>OY829526.1:5782874-6322874 GCA_963691665.1 Clepsis dumicolana
AAGAGGTTTGTTTTAAACCCCGATATTCATCAAGATTTGTACAGCGGTTTTTCCGTGAAGAGAGACAGTTACATTTATGATGTAAGTATGGACTGTCTTTTCTTTATATCGCCAATCTACCATTTTATTAACCCCTGACGGAAGAGAGGGGTGTTATAAGTTTGACCTGTGTATCTCTGTAGCCCTCTGAAAATAGGCCTGTGCCCAGCAATGGGACGTAAATAGGCTGACGATGATGATCTCTGTATCCGTCTGTGGCAGCATAGCTCCCAAACGGATAGACCGATTTCGATGCGGTTTTTTAATCGATAGCTATTTTAATCGAGACGGTTCTTAGCTAAGTTTCATTAAAATCAGTACACCTGTTTTAGAAATATTGAACTTCAAAAATGACAATATCGGGGCTTTTTACACTTTTCTAAGCTGGTTTGGTTATTTTGGTTTGGTTTTGGTCATTTTTATATTGACGCAATAAAAATTGGGTTCAGAGCTTTAGAGATAGATCCAAAGAGTGATTCTGGTGATATTTGTTCAAAGAAGATACTTTAGAATTGGAAATTTTTGGATTTTCCTAATTGCTTAATTGAAAATTATGCGTACGATTAGGGGGGAGGGGGTGCTTGTGTCCTCCGTGACCCTGCCCTCCCCCGGACCAACATGTAGTGCCGTGCTAATACCCACTTGGTGTAGTCGTGGTGCAGGGTGGTGCTGGCGTACTGCAGCGCGAGCCGCATGGCCTCCACCAGCGCGGCCATGTCCTTGCTCAGCACCTGGTGCGCCATCTCCACCTCCCTGCAGCAATTATAGACAATAAGTATCATGGGACAATTGACACTAATTTCCATTTAATAGAAAGCTATTTTCTGTCTTATTTTGATATAAAATCTAGGTTAGGTTAGTTTTTAAATCTATACAAAAAAACAATATAATTATTACGAAATTATCCTGACTTTAGCCGAAAATAGCTTTCAATGAAATGAAACAGTTATGAAACGTTTATCGACGATTCAAGGGACTCCGCACTAATTGGCCTAGTCTTAAACCAGGCAAAACCAGCACTACGGACTCTAGACAATGGATAGACACACTTATTATAGATAAATACATACTTATATATACATATAAAATAAAACGTCCAAGCGCCGCGCCCGCCCCGGAGCTCACCTCTGCGCGGGCCGCGGGTAGGGCGCCACCAGCAGGTCCACGGTGGCGCAGAGCGCGCGCAGCTCTTGGCCCACGCCGCGCACGGCCGCCAGCACGGCGCCGCCCGCGCCCGCCGCGCCCGCCGCCAGCCGCATCACGGCGCGCACCACGCCCGTCGTCGCCACGTACACGGGGTCCGACGACAGCTGCCGGCCCTGCCCAACACACAATTATTACGTTATACAACTATACTTTTGCATTAAGAAGTTGGTTTTGACGAAGAACAAAGAACATAATACCTAACTAATTGTTTAGCCAGCCAAAAAATACAATGAAAACTACAAAACAAGAGGACAAACAAAGGGTCCGCCTTTGTACTCAAATGTTATTGTTGTAACTTGTGTTTTATCCTGTTTTTTGTACAATAAAGTGTTTACTTACTTACTTACTTAAAAGTTACCTAACAAAAGGGAAGCTGGCTCAGAAAAAATGTTCATTATTATGTTTTTGAGTGTTTTTTTTTTGCGTTAAAAGATAAGATGAAACCGCATAATAATTTTCTCTCTCTAGCAATTAAGTGATTATTAGTAAATAAAAATTCTCAAATACATTGACATCTAAATTATATTAATTAAATTATCAATTTTAATAACTCTTTGACATAGAAAGTATCAACTTAGTAATTTGATTTAATTATATCATGCATGACTAAAAACTTATTGTAATTAATCGCTTTTATATTACCATATTTTGACATCATATTACTCTAGATTTAGCTTTAATTAAGTATTATTGTGTGCCCTCACAGGGCGTCATGGACTGACTTACAAAAATGTAACATCTTTATTATAATGTACATGACTATACAATGAATAAATAAATAAATAAGTAGCCAACGATGAATTTAAATGTGAAACGAAACTTGCTGGCTAAAGAATCGATATCACGTAATAGAGAAATTTCCTAATTAACAAAGTAAGCATTTAGATCTGGGGGCACGGCAGTGCCCCCGCCAAGTCGAGCAAAACAAATGGGCACGGCCGTACCATCCTTTTCTCGAATTGGCTTTTCACACTGTAAACTTTCTTTATATTCACCTTGTCCCCGCTTGGCGGCTGTTCGTTCGGCTTGACCGTGTTTGCCGGACTAGTTTCCGATGAACTGGGCGCTGTTGACGACAAATAATGTGTTCACATCAAAGTTACTTAAATCCCAATATTTAGATCAATAATCTAATGTACAATTTTTTTAACTTTTTCTTGGGGCTGTGAAAATACGAACAGTAACTTGCTAAGATAACTACCCTATTATCGGCACTTTAATTCAATCATTAGATAACGTCGGATTTCTATTGCTATTGATATTAAATAAAAAAAAAAAAATATATCATGGGACAATTTGACACCAATTGACCTAGTCCCAAACTAGGCAAAGCCTGTACTATGGGTACCAGACAACGGATAAACATACTTATATAGATAAAATACATACTTATATACATATTAAACACCCAAGACCCGAGAACAAACATTCATATTCATCATACAAACATCTGCCCCGACCGGGACTTGAACCCAAATACCGGGATTTGATTAAGAAAGTAGTTTTTACCCCAGCTTATTTTAAATTGTTTCCATGAAATTCTCTATACACCACGTTAAAAGGCACGAAGGTACGATGCGATAACTTAAAAGGTGTCCCTGGATCTTTTACTTTCATTTGTACATCTACTCTTTTTTCTGATGTCCTGTCAATCGCCCGAAGGTTAACTGGTAGAGACCCCTTTAAAGGATAAGTTTGCCTTCGTACATTTGCTTTTGTTCTATTATCTGTTATTTTGTGTTTTACGTGCAATAAAGAGATATACATACATACTTACATACCTAAACCAACTGTTTCGTCATGCTTTGGGATGAAATGAACACCTGTTAGCTTAGTGTAATCAAAAACTACAAAATACGCCTCGAACGCGTTTGCGTTAAAGTGTCAAGTAGTATGAGAATTGTTAAATGCGAACGCGATCGAAACGTATTTCTTGGCCTGGTCGGCGATTACACTAGGCGCTCTGTAAGCGCATCGTGTTTTGACGGTTCTAAAAACTCAATTTACCTGAGTTTTGATTCGGTGCTTTCTCTTGTAAGCTGATGTTTTGGATAGCTTCAGCTAACTTCTGCTCGGTTGGCTCTGCCTCCACAGACTGGCCGGACGACTGACGGCTCTGAAAAAAAAAACAAATAACTAAATGACACTGTTTAAAAATTAAGCCATCGTTGATCGAGTTTCATTTTCGTTTGTACAGTACTACGGTACAGTCGAGTTCTCCAATATCTATACAGTCAACAGTTCAAAAATATATATACACAGACCTTATCGCCAGTTACATAAGGTCTATGTTTAGATATTTACGAACCGTTGGCTGTACAGATATTGGAGAACTCGACTGTACTACGCTAAGCTAATATTATTAACAATGAATATAAATAGAAACCCCTTTTTATTTCCCGATAAAAATAAACTATGAATATAAACTATTATATATAGTGGATATCATACAAATCCTTAGTTATGCAGCTGACCACATCTATGTGTGGTAACTAATGATCGGCAATCGGTAGCATTTTATGGCACCTGGTCCAAAGTAATGACTAATATGGATAAGTTAAACCCTCGATAGTAAAACTGCATACAAATTGTGCACGAAATTTAAATAGCATCATATTCATATAATACTTTCGTCGAAAAACTGTTACCGGTCGCCGATGACTAGTAACTAAGGGCCTTGTTAATAAACGTCACTAAAGAGTCACGTAAGAGTTATTGTATTGTATTGTCACTCAAGCCTCCATTAGCTAAAATAGATTTTGTCTTCTTCTTACTAACGGAAATGTCAACGTGATAAAAAAGGACAAACGAACTTTAACGACATTTTAGTTAATATATGTGGGAGATGGGTTGATTTTTCAAGTAATTTTTCTTACTTTAACGGTTTTCAATCGAGTCCGTTGCTAACCGCTCCCACCCGGTGTGACGTCATTTGTTTGTGCAAAGATATAAAATGGTGCTGCCGCCTTTCGATGGCTCAGAAGTTGTTTGATTGCGAACACGGCACGACCTGTGCTCTGAACCGTCCACAAAACTCAGGTAACACCCTTTTTTATCAACTCTATATGATTTTATGGTTGTGCTATAATTTCGTTACGCTTACTTACTTGACCATGATGTTAACTTATTGTACATTACGTGTTATTTACTAGGTTGCTATGCTTATATACATAATGGTGAGATCTTTGTTATATTTAAGACTACTTGCTAATTTGATGTGCATTTCTATCCTTTCTGGCTTTGATAATTATGATTCAAAATAAATAATCGTTAATTTGACCGTTGTTTACTCAGTGCTTTACCTTTTTCTCTCCCACATATAGGTTTATGAATAATAGGGTAACTCACCAACTTGTCCTCTTGCATTTGCAGCCATCTCCTGTCCTCTTCGCTCTGGTGTTGCTGCCGCGCTAGCTCGGCGAGCAGCCGCCGTTCTACTGCCTGCTCCGTGTCCAATTCCGGACTCTACGTGATAATAAATAAGGGTCAGCATTGGGCCTACTTATTGGTTAAAAAATTACGGTCCAATTGAGAGTTAGAATTTTTTATAGTGTTCCTAAAAAAAGATTTTGTTGAAGTAAACCTATTGAAATCTGTTCTGTCAGTTAATAGCTGTTAAAATTTAAAATTCATTTCTACATTTGAAATAACGGAAAAACGTTCTTAGATATTAAAAAAAAATTATAGTTATGCCACTCTCTCAAATGGATCTAAGTATTTCGAACTAACATTGAAGTTAGTAGTTTTCTGTACATTTTATACACGTCAGTTTTGGAAAATGTTAATTTGGGTTCGTATTTTAGTAAAGAGGTCTATTAATTCATTTTTAGCCAAAAGTTCCCACGGGGCATGTTAACAACAATGTTAGTTCTCTCGCCTTGGAAAGTTAAAATATTGTCACACCTGAAAAAATATATTATATCTAGAAAATAAACGCATTTTTCAAGCGTGACTTAAATAAAACAAATAATAAAAACCAAATTCTACCGGAGAACCCAACGGACACACAAAAGTCTGTAAAAAAGAAATAAAGACACAAAATAAAAATTAATCCGTATTAAACGTCGCACGCGTACTATATGTACAAGTGAACTATGTATAAACAAAACCATCTGAAATATCTACACGAGACCTAGTAACATTCACCGACATGCATTTAAAATCTACCTACAAAAAAACTACGAAAAAAAATCCTTCATGCTCTACAGAAAACAAGCAATCACCTGCACGGGTTGCGCAGGATTCACGGCCGAGCATTCTTGCCGCGAGGCGTACAAACTCTGCGCGTCCACTGACGACGCAGAAGCAAAGTGGGGCCGCGGGGGCGGGGAAAAAGCCGCATTGGACGCGAACTGGCTCGCCGTCTGCGCCGACACTTGAGGCCTAAACAGCATAGGCTGCGGCCCCTGTACCACGTTATGACCGCTGTAGATTTGCTGCGGAGCGCCCGCGAAAGACATAGGCGGGACAACTCCCATTGGCTGAGCAGCGAAAGTCGGACTAGAAAATTGAGACAGTGGACTAGCAGATCTTTGTGGGAAGAACGCCTGACTAGACACGGGAGGTGACGGCATCTGCTTTGGTATCATCTGCATGACATGACTAGGCTTCACTGGACTTTGGGAGTACGGGACGCCTTGGACAACGCCGACCGGCACCCCATAAGTGACGGGGTGTGACGCCGCCATCGAAGGCCTATAGGGCTGCGGCTTACACATCGCTTTCTGCGCAGCCACTGCTACGCAACTCTTCACGTTATCCCCTCCGAAATCGTAGATCTCTTCGACTAACGGAGGATCGGGCTGCGATCGCATCTTGTTGACAACGCTGGCCGCCAGCTGGGCATTGAGAGAGCCCTGGACCGAAAACTGCCCTATATCTTGTTCCCTTCTACCGCGAGGCGGAGGGGAGGCCGGGACGGAATGCTGGCGAGTAAACGGAGCTATAGGGACCGGGGAACCCCGGTGGGACAAACTGCCGCGCGCGTTGCGTTCCAAGGAACCCATTCGGACGGGAGCTCGCTCGGCGGTCGAGAGGGTGCCCCTAGTGTTGCGTTCGAGGGACCGGACGCGGCTCGCGTACGGTTCGCTCGAGACGTCGTCGGGAGCGTCGCGCGGGGACGGCAGGTTCTGGCACAGGTTGTCGCAGCTCGCCCTCGCCGCCACCACGCCGGCCAGCGTCTCGTCGGCGCCGGGGACCACGGGGTCCAGCTTGTGCAGGCTGGCGGCGGGCATGGGCGCCGTGAGCAGCGGCGGCGCGGGGCGGGCGGCGTCCGAGGGCGCGGGGCAGGCTTCGCCCGAGGGCGCGGCGCGGGCGGCGCCCGAGGGCGGCGGCTGGAAGTCCACGGCGACGGTGTTGAATACCGAGGCGGGCGTGTTGTAGGCCTGCGGGTGCAGCGCGCGCGCCTGGTTCTCGCGCAGCAGGTGCGCCAGCACGAGCGGGTTCTGCGCCACGATGTAGGTCTGCGGCGCCGCGCAGGGCTGCGTGGCGGGCGCGTCGGCCGCTGGGGATAAGGGACACTTCACAATACAACAAAGCAAATTCAAATATTCTTTATTGAAAACCACAAAACAGTACAAGGAGATTACAGATAGACAAGTATGGTGGACAATATAGGCAGTCTTATCGCTTGAAACCACAACAATACAACAATATTGGCTTTCTCCCATTTAAGGCTTTTTTTTCTAGTATTTTTTTTGTATTCCCCTTAGAGGTTATCCAATTTCTAAATACGTACTGAAACAAGAATGAAAAGAAAACCCAGAAAACAAAGTCTGAAGGCCCGAACTTTTTGGGGAAATATAAATGGGGAATTTGTTGGGGATAAAATTTGTGAATGGGGAAATCTTGGGGAAAACATTTGAACGCACCCGAAACACTTTGTTATAGTTTCCAAACGTGTCTTAATTAATATGTTTCCTATGGTTGGTGGTTGGACTGTTCTAATCAAAGATGTTACTAGTTTCCATACATAGTTCTAGGCAATCCAGCCCCTACCTCACCTGTCCGCCGTTGACAGTGACAGTGACAATGAAATGGCATCTGATTTGACATTTTTGCCGGGTCGTTTCGTTTCGCATTTTATTTAGCTTATTACAAAGCATTGTAATAATTAAATTACGAAATAGTGTATTTATTGGAGTTTTTTTAAGAAGAGAAGAAATTCGGAAATACATGTCTGACAACCCTGGGCAACATCCCTATTGCTCTGACGCGTCAAGTGAGACCCCACCTGGGAGGTGGGTCTGCGGGCGGCTGGGCTTGGGTGGCGGCTCGTCCCCCCAGGAGGCGGCGGCCACGCGCCTGTTCTCGCGCCGCATCGTGTCCCACGCCGTGCTGCGCTCTTCTTGCAAGATCTCACTGTGGCCAACATAATTCGGTATCAGAACTTACTCTTAGTTTACCACTGACGGATGGTTTGCTTTCATTTCACTTTAAAATTTTATGTCGTACAAATAAAATACTTATTACAAAATCTGTACAACATGTTACAGATTAGATGTTGTAACAAGCATTTTTTTTATACGACAAGGAAGGCACACGAGCAAGTGGATCACCTGATGGTGTATGAAATTAAATTTGAAAATGAAATGGAGGCAAACTTCTGTCGGTGGTAAACTGAAAACAATCGTACTATAAGTACATTGACATTATCTAGACAAGATAGTTTTGCGTTTTGCCACAGTTAAACCTGTGGTTCTAGCACGTTAGAGTTTGTCTTGAAAGTAGTGTATATGTCTTCCACCCGTCTGTCTGTCTGTCAAGACCCTTTTTTTCAAGAACGCGTGTAGGTACCAAATTCAAATGAATGTCAAATGTTATGGTGTCTTGAAGATGCATAAAAATGAAGTTTCTAAATTTATGCAATCAAAAGATCAATCTTTTGAAAGTGTATCTTCATACAAAAACCGTGGGTATTAAAACCTATAGGGCACTTCCCGTGGACATAGAATTATGAAATTCAGCAAGAAGTAAGGCCTCACAATACCAATATAGGAAAAAATCCGAAAATTACCGATTTCCATTTCTAATAAGAATAACATGTAAATTTAATTTATTCAAGTACAAAAATAACTTTGTTTATCAACGAAATACCATAGTATTTCTAGAAAAACCAAAGACGGATAATTTTTTTTTGCGCGGAGCCCTCGGTGCGCGAGTCCGGCTTTGTTCTCACAAGAGCGTCTCCTTGAGCTGGAGCTGGGCCGGGCGCTGGCTGGGCTCGTAGGCCCAGCAGCGCGACATGACAGAGTACAGGCGCGGCGGGCAGCGCGCCGGCAGCGCCAGCCGCTCGCCGTTCTCCAGCTTGCCTATCACGTCGTTGTTCTTCACTCCGCTGAAGGGCTTCACTCCCAGCATCAGGATTTCCCACATGCACACGCCTGGAAGAGTGGGGGAGATAAGTAAAGAGCACTTGTTGGGAGAGTTAACAGCTGTTGTAGGGGTGTCATCATCATCATTACGAGCCTTAGGCCTCGCGACCTTATTTTTGAACATTTTTCGTTTTTATTTTCTTTAAAAAATATATATAAAAAACGAATCGATCGAATCGAACAATACAATTAGCGAACCGGCTCACAAAATTTCATGAGAATCGGTTTAGAATAGAAATGCGACGACGGACATGCGAAATCATCTTTGTCCAAGCCGAAACATTTATGTCAACATAAATATACGACTTACCAAACATCCAGACATCAGAGGCAGAGGTGAATCTCCTGAAGTTGATAGACTCGGGCGCCATCCATTTGATAGGCAGCTTGCCGCGAGACGCCTTGTAGTACGACTTGTCTTCAACCATCTTTGACAGGCCAAAGTCGGCCAACTAAAAAAAAAAAAACTTTTTATTTACCAACACACAGATTCACAAAAAGATATCAGGCGCAACAAAAGAAGATATACAGTAGCTATGAGGCAAATAGGGAATGAGACTCGGCGAACCCGCTGATTTTCAGTCTTCAACCAAGATTATAACTAACTTAAACAAAGTCAATTAAAATGTTACACATAGAAAAGTTACAATAACGTGAACGACTAAACGACTTACAAATATTATTATGATGAATTACGAACTAAAACTGTAACTAGTCGTATAAAATTAAAAAAAAAAACATAACCTAACTGCCCTAAAGATTTATTTAATGCGTCATTAATTATAAGGAAACAAAAAAAAATCCGCTGTGTAATGTTTTTTTTTTTCATTACACGAAAAACATGATACTAAAAGAGTGAATAAAAAACAAGTAGTTTAAAAAACAAAAAAACAATAATCCATTTTAAAGCAGCATCGAAATCGAGATCCATTAATAATTAATGCAAGTTTACTTTTTGCATGTCATGAAGTCCTTTATTAACCTTAGAGACCCGATGTTCGATAGAAGAACTACAGGTCACCAGTCTGTTCTTTCCAAAAAGTTTAGAATCCCTAAACCGAACAATACTTCTTGCAAAAAGAGCCAGGGTGAAAGCCATTAAAAAAAAAGAACTGCATACATAACAATGTAATTATGTTTCATATATATGTACATTACCTTGACACATGTAGGCGTGGAAACCAGTACGTTCCTGGCGGCGATGTCTCTGTGCACGAATTTCTTGCTCTCCAAATAACTCAGCGCTGTGGACAGCTGGTAGATGTACAGCACTAGCGTGCAGGTTTCTAGTCTGCGAAACATGGAATAACAACTTAAAGTCAGATACACCTAAAAGGGAAGTATACAGACTCTCTAGTCGCCAGTCTTATCACACTAGTGATTTGCGAGCGAGTGCTTCATACTAATATTGCTCCCGGCGAACACGTTGCGTGATCGCTTCAATACAAAACTCGCTCGCAAACTGCCAGTGCGATAAGGCTGTTAGGTTACTGTGGAGTTGAATCAATCAACTTTTCATTGCCACTCGTTGCCATGGAGACCTCCACTAACTTGTCTAAAATAAGATTTTCTAAGACCCCCCTCCCCCGAAAGTCAGGATTTGCATACTTAGGAGATCAAGTATAAGGGAATTGGCATACGACTGTCGAAACTCCTAACGTTTGATGGAGTGGTGCCTTGGAAAATCTTATTTTAGACGAGTTACAATGGGGACATCTAAATGGCAACGAGTTTGTCAGCAGTGAGGCTTACCGGCGGGCGTTCTGCTGCAGGTAGGCGCGCATCTCGCCGAGGGTCGCCAGCTCCATGACGATCCAGATGGGCGGCTCCGAGCACACGCCTACCAGCCCGATTATGTGCGGGTGGGAGAACTGCTGCATTATGTCTGGTATATTAAAAAAAAAACGATGAAATAATAATACGGTTCATAAAATACTCTCTAGACTTCCAACAAAACAAAAAGACTCATGCGGGACAACGCTATCCAGTAGGTAACAAACGTGTGTGTCATCATAGAGAGGGCTAGCTAAAATGCGCTTAAAAATTTTACCCTTTGAGGCGGTACGCTTTTATGCTTCGAAGGTAATTGAATCTCACTAGTAGTTTCATGTTAACCCTTTTCCAGGTTTAGTACCATAAGCAACCACATGAGTGTAGTTACAATTCCAACCCTAACACCAAGACTTAAGATTCAAATCAAATTGAATTTACTAGAATAGACAATTGTCTTAAAAATATTGCGCAATATATTACTATTGTGTATATACATTTAGTTTTTTGCTAAGCCGCCTAGATTGGTGCAGCCTGAAAAAGCGCTAATGGGCCCCACTGACTCAGCATGGTATAGGCATAGTAGAAAATCCTTCCCCACGGGCCAGGCAAAAACCAATCTTATGACAATGTCATAAACATCTTGACAGGGGAAAGCTTTTCTCACTTTAACCCTCAATATGACCCCATTTATTCAAACATAGTACCACCGAATATGACATGACATGACAAATAATATTTTTGAAGCACTCGCGTTTTCAATAAACTCATTGATATAGTACCGTATTATTCAGACACTAAGGTTGAATTTCCAAATAAGTGTATGTGGTCGTTAAAGCGCCTCTGCCTTCATCATCATCACCATGTCAGCCGATTGACTTCCACTGCTGGACATAGGCCTCCCCCAAGGCTCCCCACTCAGACCGGTCTTGCGGGACCGCGGTGGATGCGGAAAGCCTCTGCCTTATTATGGGTTCATTGTACTCACAAGCCTCCTCCAGGAACTTCTCTGCGGTGTCCAGGTCGGCGTCCATCTTGCAGGTCTTGACGGCCACGGGCAGCACGTACTCGCCCGCGGCGCCCTTGCCCTGCTGCTTCTGTATGGTGAGCTGCCGCCGCAGCGACGGGTGGTTCGCCGAGGCTACCCGACACGTGCCTAGGATTGCAAAATATTTTGTTAAAAAAGTAATTTTTAATGCAAGCTCTTTTTCCTGGCTGCTTTTTTTGTTGCAAATTTAAAGTGAAAGTGGGTTAAATTTGATTTGCAAGAATGATCACGAGTTTTTTTTAGCGATCCTAGCGGATTATGACTCACGATAGCCCTCATCGAACTTAACAAAGCAACAAACATTGCAAGTTAAAATTACCTTTGTGTACGTCGCCAAACTGTCCTTCTCCAATAATGCCGGTGAGTTCGATCTGATTACGAACCAATTCGTAGTCCCGAACTAGAAAAAAAAACATATGTAGTTAGAAGGTGCAGTCAACTTTTCATTGCCACTCTTTCCATGGAGATGTCCCCTGGGTAGGTCGCCTAAAATAAGATTAACTAAGCATGCAAATCCTGACTTTCGAGGGATGGGGGTCTTAGAAAATCTTATTTTAGACAAGTTACCCAGGGGACAACTCCATGGCAACGAGTGTCAATGAAAAAATAATTGACCCAAAAACGTCTTAAGCTATCATGCCACGCATAAAAGCAAACATTTTTTCAGAAAAGAATTAGTAGTTTCAGCCTGTGAGTAAATTAGAACTTTGAGCTTTCAAGTAAAGTAACGTTATCATATGGCAATCGACATTATTTGGTACTAAAATTTCATAGCACGAACTATGGCGATACGATAGGTCACTACTCGATTTACGTTACGTAGGATTCGAATATTCGTGCTCGGGGTACTATTTATTCGGGGTGTTATTTTGTGAGGTTATTCGCGGCCTTTTCGCCGTCAAATTAGTTATCATTTAGTATCAAAAAGTGACATCAACGTTAGAGGTTTCAAGTCAGCCTGGCTGTATCAGTTAATTAACGCACTGTCCAGCCCGTGTATTTTATTTTTTAGACCTGGACACCAAGTCCTTACCTGCCGGGGTAGAGTAATCGGCGTCGTCGTCAACGATTTCCGCGTAGTCCTCAGACAGCAGCGTGGCAGTGTTGCCCTCCCACGAGCTCGTCTTACCCTCTGACGAGCTACTGCTCATTTCGGCTGCGCAAAAAAAATCGAGTTAAATATATCATGTATGAACTCACAATGCAGCCTTTGCAGCACAAGGACAATTCAAGAAACTTTTTGAATCGTTTTTACTCACTTTTGCACTGACAGTTGAGCGATTTCCATACAGTAGCTTGAAAGTAAGATTGCAAACGTTAGAAATACAGAAAAGTCCATTTGTGTTATACTCATAACATAACTTTAGATTGGGTTGATGACTGATGCCAAAATAAAATTACTTTACATTTTCACTCAATTAAGCTTCCGAAAGTACTAGTAAAACCGATGCCACGCGCTTAATACTGCAATTAAGACGATTTTAAATTTAACAAAAAGAAATAAAAAGTAGTCATTTTCATCATTGAAAATCATGACGTCATATTTGAGTAATTAAATACAAACTTCACACTAACAGACCGTTTTGACAATAAATAAAAAGTTGCTGATTAGACCAACTGTAGTGTCCTGCAATCCTGACACATTGCACGGCTATGAAATTTCTGATTATTGACAATCTTATAACCACAGGAGAAAATTCTTAACTTGCTTGTTGCCACACGCAACAAGCAAGTCTAGCATTTTCATCTACGGTTAACATTGACAATAATCAGCTATTAAAGCTGTGCAATGTGTCAGGATTGACGTTATAGCGGCGGGCACTATATAGGCATCATCCTCCCAACTGCAACAAGACTGCCACGAACACGTTACCGCATGAACGCTAAAGTAAGACTTACTCATTCTATTCCAGAGCGAGGTCTGCGATTCCGTGACGAGTCTGCAATAGCCGTCCACTAAATCTGCTAAACTTTCCGCCGCCTGCAATGTTAGAAAAAGGTTTGAAATAACAACACACATACAATACCACGGACCAGACCAACCACCCTCTGGACATCGCATCTTTTATAATTTGCTTGGAAAGTCATTACGAAAAAAGCCGCGGTGTGCGGGCCGGGGGAATGCGTCGTGATTGGTTCATAGCTTGTCATCTGGTTGAAAGTGAGCCGCGATTGGAGGCTAGAGAGATTTATAGGTGCAAATGAGAATATGCGTTTCGGAAACGTTCGACCTGACATTTGGTGTCCAGAGGGTGGTTGGTCCGTGTACAGTACCATTCGTAACGCTTGTTCGTGCACTATCTTACACTATCTGTGACGACCGGATAGCCTAGTGGTTATGGTTAGAGACCCTGACTATGAAGCTTGAGATTCCGGGTTCGATCCCCGGTCAGGGCAGATGTTTGTATGATGAATATAAATTATCTGAGAATCCCGACCAGGACAAACAATTCCACATATGTATTTAATTTAGTCTTAAAAGCACATTTAAAAAAAACCTAACTTGAAAAAATCCTGAATGCACAGCAAAACTACGGTTTCGATGTGCAATTGGTATTTTTGCTGTGCAATCCAGAATTAAACAGAGGTGCCGTTATATATTTATTTTTAATTTACCTCGACGCTACTGCACGTTATAGTCAACGTTTCGGTCGCGCCCTTCACTCGCAGCTGAAGCGCTGCCTTTCCGCACGATGAGCCACTCTGAAAATATTTTACTCTGTTGCTTACACTCTGAAAACATTTTACTCTGTTGCTTACACTCTGAAAACATTTTACTCTGTTGTTTACACTCTGAAAATATTTTACTCTATTACTTACACTCTGAAAACATTTTACTCTGTTGCTTACACTCTGAAAACATTTCACTCTGTTGCTTACACTCTGAAAACATTTTACTCTCTTACTTACACTCTGAAAATATTTTTTCACTCTCTTACTTACACTCTGAAAATATTTTACTCTCTTACTTACACTCTGAAAATGGTTTACATTATTTCCTTCTTATCTCGATATAGTTCTGTGCAAATAAGCAATAATACCTGTGTCTGTGTGGTCTGAGAAGTCGTGCAGTTGGACTTGAGCGTCTGCACCGCCACTATGTCGCTAAATGATGCTATTTTGGTGTAGGTGGGGGGCTCGCCCGCCTTGTGGGACACGTATGATATATCTGCAAGTAAATATTTACAAAAAGAATAAGCTGGAGCCGTGTAAGTATTTTGAGGATAAGTTTTTCAAACGAGTGAATAGAAAGTGAACATTTATAGCCATACATTTTAATTTTTGAGCATAGGCTCCCTGCGTATATTTTACGCGCTGGCGTAAATCCGTAGCGCGCATGGACTTTTTATGTGAGGTCAAATTTAATATTAAACTACAGATTCAACCATGTATGTCACTTTTAACATGAAATTACCGTGAGACTCACGTATCACTCACGTATATAAGTATGCTCATGTATGTCAGTCGAGCCCTTGTTTCGGACTAATTTTAAAACTGTTAGTACTAACTATGGTGAAGGGTAAGGGCACGTGACGAGAAATGTCAAGGATCCAGGTTCGATCCTAGGTGTTTTTTTTTTTAATTTTCCGTGTATTCTTGTTTCACTAAGTATTTAAAGTACCATAAATTAACGTAGTAAAATCACAGACCACTCCGTTTTCGTTGCCATTTTTTTTGCCATTAAAATTAGTGCGAGCGACATGACCGGCGCCCACGCCGCACGGGCTCGCAACACCGTTCCTATTTCAAAATGTTACAAAGGGCATATTCTGATGATCATATTACTTAACTAGCTTTCGCCCGCGGCTTCGCTTCCATGGCAGAACTCTCTATCCCGTGAGAATTTCGAACAATCCCACCTTATCCCGGGCGTACATTGTAAAAAGAACCTCTATGCCATATTTCAGCTTTCTAGGGCCAGGGATTAGGGCTGGGCGTTGCTCAGTCAGTCAGTCAAGACTTTTCTTTTTATACATATGATATGTATAAAAAGGACATGATGATGATTCATCATCATGTCCTGTTATCCCTAATCAGGGACATAGGAAAAAAAAACTTATATATTGACATGTAGAATTTATATACTGTAGTTTTAATGTTGAGTAAATAAATGAATTTGAATCTGAATCTAGGGCTCTCAGCATTTTCCTCCATTTGGAACGATCCTGTGCTACGACCTCCAGCTCTCGCCAGCTCATGCCCAGGGATTGGATCTCCTTTTCGACCGAACGCTGCCATGTTGTTTTGGGCCGACCTTCACACACATACATAAAGATGAGAAAATAAAGTACGTACCTATATCGGGGCCGATGGCCAGCTCGATGGGGATGGCCCAGCCGGAGCCCAGCGCGCCCGTGAACGTCTCGCGGTCGTACCCGTAGTGCGTGTGCATCGTCTCCAGGTACTTCAGCATGCACTCCGTGTCCGCCAAGTTGGCCACCTGCAAATAAATTAATAAATATCATGGGACAATTGACACCAATTGACCTAGTCCCAAACTAGGCAAAGCCTGTACTATGGGTACTAGACAACGGATAAACATAGGTACTTATAAATAAAATAAACAATAAATATCATGGTGCAATTGACACCTATGCATTGATATAAGCATCAGGATATGCCCTTTGGAACATTTTGAAATAGGAACGGTATTGCCGAGCCCGCCGGCGGGAGCGGCGCCCGCGCTGACGTGTTCGCGGCACATATGACTATTTTGTGGTCTCACTGAATTGGAAACAAAAACGAAGTACCCAAGGACCCGTCCGTACGCTATGTATGTCTATGCACCTAGGACATAAACTTGGAAAAGCCTGTACTATGGGTACACATTATATCAGCTGGATGACTTCCACTGAACATAGGCCTTCCCCAAGAATCTCCAAGAGGACCCTTGTGTCACCCGCAGCATGGCTTCCCGGCGCGGGCTTTACCAGACCGTCCGTCTACCTTACGGGAGGCCTACCAACATTTCGCCTTCCGCTACGCGGTCGCCACTCTAGAAGCTTACGGCCCCAACAGCCATCAGTTCTACGAGCAACGTGCCCCACTTAAGACGTGCAATTTGCTGAGCTATATCGGTGCGGTGACTTCAGTTCTTCTACGGATCTCCTCATTTCTGATTCGATCTCGCAGGGATATTCTCAGCATAGCTGTTTCCATTGCCATTTGAGCGACCTTGAGCCTACTTATGAGGGCCACTGTAAGGGACCAAGGGGACTATATGTAATAGACAAGGGATAATCATACTTACTTCAATACCTACGTAATACGTAATACAACATCCAAGACTCGAGAACAATATTATAATCCACCTAGTTCCTACTTTTAAATCATGTTATGTAACTTTGGTTTATCTCTCCTTCTCAAAAATGCTGCGCCCTTCCGGGTTTCATAGATATGCCCACCCGTGGGAAAGCCCCACAGACCCCCCGTTGCCTCGAACACGGGACATGCATAAGGCGCATTTTCCCCACGTAAAAAGAAGGTTTACCTTTTTAAACTGCTGCTGTATAGCTTTCTTCAGCACCTTAGGCTTGATGGCGTCGAGCACAGCCTTGGGCAGGAACTTGTGCAGCCCAAACTCCTTCTCCAGGTACTCGATGTTTGACTTCTTGTCCAGCGATATCTGCATGTCTTTGCAGAAGTACCTGGAATTAAGCACACAGTAGGTAACGTAAATTTTTTGTACTTTAATTAAATGGGTCAATCAACTTTTTATTACCACTCGTTGCCATGGAGATGTCCCCTGTAGGTCTAGCACAACTCACAGTGCGACTTTTATCTCGCGCGAGAACAACTGGCCGTCCTTTTCTGTCACTCAGAATGCAAGGGGACGGGTAATATAACCTGGCGAGAGAAACAAAGTCGCGGCCAGTCGTGCCAGCCCCCCGAAAGTCAAGATTCGCATGGTTAGGAAATGAAGCATGAAGGAATTGGCATATAACAGTTGAAAATCCTAACGTTTGATGGAGTGGTAGCTTAGAAAATCTTATCTTAGGCAAGATACCCAAGGGACATCTCCATGGCAACGAGTGGCAATAAAAAGTTGATTAACCCAAATTATAAAGTTGATACATGTGTATCTCATTTCCTGCACTTACTTTATTTCTAGACAGCATATTTGCACAGCCAAATCCTGGTCTACCATGGGATGGTTGGCGTTGAGGTAGTCATGTCGCACCTGAAAAAAAAAAGGTTTTTTTAAGCGGGTCTCGTTCAAAAGATTTTTTTTTGCGCGGTGTACGTATTCGTGTATTCATTAACACAATCCACTTTAGGATCACTTTGTTGTCTATCTCTCTGTCTGTCAAGAACCTTTTTCTCTGGAACGCGTGGAGGTAGCATGCTGAAATTAATATCAAATACTCAAACCTGCAGTCCCTTGAAGCTGTGAAAAAATCAAACTGCTAAGTCAACGCAATCAAAAGATACAGTAATTAAAAAGGTTGTTTCCATACAAATTGCCGTACCGTGAAAACCTAAAGGGTACTTCCAGTTGTCCTAGAAACTTGAAATTTGGTATTAAGGTAGCTCCTATAACACAACCATTCAGAAAATTCTCAAAATCTTATTTTTTTATGTCTGTCTGTTGATTGCAGTAACCAATATAAGGTGAGCCCACACTGCGTACATTTTGCTTAGGAGCAGGGCTCTGCTAACACTGGACAACGTAAAACACTGGGGAAAAGCGTTAAAATCTTTGTACAGAACCCTCGTGCGCGAGTCCGACTCGCACTTGTCCGGTTTTTCAGATCTAGATCCATATTATTAACCTATAAATGTGATAATAGCATTTCTGCCTCTCTGCTCTACCAGTCTTGATGTTTACAAAAAACACAGATCCGCAGGATATCGATACTTAGCCAAATTCTACGCAGACGAAGTCGCGGACAATACTTTGTCTACTAAATTAATATTCTTTATTTTGGTTTATTTTATTAATATTTTAGGAACATTTACCTGGTCGTAATAGTAGTGGAAGGTCACTCTGTCCTTGTCGCATAGCGCGCGCAGGTTGGCGGGCAGGTAGCGCACGCGCAGCTCCAGCCGCCACTCCGACGCCGGCCACGACGCCAGCAACTCCGACACTGGCGTGTCTTGGTGGATCCAGCGGATCTAAAAAACGTTATGTTGATTTACAGGGGAGGGGGAGGTGTCGCATGAAAACATACATTTGTCATATAGACGTAGCTACATGTGTGGTCGATAATTTAAGCAACACTTGACAGTTTGACAATATTAATACTTAAGTAGGTATAGTTGAATTGAGAAATGTTTTTACCTACATGTCAAAGCGTTTATGACTTTGGATTGATTTTTGGCTGATGTGGAAAATCTTTTTTCGCTATACCTATACCGAAAACGTTGTAACAGTAACAATTAACATTAATGGTCTTAACATGTATAAAAAGTCGGTTTGTACACTGTCAAGTTCAAGTGTGTTTTGTTAATTCCGTGTAGTAGGCACTCGTACAGTCAAGAGTACCGCATTACATTTGATTTGGCTTGTTGCCCCCTCCTGCCCCCTTCAGCGACGTTTTTATTCAGCCTCTAGAAGCCATCTATAAAACTTATAGCCACTCACCTTCCCAGTGGTAAGCCGGCGGGCCCTCAGCGCGAAGCATGCTGCGTACACGCGGTCGCCAGTGGCCAGCCGCGCGGCCAGCAGCCGCAGCACCGAGCGCACGTCCTCGTCGGCAGACGCGCGGACCACGTTGAACCCACCGTTGGGCAGGTGCACTTTCAGCGTGGACTGGTCCGCGGGCGCCGTCCCTGGAAAATCCAAATTATAGCTCGATTAAATGCTTAATGATGATGATGTGTTCCTAAGCTGTAATCCCTTAGCTCCTCCCACAGGGCTCGCAGTAGAGACTTCCATGCATCACGGTCTGTGCTGTGGCTACAAGGTCCTGCCAGTGATACCCGACTTGGGAGATCTCTTTCTCAACCGACCGTCTCCAGATGGGTCGGGGTCGGCCGTAGATTAAATGCTTGAAGAAAAGGAATAAATTAATACTGTATCCGCTGGTAGTTGTTCGCCGCTGTCAACTACTTAAATACCTCGCTATTCTGCTAACCCTATAAACTCATTCCATACGCACACACATCAAGCTGTAAGTGTGACATACATATAATGAGGTCTATCGCGAGACAAAAATCTGCTAGGTCGATAGTGTCGAATAAGGTTTAGTAGTGGTGGTGATAGTTGGGTCTGTGTGGCTTGTGTTGATTCGTGTAGCAGTGGAGGCGGAGGTGTTGCATGAAAACATACATTTGCCGCACAGATTAACTATTTTTGACTTGTCTGTTTACTTCACAAGGTCTATCTGTCAATTTCCACTAATCATAGCTCGTCTCTCATTGGCGGAGAATGACAGATAAATCTCACTGGACACTTGCGATCCTAGCGGATTTTCGACTTACTTCTTAATGCAAGTGTTTGGATGGCAAGGTTTAGCATGATAACAAACGTCAAACCCTTCAAGTTTAACTTCATTGATAATGGTCCACTCCGCAAAGAAACGCCCGACTCAATTAACTGCCTACTTTAGCTATACTCGTACTTACGCTACCCAGAAGCAGAAATATAATCATCAGTGCAATACGAAAAGCGAAAGACATTCGCGTGGCTTTACGAAAAATTAAAAAAGGGAAATCACCTGGCCATGACGGACTCAGTATCGAGCACTTACGCTATGCGGGGGTGCATTTGCCCAGAGTCTTGGCATTGCTGTACAACCTTTGTCTCAGCCATTCATACCTACCTCCCTTGCTAATGCGTACTGTGGTAGTGCCTATAATAAAAAATAAAACAGGCGACGAATCTGACAGGTCGAATTCCCCATCGATCGATCGATTCGGTCGATTTACCCATTTCATTGGCCACTATCGTGGCGAAGGTGCTTGACAGCGTGCTCGACACTGACTTGAACGGTCACTTAAAGCTGCATGATGCCCAGTTTGGCTTTCGACCTGGGCTATCCACGGAAGCCGCCATTGTGGTGTTGAAGCATGCTGTTAGGTATTACTCGGATAGGAAGACAGCGGTCTTTGGCTGTTTCCTGGATCTGTCGAAGGCTTTCGACCTGGTCAGCTACGACATACTTTGGGATAAATTAGAGAAGACAGGGTTGCCAACAGATTTACTCAACATATTTAAATTTTGGTATGGAAATCAAGTGAATGTTGTAAGGTGGGCGAATGCACTTTCATCACCATATTTATTAGAATGTGGTGTGAGGCAAGGGGGGCTAACATCGCCTAAGCTATTTAATTTGTACATGAACGCATTGATCGAGGAACTCAGCGGGACTCATGCGGGATGTTTTATAGACGGAGTTAGTGTAAGCAACATTAGCTATGCCGATGACATGGCGCTGCTGGCTCCCTCGGTCAATGCGCTCAACGAGTTAATTAGCATATGTCAAAAATACGCTACTTCTTTTTAAATTTCAATCTCTCATATGTTCATTCAACCTCAATATTTTACCACTCGGTCCCACCAATTTCCCGCATAACGGCCCCCCCTCACTTCTAGATCTAATGATTACTTCCTCACCTGATCTTGTTGCCTCTCATGGCCAATTTAATGCTGCCGCCTTCTCTAACCACGACCTTATATACGCTTCTTTGAAAATCCGTCCACCTAAACGTAGACATAAAACTGTCCTGCGAAGAAACCTTCGTGATGTAGACCTACAAGCCCTTCTTAGTGATCTGAGTGATGTTGACTGGCGAGGTATTGAAGCTCTTACTGACATTGACCTTAAGCTGGATGCATTTAATAGTGCATTGCTTGCGGTCTTTGACAAGCACGCTCCTCTAAAGCCAACGCGTGTTAAGCACAACCCAGCGCCTTGGCTTACGTCGGAAATCAAGCACATGATGGCGAGGAGGAACAGGGCTCGCATCAAGCTGCGCAACGATCCATCGGAGGAGAGTCGTCAAACTTATGTGGCCTTGCGAAATCGCTGCAATAAGGTGTGTAGGGATGCAAAGCGACGATACATATATCAGTCTATTGATAACTGCCCTCCTTCTAAACTATGGAAATTCCTTAAGTCTCTTGGGGTGGGCAAGTCTCAACAAAACTCTTCTACCTTGACTGACCTCAATGGCCTCAATAAACATTTCAGTATGTCGCCGGTACAATTGCATCCTGTAACAAAGCAGCACACTCTGTCTTTTCTTGCCAATACTCAACACCCCGACATCCCCCCTTTTGATCTCGGCAGCATAGCTCCGCGAGATATTCTAAGCATACTTAAATCTATCCGGACGAAGGCTGTTGGTGAGGACGACTTGGGCTTGGAAATGCTTATGCTTGGGGCGGAGGTCATAGCTCCTACTTTATCCCATATTATAAATTTTTCTTTTTCCTCGGGCAGCTTTCCCATGTTGTGGAAACGCGCTCACGTAATCCCTTTTCCTAAAACGTCGAATCCTAATACATTTTCTGAATATCGTCCCATTTCCATTCTCTTAACTTTATCCAAAATAGTTGAACACTTCGTGAATCGACGTCTCTCTGATCATCTCCATGCAAACAATCTCCTTAATCCTTTCCAATCTGGTTTCCGTCCTGGGCATAGCACTGTCACTGCTCTCGTCAAAGTCACTGATGACATTCGTCTCAATATTGAAAAAAGAAAGCTTACCGTTCTGGTTCTACTTGATTTTAGTAGTGCATTTAATACTGTCGATTTCGACATCCTTCTTAGCATACTCAGCACTCTTAGTGTATCTTCAACTGCATTGTCCTGGTTCCGTTCATACCTCTGTGGGAGACAACAGCGAGTCAGGATCGAGGACGGTTTTTCAGCCTGGTGCGATCTTACCGCTGGTGTCCCTCAGGGGGGTGTACTATCCCCTCTCCTTTTTTCTATTTTTATCAACGGTATCACCGCTTCTTTAAATTCTTCCTACCACCTGTATGCCGACGATCTACAAATTTATTCTGCTGCTGCTCTTGACGATTTTCCTCTACTGATTGATCGCATGAACGCTGACCTCATTACCATCCGCGACTGGGCGGCGAGTTTCGGCCTCAAGGTAAATGCTAAAAAGACGCAGGCGATTGTGATTGGCAGTCCACATTTCATTTCTCAGATTTCTGACATGGTAGTTCCACATTTGTATTTTGATGGTACAGTTATTCCTTTTTCACCTACCGTCAGAAATCTGGGGATCATCATGGACCAGACTTTCTCTTGGTCGGCTCAGGTTGCTGAGGTCAGTCGAAAGCTCTTTGCCTCGCTTCACTCGCTCAGACGCTTGCAGAATTTTTTGCCGCTTCAAACCAAAATCACGCTAGCTCAATCCCTTTTGCTCCCGCTCCTTGACTACGGTGATATTGGGTACTTGGATCTTACTGAGGGGCTACTTGACAAACTTGACCGGCTTCAGAATGTATGTATTCGGTACATTTTTGGGCTTCGTAAGTACGATCACGTGTCACACTTTCGCGCGCAACTGAAATGGTTGCCTATCAGGGATCGTAGGAACGTCCACATTCTGTCATTACTATTCAACATTCTTTTTAATCCTTCCGCTCCTCCATACCTCTCCGAGTGCTTCAGCTATTTAGCTGCTGGCAGCGGGCACCGTTTACGGTCTAGTACCAATCTCCTGCTAGCATCTCATTCTACCTCTTCCAGAACCTATTCCAAATCCTTCTCTGTGCACGCTGCCAGGCTGTGGAACCGGTTACCGACGTCCATCAGGCAATCT
This sequence comes from Clepsis dumicolana, assembly GCA_963691665.1. Lineage (NCBI taxonomy): Eukaryota > Metazoa > Arthropoda > Insecta > Lepidoptera > Tortricidae > Clepsis > Clepsis dumicolana. Next base: position 5,806,041 of record OY829526.1, read on the forward strand.
TCGTCTGTGTATTCTTTCAGGGAAAGCTTGAAGAAGATGTGGCTCACCCCTTCTTCTTAAATATTTGGGAGTTCTCCTTTAATGTTGTGCTTGTTATTTATTGTATGTATTATATGTATATATATATATATATATATTTATTTATTTATTTATATATTGGTATTTACTTCTACTTTGCATTTAGTAGTATATTGTAATATGGTAGGTTTTTGTATGTGTGTGTGTATTGTATTGTCTCTCGATATTTATAATTATGAACTCACTTTGTCTCGATCCCCAGTGAACTATTCCTCTCCACCACTTAAAGGTTGACTGGCAGAGATCCCTTAAAGGGATAAGTCCGCCTTTGTACTCAAATGTTATTGTTGTAACTTGTGTTTTATCCTATTTTTTGTACAATAAAGTGTTTACTTACTTACTTACTTCTCACGGACTTGTGTACAACCTGAGCAAGACAGTGTATATGACATTCAAGGCACCAGGCAGAAAGGCTCCGGATTTGACACTCCCTATTTTACTGAACGAGACTCCTGTTAACAGAGTTAGTCAAGTTAAATATTTAGGTCACTATTTAACTGCCAACTTAAAAGATGACATCGATATTGAACGGGAACGCAGGGCGCTGGCGGTGCGGGCGAATATGCTGGCGCGCAGGTTCGCTCGGTGTACGGGTGCAGTATCATTATACTCGGGTGCCCTGTGGGCGAGCTGCACGCAGCGCTCCGTCGGCGCCCTGCGCGTCCAGTACAACAACGCCTTCAGAGCGCTGTTGGGGCTGCCGCGGTCCTGCAGTGCGTCCGCCATGTTTGTCGAAGCAAGAGTAGACAGTTTTAGTGCTGTACTACGGAAAAAAATGGCATCGCTTCTGACAAGAATACGTGGCAGCACCAACAGCCTCCTGAAGACAATAGCTGTGAGAAATGAGTGCTCTCTAATGCAACATTTCATTAATAACACAATGTCACTTGTCAAGTATGAATATTAACATAGTCTTAACTGTCTTAAGTAAACTACTAACAAAAATGGATCTTTGTTATCTGAATAAATGAATTATTATTATTATTAATACTGTTGATTGGTGTCTTCTTACAGTGGGCTCGAAAAGGCTCTCATTAGAGCAACGAGGCTTCTGCGCCACAGAACATAAAACAGACAAGATGTTGGCTCTAACCCAAACTTTAACGGTATTGAAGAGAGAAGGGATCATATATTAATGGAAACCTCTAGGTACTTAAGTGAAATTTTAGCGTTCTAGGCCGAAGAGTTTGTACTGATTGGACTGTTTAGACTGAGCATGTTAGAATTTTTAATTTTAAATGTATATTTTACACTTGGTGGAGCGACAACGTGCGTCGGACAGCTGGAAGCGCATAATGTGGACGCGAAAAGCGGACTGAGGTCTCATCTAAGGCGTACCACTCAGTCCGGTCTTCCGCTTTGGACGTAGGTCCAGCAGTAGACTGTTACAGAGATAGAGAGAATATAGAGATATATCGAGGCTTAATAGCGGGAGAACAAGCATGGCAGAGCAAGGGAGATGACGAAGGTCATTAACCATGACTTTACATTCAAATGAATATTGCTAAGTTGATGTTTCATGCCTAGGCTACTCAACCTTATTAACAGTTGGGCCAAAAGGATGATTCAAAAAGCGGCTGGCGGGCCATTGACTTTGAGTATTTTTGCTGTGGGGATTTTAAACATACTCACGTGGACCATTTATAATTCGTTTTTTTATAATTTACTAGCCCGCAGGCCTGGGGTTTTCTTCGGACAGTAGTGCGTTGATTGGATAATCCATTAAAAACAGCGCTAAAACATGAAGTTTAAAGTGTCTTCTCTGTGTTTGTCTGTGTATTCGTTACTGCCTATTGATTGGGCGATGACGTCACAGTGTCCCGCGGGATTGGGTAATTGGACGGCGATCCGGGATAGGGCAGGGCAACGACCTCGCGAAGATTTATTGCCTAGTGACAATTGTGGGGTAGTGTGTTAGTTGGATTAGGATCTTAAGGTCTTCGGTTTTCGTCGGCAATGTATGTATGTATGTATATCTCTTTATTGCACATAAAACAAAAAAATACAGATAGCAGAACAAAAGCAAATGTACAAAGGCGAACTTATCCCTTAAAGGGATCTCTACCAGTAAATCCAATCCAATTATCGGTATCTTAATTTTATTTTAAGCGGCAACCTATTTGTTTAGTCTCTGTAACTAATCTACTTGTAACGAATTTATCGCAAAGGTATTCCAATGTTTGCCGATGCAATCAGACGATATTTAACATGTCACGAAAAACTTTTAAAGCCGTTTACACCAAAGCTTCTATTCGACCAGTTGACCACTATCAAGGCAAGTCGGACTCGTACTAATTTTTTTTTAGCACTTTTAGCGTAATACGCTATGTAGTACATTATGTAGTACATTAAATTGAACGTGTATAATTCTGAATGCGCCGATCGTGAATGAATGTGCCGAGTATGGACATTGTGGGAGTATAGTAAATGGCCTACTGACTGGCTTTAAAGCACAGTTACGTGTATGGCGAGTTTTAAAGCTTGACCAATTTACATCCACAAGTAGGCGGCTTTGGGCATGATGGCATTATTAGTTTTGACAAATTGATTGAAATGTTTTAATTTGTAGTGAGTGGTTGCCGTTTTTGGAGTGGTCTCTATTATGTCCTTACGACGATTTGTCAAAGCTGTTTTATGGCTGGGATTGTTTGTGATTTACTTAAGTGCACAAGGAGGCGTGTTATTTTCTAAGTTTATTCATGACGTCATGGCTGTTTCAGTGTGGAAGTGTCAAATAAGTTGTCATGTAGTACCGAAAAGTGACACTAGCGTTTGAGGCTGCATTATTGTCTGCGCAATGACCGCTCCCTATTCAGAAGTACCAGCGCAGCGCTGCGGTCTCCGCAGCTTTATGCTGAGTCAGCTCCAATCTTTCCGTAACACATGGCCATCACAACGTAGTCCCGTAAGTTGGGCTTGGGAGTCGACGGCACTCTTGTGTTGCGCCAGCAGGGGCCTCCATGTTTAACGCCCAGAGAGAGTAAGTACCTATTTCTACCTAGAGAGCAGCCAACGACTCGCGTGCTGAGTCTTAACGGCTCTTTCACATATGCAATTTTTTTCGGCGATTTAACGGCAAAGCAGACCGCGGTGAGCCGCAAGAAAAGGCCTATAGAGAATCAACGCACTGTAACTTTATTAATAAGGAGGTAGGTAGGTGGTAGGTAAGGTAGATACGTAGGTAGTTAGGTAGGTAGGTAGTAGGTAGATGTTATGTGGTGTTCAATAAAGAGTTATTGTATTGTACGTTGTACGTACCGTGTGGCGGCGCCGGCGGCTGCCGCTTCGGCGAGCCGCCGGGCGGCGCGGGCTGCATGCCGCGCGCTAGCGGCCCGTCGCGCCCGCCACCCTCCGGCTCATGGCTGCAACAAACAGACAGACACTGTTAGTCATAATAACCAACTTAGTAAAGTTGAAAAACCCCCGACATTGTCATTTCAAAGTTCAATATTTCAAAAACGGGTGACCCGATTTTAATGAAACTTAGCTAAAAACCCGATCTCGATTAAACTGGCTTTCCATCCATCCGTTTGGGAGCTATGATGTCACAGACAGATACATAGATACACAGTTCAAACTTATAACACCCCTCTTTTTCGTCGGGGGTTAAAAATAGACAATAATACATAAAACAAGCACGCAAATAACGAGACATTTGCACAGATAGACTAGTGGTATACTGAAGGGTCAAAATCAAAACATATTCTAGAATTTGAAAGGATTCTTAAAGCGCTTCTCAGAAGGTCTTACGGAGAAATCTATTACCACTTCAGAACAGTAAAGTAAGAGTCCGTCGCTATCAGACTCATAATATGGCCGCTGATTACCAACTTTACAAATGACTGTTCGGTTTATATTGCTGACTTGACTTAAAGCTTAATGTACCTACCTAGTTAGATCGAATTGTCAGTGTAAACTCTGTAAACAAATCATATTTATTTAAACAGTTAACTTACAATTACATTATATGACAGAATCTAAGCTAAATATATTTGTATAAGTACTTATTTACAATGTCTCTCTGTAAACTGACATTTGTAATTTAGATGAGATAGGCGCCAGAAGACTCGGAACGGATTTCAAAATACGTCAAGGACATTATCAAAGCACAAAAGATTCCGACAAGTTTTCCGCTCTGATACATTCAATAGTATCGTACACCCATGGACATTTAGCACGCTGCCGATTTAGCCGAGGTTGCTGGTTCAAGTCCAGCTGCTTAACGGATTTTTCTTTGCATTGTCATTGTATATTGAATTTCATTCTATGAATGTTTCATAAAAATAAAAACAAAAATAATCAATAAAAACGATTATTTTCATTGATTCAGAAAATAGTTCCATCTCTTGCCACTAATGCGTAACTGTAGAAGTTCCGTAGTGGGTGAGCCGCTTGATTAAACTACTCATAGATGGCGCTGAGGAGAGATCTTCCAAATAAAAATATGACACAAGGCATTGAAAAATTCGTTAGGTACACCAACGTTAAGTATAGCTTAATTGGTGGAGCGTGGTACGGATTACCGAGGTTGCTGGTTCAAGTCCAGCTGCTTAACGGATTTTTCTTTGCATTGTCATTGTATATTTAGCACGCTGTTCAAAAACTCAAGTAGGTAATCATGTACTCAAGCAATGCCGATGCCGTCGGGCTGCATTAAGGCGCTCCCCTGACCCAACGCTGAAATGGCTGCTTTTTAGAGCCTTTCTGTAAATTATTTCAACGATAAAAACAAAACATATAAATACATTAAGTATCTTTAACATCTTAACTTGTTTTTCTATGTTTCATTTTTTTTTCCTATTTAACACTTATGATATCTGCATCACAAGTAAGTCAAGTTGCAATTCATATTCTGTTACTACATCATAAGCATAATTTACTTTGACTTATGACATACACCAATGTATAGAGAATTTAATAGGCTAGGATTTCTATGTTTAACATTATTAAAATACCTTTTTATAATCATCATCATCGGCCTATTTACGTCCCATATTATTATTTAGAATATTTAAAAAAAATTAAATAAGTAATTTACGTAATCGGTGCGAATTTTGAAAATAAAAATATTTTTTCGAAAAGACTCGTTATTTGTGATAACACTGTGTAAAATGAAGTTAGACCGATATTTAATAGATGTCGTCACTAAAACGAAGTTATTTAGTAGAAGTGAGGTGGGGTGAGGAAGGCGCGAAGCGTTCAAGGTCATCCTCTCAGGGAAGCGTCTTAACAATGACAACTTGGCGACAGCAAATTAAGTGACAATAGATACCTACACGCCCGCGAGTGCGAGCGAGGACGTGAATCTGGGACGCGAACTGACCGTTCATAATTCGCTGACTACCTTCGGAATAGCTATGTAGCAACCTACCAACATGTCACATAAGTAGGTGGGTATAGGTTAGGTCAGCAGTCGGCACCGTACCTTTAGAAAACTGACGCTGCGAACTGTAATAGAACTGCGATCTTAAAACGCAACGCAAGTCAGCATGTGATAGATTCGCCATCGCAGTTTTACCTCAGTTTGCACCGTCAGCACGTGATGTAACGAATGGACTGACGATTTGGTTAAGATTTTGGGGAACCGGTTTATGGTTAAGAAGGGACGCGATCGTTATGGATGTGTTTGAGAGGTCTCCCTCATTTTTTTTCATGTCAAGCAATAATAGTAGTTCCGGGTTGAGAAGACAGAGAGACGATACAAATATCTGTACTGTACTTCTCAGTTTTTCAGTCAGCGTCAAAAGTAAGTGATACGCTACATAGGATGGTTGGCTAATATCTTTGTTATAAAAGCAATTAAGACGTTTAACAATAGTACAAATCACGGAACCACACGGTCAAGGCAATCGACAGGACGCAAGTGTTTTAAGGGCCCTCATTATGTAGCAGTTGCATAAACTACTATTTATATTTCATAGAAATGAACGAATTGTCCTTCAACCAGGGACCAGTAAAAAATATAACGTTACAAAATAAATACATATAAATATACCGCTACCGTTACGTAGTGGTTACAGTTACTTGTAGTATAGGGTATCGTTACCGGTATTCTTTCGGTATTTGTGGTATCGTTACCGAAATAATTTTACTTTGCATAATACCGGTAAAAATACGACAAATAACGGTACCTATACTTGAATGTCGGTAAACTTTACAGTCCCTGCATTCAACTGAAGCACCTAATTCTCAATGCCTTATCTACACGATCGCCAGTTCGTGCTTTAAGAAGTCATTGGTTTATAGGTATTCATTCATGCCAAGCTTGCATTTAATTCAACAAATGCTACGAAAACTTAACGTTATAAAACAATGCCAAGTCCTTTAATCCCCCTTCTGAGAACATGACACCGTTTCATCCGTGAAGTATGCAAGTTTGCCGCGGTGAAGACAAAGTTGTGCTGCACTTAGCTGGAAGCGTGTAAGAGGCTTCCTTGTTTACAATATAGAAACTTGGCCGCTACACTTCAACAATGTATTGGTTCTTCGAATAACATTACGTGAGGACGGCTGATTTTGTATCTATAGAATCACTAGCTTATGCCCCGCGGCATTGCCCCCGTGTAATATTTCAAAATGGGCTAGTTCCCTATCCCGTGGGAAATTCGGGAAATCCCTTCTTTTTTTTTATATACAACGAGGAAGGCATACGAGCAAGTGGGTCACCTGATGGTAAGTGATCACCACTGCCCATGGACACCCGCAACCCCGGAGGGTTTGCAGATGCGTTGCCAACCTAGAGAGCTAAGATGAAATGCCTCTTGTGCCTGTAATTACACCGGCTGTCTTACTCTCCACACCGGAACACAACAGTGCAAGCACTGCTGCTTAGCGGCAGGATTAGCGAGTAAGATGGTGGCAGCGATCCGGACGGACCTTGCACAAGGTCCTACCACCCGCAAGGTGCTTCTTAGTGCACCTCTAGGATACAAAAGGTATACGTTTGCCAAATTTAAAACCTCTAGGTCCAGTGGTTTAGGCTGTGCGTTGTCTGTCAGTCAGTCAATCACGGTACTGTTTTATAGGTATAAGTACTTAGATAGATAACAGCTTGACAAAATTAAAACTTTCCCAGTTAAGGCAAACGTTAACACGTCAAACATCGATTGGGATGTTTGAAACTCTAATACCAATAATCGACGCCCTGCTTGTCACGTTTATGAAGGTCAACCACTGGCACATTTATTCGAGTTAATGACTGCATCATAAATCATAAACGGGCTGACTTACATACTAGTGATCCCTTTATTTCACTACCTGTGAACCAATGTTCGCTTTATTTGTAACTATGGCATGTAAACAAACATTTACAAGTCGTGTTCGGATTGTCTGACTGATTTATGTGTAAACCCGATGACTATGCATAACGTTTCGGTAATTAGGTACCTAATTCGTATCGATAATCAATCTATCCAAATATAATTGATTAGGGGCATTACCTACCTATTCCTTGGTAGTCTTCCTGCCGCAGCCCACTAAACCGTACCCAATATTCATCCGGCCAGCCGGGTAGTAATTATCCGTACACGGCTTACTGAATGTCCGGTGTCCGGCGGTGAAGCCCCAGCCCTCCCCCCTCCCTCCCTCCCTCCACAACCGAGGGGGTACGCATCGATTGGTAAGCCGCGCATGTATGCACGTTGCAATTCGAGATATGCACAATTAGGGTTGGCAAAAATGTTGTATTTTATGTTAGATAGACGATAGAACAGAATAAATGTAATTATTACCTTTTGTGAATTGGGTACCTATTTGAAACCCTAGTCAAAAGAGCAACTTTATTTGAAATATCAAAACAATCGCTTAGTATCAGTTTTGTTACAAACAATACAATATTAATTAGTTAAGTACTGAAACACAAATATCACGTCACGCAGAGTTTATTCTCATTAGGGTTATGCAAGGAAACTGGAGAAATACTCGACCAAAGAATGAAGCTATCTTATTAGTCAATACCAGTGAGTTATAACACATAAAACTATCAACTCGCATCTGCACTTTCTATCAGGTGGAGATTAGGGTCAATCACTGGTCAGTTTTGGTCAAAAAAACTCCATGCATACCGCTCTGCTTTCTCACCCCACTCACTTGGACAGTAGTTCTAAATTTTAAAACAGAATCGCCAACCCTAATAACATTATACAGTGGATTGTATTTGGCAGCCCAGCAGGCGCCCTGCGTGTGTGATGCAGGCGTAATACAACGGCTAACTTGCACAATATTTTAACAATCGTTTACGGTTTTCATGGAGCTAGAACCCATCAGTCATGATTGTCAAGAATGACACCAAGAACAACGTTAAGATTGGATGCGAATCTAGATTAATTTTCAAAGATTTAAATTCGCTCTAATTATTCGCCATTTCAAAAGTATCGGGCTTTCCTCAAAATATCTCTAATTATGATTAGTTAAGCTTAAGCGAACTTAATTACACGGATACTGTACAGTAAAGAAAAGTCAAAGATATGCTTACATTTTGTTGTCATACAGGTTGATGACATATTTTTGCATCTTTGTGCGGTTAAGTATATTTCTGACTTCGACTATCTCATGTACTTCTCATAAATTCGAGAAAATTAAAATCTATTGCGGTTCTAAGTCGATTTATCATAACTTTTTGAGAAATTATGATAAACATTTAGACGCACATACACCACACACTGACTAAATGAGTGTGGGTGTACATAGTTCCGAACTGAACAAGTTATAACAAGTTAACTAGTGAATCACGGGAGTTACACAAGTTTGCAACTTACAAAACGAAGTTATTGAACTTTTTGTGTGTAATATGTATGAGATAGTGATAATGGAGTCAGTCAACTTGCGTTGTGAAACTAATAAGTCATAGATGGAGATAGATTAGCCATTATCATTATCATTGTTTTCATATTTATAAATTATTATAGCTGATGCGACCTGTAGTATCAAAAAGCCTGTAACTATACTTAATTTCAAATTAAGTTCAAATCATCCAAAAATGTTTTTAGTCAATGAAAAGCTTATAAGTACCTACATAAAATACTTAAAAACTAATTAATCAATAAAATAAACGGATCACTTATTCAGGATTACGGATAAGCCCGAAACATGTCAGGCTAAACTAGACTCATATACCTACTTACGTGATTGATCCGTTTATATCACTAAAATAAGCCGAACTCGAACCCACAACCCTCTATTACAGACTAGAGATAGTTAAGACAGGTCAAGCTATTAAGCTACCACAGCTTTACCACATATAGGTATATTACCCATGGTATTTACTTTCGGGGACTTTCTCCTTAACCTTGACATTTGCAAGGACTTACCAAAAGAAGGCAATATTATTACCCACTCGGCTAGTACTCGTAATGCCTGATATTTACTGAATGTCGTGACAAGCATTTCGCAAAGGAAGGTTAGACTATAGCATTTGCAATACCTACAACCTTTACTGCGATATACCTACCTAGATATTTACAGCAATATTGCTCCATATAGCGCTATATCATATTGAGGTACATGGATACTATGATAGATTGAATGGATGCATATATAGAGCATTTAAAAACAATATTGGCGCAGTTTTCTACAAATTGCTCTAGATTCCTCTACTAACTGTTGCCGATTGATCAATGATCATTACTGTTGACTGGCAATAGTTGGTCTAAAATTTGCCCGTGTTGGGTCAATAAACTTTTGAGTGCGCTCGTTGCGATGGCGATGTCCACTGGACAACTCATCAATAATAATATGATTTCCTTAGACCCCACTCACCCGAAAGTCAGGTTTTGCATGCTTGTAGATGGAGCATGAAGGAATTGGCATTTAACTGACGAAACTGCTAACGTTTGATGGAGTGGTGACTTAGAAAATCTTATTTTAGACGAGTTACCCGGGGGACATCGGCAACGAGTGGCATTTAAAAGTTGATTGACCCAATTTCACTTTTAGAGAAACAAGCCAAAATACGAGCTTTACCTACTTACGGCAATCAAGATATACTCAGTAATAGCTTACGGGCAATGGAAGCCAATATTGCCGAGAGGCAAATAGTGATAATTCTGTATTTAGTACTATTACTACTAGATACTCTGTGGGTCTAGCACAAACCAGACAGTGGTAATGAAAACGGACGGACCGACAGCAACCGGCATATCACAGCGTCCGGGAACCATGAATATTTATAACACGGATCGATGTTCGCGTTGACGAATATAAACAACCCCATTAGAGGGGATAAGAATTTTTGTTTTTTGGCACCCAAGCTAGCAGATAGGTTTTGGAACCAAATTACAGAGTTTTTAAATAATAAAAAGATAAAAAAGTTTGGCAAAAGGAGCGGCCTCAGCATTAGACGGGATAAATAGTTGATGTAAAGTATACGAAAGGTATTTCAATCATTGGAAAAATTACATAGAGCATGCTTCTAAAAATGCTTTTAACCAAAATATGACTGCCATAGAAGATATTACGATGGTAACTATGAAAAGCTTCTACAATACTACCGAACCGTAGCGTCAGTAAAAACACGCAAAAAATACTAGCGTAATCATAAATAAAACACCAACAGATGTTCTATAAACGTAATCACGACGTAAATATTACGGCCATTAAACTTGCAGTAAACCCATTTTACGAGTCTTTAGCCGACGTTCGACGAACTCTAGAGTAAAGCCGTTTGAAACACTAGGCTAAGTGTAAAATGGTGCTAATACTGTAACACTCAGAGATGTTAATTAACATTGATAGATAGAAATTTAACGAGATCTATTTTCAGAAATAAATTGAAAAATCGTCACTTGCGTTTTAATGAATGAACCGTCAAAATTCATCCAAGAGTTGAGTAATGAGCAAGTCTAAGTGAGTTCAGGTTCACCACTGTAAACTATTATATGAAAAAAAAAAAAACCGGCCAAGTGCGGCCAGTGTTAGCAGAGCCCTGCTCTTAAGCAAAATGTACGCAGTGTGGGATCAACTTATATTGGACTGCGAAATCTACAGACACAAAAGTTTAAGATTTTGAGAATTTTCTGAGTGGTTGTGCTATAAGAGCTACCTTCATACCAAATTTCAAGTTTCTAGGACAACTGGAAGTACCGACAACAAAGTGATCCGATAAGGGTTCCGTTTTTTCCTTTTGAGGTACGGAACCCTATAAAGGAAACTCCGATACATTCATTGCCTCTGCACCTTAACAACATTTATGGCAGAATAAAAACTTCACAGGGGTACTCACTTACACTTACTCAACTCAACCCCTGGCTGAATTCTTGACGGTTCATTAAAACGCACCCTGTATAAACAATATGTCTCTACTCTCGAACAATAACAAAACGAAACGGAAACAAACTCATTCAGCTGTGTTTCACAAATGAGGGGAAAATAGCTTTTTTTTTAAGTTATCTACAAAGTCCATCCGACAGCTGAAAGGATCAAAAACTTGCAAGATTTTATTAGACACCAGGATATGTGAAACCAGGATATAAATAAATAAATATCACGGGACAATTTGACACCAATTGACAAGTCCCAAACTAGGAAAAGCCTGTACTATGGGTACTAGCCAACGGATAAACATACTTATATAGATAAATAAATACTTATATACATACTCGCTGACCCGGCGAACTTTGTTCCGCCTTAGACGCCATAAATGAGCAGATTTTTGATTTTATTAAGTTAATTGTTTTATTATATAAAGTAGTCAGGTTGATCTAGCTGACCCGATAGTTATGACTAAGGTTACATTAAAAAAGTTTAATAATTTTATATGGTGGTTAAGTAATTTTAAATTTTCTAATTTTCCGCGCAATTTCCTTAATTTTTTCTTTCATAAGAACCTTCTCCTGATAATAACGAACAGAACAAAAAAAGAATTAGCGAAATCGGTCCAGCCGTTCAGGCGTGATGCCGTGACGAAGGGAAATAGGGATTCATTTTTATATATATAGATTAAACATCCAAGACCCGAGAACAAACATTCGTATTTATCATACAAACATCTGCCCCGACCGGGATTCGAACCCGGGACCTCCAACTTCATATGTAAATAAAAAAGTAACACCAAAAGTACCAAAAATTATCATCCAATTTGTTTTCTTACCTTACATACTTTATTTGTTAATTTTGCTAAAGAATGAAAGCAATCCTTAAAATTGTCACATGCTATTGTCCATCCATGACCTGAGTTAGATCATTTGCTACCTGTCATCAGTGCCCTAAGCACGACTTGTCGAATCCTGCGTCACGTAAAATCGAATAGTAAACTATAACGAGTTTGTATGACGTTTGGAACAGCGCCCGCCCGTGAGCGTATTTGGAACTAAAATTTAGTATGAGATTTCTCGATTTCGATACGATAACCGTAACGTAACGCAGGATTCGACAAGTCGTGCTTAGGGCACTGATCGACCGTTCGAAGTCAATGCATGATGATTCATGATCATAAATCACAAGTATCGTAACGTACGCGGTTGTAATTAAAGTCCGTAGGATGGGTGTTAGTTTAGTAGAATTGGGACTATCAAGCGAATCTTGCTACCGCTTACTATTGCTAACGAAATCCTCTGATTACATGTAGATTTGGTAAAAAGCGGGCGGGTGTTATAAAAGTGTCTGGACACTGTATTACAAATATGGTTAGCTAATTTAATAAGTACCTACATTAATTCATTAGGTAACAAATATAAAATAGTAATTAAATGAATGTGTTCCCATGCAGTTTTAATTTCGATGAAATGCGTACGACGAGTTACCAATTTCCCATAAGAAAACACAAAAAACACCTACACAGAAGTTGGATTTATAGTGGTTTCTAAAATTATTAATTTAAAATTAAATTAAAATTATAAAATGTTATACCTAAGTATGTATGTGATGACTGTACAGCTTCTCAATTCTTACGCATGCGCACGTGTCGTCAAAAGCTGAAGGCCTTTGTCAGTTCGACAGTCCACCTTGTGGGCCCACGCATTGTTCTACAGGTTTGCCATCGGCTCTCGAAAACTTTCTTAAATAAGTATTTTCTTGAAAATAGATCGTGTATAGTGAAAGAGACGTATCTCCCGGTTTGGGTCAAAAGATTAACCTTCAATCTAATTAAAGTTTTAATTTAGTTAGAATGAAGCAAGTTAAAGTTGCTAAATTGTTTTATTGGCAGTTCTTATAGCCGTATTTTAATTTCATCAAGACCTCTCGATGGGTTCCACGAGATGAGGCTGAAAATGCTCAAAGTCTGTTTCGATTAATAAAAAAAAACTTCTAATTTTAATTTAAATGACGGAACATATCGTAACCATGAATTAGCATACCCAGTCGACTAATTACAGCACGTTAGCAGGTGTCAAACAGTATCTGTCAGCTGCGAGCCTTCGATATGCGCCCACGCACCCCCAAACAAGGCCTCAAAACAATTGCACAACTTATTTAAATATTTAAATTTTATTTATACTGTGCGAAGTTTCTACAAGCTTTTATTAAAAGTTAAATAAGAAAAAGCTTGGGTACTTTGCATATTATAATAAAAGGTTTAGGTGAAGACTAAAATGATCAATGGATTAATGAACTTTTGGTTAATTATGATTAGAATTTTAATTTTAAACAAGTATTCTATTAAAACCATGCGCCTAGGCTCTGAATTGTATCCAAATAGATGACACATAGAACCTTCCTCATTCAGTACCTACTTTAAATAAAAACTAGGAAAAAAAAACATGACCGCGCGCCGTTTTTTTTTTTTCTGGTCGCTCAGTGCATTCCTTACAACGATTTTAATCAAGCGATTAGTAACTAACCCAAACAATTATGACAACTAAAATGAGGGAGTGCCAGCCATCCAGATACAGACTAGACTAGATCATACATACAGTAACTCAACAACAGCATCTATCCTGAGTTTTGTGAAAGCAGCAGCACTCCATTTAAAACTTACATCGGAGATTCTACACCGAAATTCGTGTCAAGGAGCGTAAAGCTCATTCCGATAAGCGAGCGACGTCACAAACTGTCAGCGCCCACGGACGCTCACACGCGTTGCACAAAAGGGAAAGTTAATGAGAACATTATCAGTTGACAAAAATATGAATGAAGTGACTTATTTGCTTTTGTGTAAGTTGTGCATCGCAACGTAGTATGACGTAACGTATATTTATGCTATACAGCATTCTCATTATGCGAGTTAGGAGTTTAGGCGGCCGGAGTCTAGGTTTCGGTGTCGAAGTGTCTCATTTTAGTTACTGTAGGGATAGGTTGCATATGATGCAGGTCTGGCAAGCTAGACTGATCTATCTCGTTTTAAATTTAGAATAGATTTAAAAATAAAGCAAGTCTTTGCTTTCGGAAGCTGATCAGTCGGGCTGAGTGCGTGTTGGTGTTATCATCATTGTACTAGTTTTAAGCCTCTGTCTTTACTTGAGAAATATAGTCCAGTCTCAAACTAAAAGTGTTTCAATTTCCAACTAGTTAAACAGGGCATTAGATATTTTGCACTTAGGCCGCGACCATCCAGTGCCCACGTCCTGGCTCCTATTTCACCAACTTTACAATTGTCAGTTTTCAATGACAATTCGGTGTCAACTGCTGTTAATATGCACCGAAGGACTGGCTTGAACAGCTTTTATTGTAGAAATGTAGTTCGAATTGTCACATAAAACTGACAATTGTAAAGATGGTGAAATAGGGGCCAGGGTTACTCTCCACAGTAGGTACCTACTATATGACAGCTAATTTGACACTTCGACTTGTACCATTATGTATTCTGTGCTTCGATGCTAAAGCAGCCATGGTAAAGAATAAGTTCCCTGTACTGAACGAACATGAATTGCTTTGCACTTGCCGAATTCGAATAATGGCACAAGAGTCACACGTCTCTTAAAATAAGTTCGCTTTCTCCTTCGTCGCGGTAATCGCGTAATAATAATGCAAAATGCAGTATCGTTGTGATTGTCATAATTATAAATATGGAATCATATTGCAATGTGAACTTGTAATGGATTATTATTGTAATGCGTTTTCGAAAGTAAAAACTGACAGTATCGGCAATAAATTAGTTCGCAATTATAAGGAATCAATTTGCAATATGATGCAATGAAAGCTACATAGGTACTGAGAATTGCATTTTTTGCAGTTACTTTACTTCGTAAGCAATATTATTAACAAACTGTTACGTGGCTGTATGCAATTCATATGACATACGGTAGGTATATACGTTTTTTATACATACGTTTTTTTTATATATATAAGAGGGGGCAAACGAGCAGGCGGGTCACCTGATGTAAAGCAATCACCGCCGCCCATGAACACCTGCAACTCGAGGGGAATCACAGATGTGTTGCCAGCCCTTTAAGGAATAGGTAGGCTCGTTTTTTAAAGATTCCTAAGTTATTATTGAACCTCTAATTATCATTATAGATTATAGGAGTTATGTGAAAACTAATTGAGCACTAAGCAACGTGATGGGTGGCTAATGAAAGAGGGTTAAAAGCTAACAGGAAGTATATCTCACCCGCCACTATTGTGGTAAGAAACATTAAAATTACGAATTAAAGAAATACCTTAAATCTCAGGAATCATAATTCGCTCTTAAACCATTTAATTATTAACCATGCCGATAATTTGCGGCCCATGACTGTTTTAGCCACTCAAATACAGTCTGCAGACGTTTTCAACTTTTTAATATCACAAATACCTATGTATTATCAAAATTATGAAGAATTTTGTATTAATTTGCCACTATGTGGCCCTTGCCTGCCAAAAGGTTGCCGACCGCTATTTAATTAAATTTCATTAACATTCAAATTCCTAGGACAAGTTCATAAGAATTTCTTACAGTGTTTAAAATCAATTTTGTTATAAATCCGCTAACTTATTGGTGATCAGAAATTAACAGAAAACAAAAACGAACCTTCGGGACCTCACCCTGGTGTACCTCCAGGTGTTACTGCTGTAGTGTCCAGAACTAGACGGACACAGCAGCAGCTGCAGACTGTTCGGCCGCGGCTGCCTCTGCTTCTTAACCCGAAGCTTCACTTCTTTCACCTCTTCCCGCTTCTCCTTCAGAGGTGGCTTCGATACACTCCACCTCTTTTCTTCTCCATAATCGTTCTCCTCCAAATTTAAGTGTTCAAGTCTTTCCTTCATGTTTCTTGAACGTAACAAATCAGGGGTGAGGTCAATTCTGTCGTTTTTCCTAATGTATGTTGGTGGTCTTCTCGGCTCAAAGACAACTTTGGAGCACTCGGTACTTCGCCTCCACAGACGAGGCGAAAGAGGCCAAAATCGCCCCCCATTCAGAGGCGGTTCCATGACCATTTTTAAGCACTGATCACTTCACAATTTGCACTTGACTATATCGACTACACGATTGTGTTTAACCTGATGACAGTTATCAGAAAAAATAGGCTAAAGGTCACTTTGACATTACAAAAATAACAAAACTTCAGGATATACTAAAGTTGTGTTAAAAGACAAGACGATCTACCGTTTACGCCAAATATAAAACCACAAAATGTCAGCGGTCTTTTGGTTAGATTCTGCTATAAAATAATAATAAACGCTGATTATTATTATCGTCTTAGACACGTCCACACCAGCAGAGATAGAAATGCTGAATGAAGTAGGAAAGTGCATTGCGAAATTCCCCCCACGTAATCATATGCGTAACGCCTTCTACTCTTATTAAGTATTATCGATAGAAATGAGTCAGGTGTACTGTCAGTAGCCGAATAACAACTAAGGAAGACGCAAGAAGATGCAATAGTGAAATATGTAGGTGGCTTTTTGGGAAAGTAACGTAATGCATAGTTATTTTCCACGAATTGCCTTTTTTGGGGGAAAAAGCAACCGATGTCACTTTAGAGTATGTATTGTATGTTTGAGACCCTAAATAATATAATACATATACTCACAAGTATATAACTGCCCACATTTTAAGTCAAGTGAAGACATTATTAAAAATTGTATTCGTATTCAACTTTTCATAAACATTTCCCTCTTTTTTTGCTTTCGAATGATTAAAAAATATTTATTTCTAACCGTTAAATCTGTTATGTCTTTAACACTAGGTATGACTTTGCCCGCAACTACGTTCCGTGGATGAATTCTTTCGAGCGTGGACTGTAGGTGTAGATCTTTTCTAGATAAATACGGTACGTTTGTCTGTTCACTAAATTTATTAAGCACAGCAGTTCAGTCCGACCAAAAAGTCAAGAATTGAAATGAGGGCGCTACATTCTTCGTAACTGTCATATTTTTGACGTAAATTGCTTATAATATATGGCAACAAATTTGTACGAGAAATTTTAGTTCCTCTTGTCTCCGTTTTTTTTACTTTTTGGTCGGTCTATGGGTAATTTTAATTGTTACAACACGAGACCAAAAAAATATGGCGCTATAAAGACGAGAAGAGGCGGAAGAGAGCTTCCCATAGAGCATGCACCTACATACATAGAGCCCTCAAATCCTTTTCCCAACATAACAAACTAAAACTATGTTGCTAGCAACATGAATGACTTCCAATTATGACACGCAGCCATCGGATATAGCCTAAATGTAGCGATCGATATGACGCTGAATACTAAACGTTAACGCCAGGAAACGGGTTCTATGTCATACAGGACGTACGTGATGTTATTGATACAGCAGACAGTGACAGTTTCGAATTTAATAATACTAACTAATAGTACATCCGGGCGAATGTCCTGGAATCCACTTCCAGTGTAAGTGACTGGCGTGTCAACAGAATTATATGAAGACTAGTTTAGGCCCTGCGGCTTTGCCCCCGTGAAATACTTCAAATTGGGCTAGTACCCTATCCCGTGGGAATTTTAAAAAATCCCTTCTTAGTGCACGCCTAGGATACTCAAGGTATATGGTGCCAAATCTCAAGTCTCTAGGTCCAGTGGTTTAGGCTGTGCGTTGTCTGTTAGTCAGTCAGTCACGGTACTGTTTTATAGGTGTATAGAAGATAGATAGAAAAAAAATAAGATTAAGTAACATTCATTAGATAATAATGTAACAAAAACTTTAAAAACCGATGATGGTGTACAGGTAAATGGAATAGCAAAAAAAGGTGGATTCTCGGAATGTAGGTACTTCAGATAACCTCTGGTTTTTGGAATACGATGCAGAGTACAGATTTAATGAGTCATCGGTCGTTATTCCGGTTAAGGAAATAATGCAGAGGGTTGAGCACCACTTTTCGAATCCTGCGTCACGTAAATTCGAATAGTAAACGTTGTCGAGTTCGTATGACGTTTGGAACAGCGCCCGCCCGTGAGCGTATTTGGAACTAAAATTTTGTATGAGGTTTCTCGATCTCGATACGATAACCGTAACGTTACGCAGGATTCGACAAGTCGTGCTTGACCCACTGTTCCCTTTCATTTGAACTATCGTAAAACGATAACCGCCTTTTGGTCACGGTCTAACTGCGAGCTTACCAGAATTTATAATGTAAGTCAATAATCGCATGTTACTTAATGACAACTTTTTAGTTTTTTTTTTTAAATCAAGTATTCCGGATCTAACTATTACAGGTTGGTGCAGCAGCAGTAACATAGAATCGAAGGAATAACGTAGAATGAAATGGATACTTTAACTTCAGTTCCACCGGAGCTCATAAAAAGGATTTAAATAACGGAACAATAAATGCGCGGATAAAATGAACCCAACTGTCATAAGCTTCTGTTTAAACTAGTGAAGTATAATTATAAAAGCGGATTTTCAAAAATTCTATAACACGTAGGCGTTAGTATTTCGTCGTAGGTACATACACTGTATGTATATGGTACTAAAAAAAACTCCCCTCGGCGTCACTACAGTCAAATAAAAAATCGAAGTTGCCTCAACGCCAACGAGTTGACGCCGTTGACGGGTGACAGTCGCGGCGAGAGCGCTGTTGACGCCGCGTCAACACGTTCGTTGTCATCAAGCCACAATCACGATAACTGAACAAAACGTTTACCATGAATGGCACTAATAAAGCAGGGGTTTTATACTCTAAGGTATTATAACGTGGCAAGCCTTGAAGAGGCAAGTCGGTTTTCTATCATTTTTAAAAATTCCAAACTGAAACGTAAATAAATAAAGAAAGACCAGAAAAATAAGACTCGAACCCAGGCCTACACCAAACCGTGGTGACGCGCTAACCAATAACGCTATCAGAGTAACCATTGGTATAATCGTGAAAACTCCTATAAGTATATTCACCCTTCGGTTTATTTCAAATTAGTTTACGAACACTGACTCGCTATCATTTATTTAACTAGCTTATGCCCCGCGGCTTTGCCCCCGTGAAATATTTCAAAATGAGCTAGTTCCCTATCATGTGGGAATTTCGAAAATCCCTTCTTAGTGCAACTCTAGGATACTCAAGGTATACGTTTGCCAAATTTCAAGTCTCTAGGTACAGTGGTTTAGGCTCTGCGTTGTCTGTCAGTCACGGTACTGTTTTACAGGTATAAGATAATTGAAAAGTGAGACATTCGGAAACAATAAGAAGCGTGTGTGTGGGTTCAGGTGTCAATGTAGTAGTACAATGCGCCCTACCTATAATATACGAAACATTTTAGAAGTTTTTTTATATTTCGTCATCACGGAAAATTATGTAGTATTCGCTACAAAATTCGTTTGGTTTGTGCAGTGCACATACAAAAGCAGCTTCATGCCGTGCCTCAGTCTTTTCACGCACCCGTAACGTCGGTCGGTGGACCCGTGTCATTTTACGGCGAAATATAAATGAAAGCGGTTAACTGCGACTCGATCTGGGTTCGACACTATAAATATCTTAACTGTAGTAGGTATATTATACGTCCCTAAACATGATGAATGCTCAGCTGTCGCATGCCTGTTATTGGTGTATGAACAGGGGGCATAACTTGTAATATTGTGAATTCAAATGTTTTGTTTATGTACCTGTTGGCATGTCTAAATAAATAAAATAAAATAAAACAAACATTACGTCAAACTATACAAATATATAGACCTAAAGTTAATTCCGAGTTAGAGCAAAACCCAGTTTGGCGTAATTCGTCCTTAACGTATTCCAATGGTTTAACTATGTTTATCAATTTATCTCATATTATATTATCAATTGATTTATACTTAGAGGAAATTACTTAAAGGAATGGAGATGTTAACGCGCGATTTCCCCTCTCCCAAATCTCTAACATTAAGTCTGATCAAAATGATCAGGGTCTGATGATTGTGTGCGTGTTTTTGGCATTTGTGTGACAGTTTTGTTTAGGTGTGCGTTTGTAGGAACGTGCGTACGTGTATGTTCCTCGTCCCTATCAAAAAGTGGTAGAAAAATTGTAGTGCATAGATAAGCCAAAGGCGCCTCCCGTCTGTCTGCTTTATGGATTTACAGGAAGAAAAATAGCGGAAAATCACACAATAATTTACCATCTAACAGGACATAAACTGATTCCGCGTAATCATTTTAATAGTATGCAGTGGAACAACCCGCATACTGATGTTGCAGGATAATGTCAATTAAATATTTGCTTCTTTTCATTGATTTTTTTATCATCGACTTTTCAAACGTTTGTTGAAGAGGCCTAAAGGGACGCGATTTCGACGTGATACTGCACAAATGTAAGTATTTCTCACTGACGAATAAACAATTTCAGGTAGCTTGGCACTTTTGTACCTTTGTCGCTCTTCTAGCTCTACAGCCAGATACAAAACATCACATGTTTTTGAAAAACGTGTTAATGCGACAAGGTACAAAAGAGACTAGCTACTCGCTGACTATACACCTAAACATAGTTTCGTCTGTCTGTTGTGAGTGAGATAAGTAATTTTTGTACTAAAGTCACAGTGATTTGTGCTGGCCGTGCAAACATCCTAGAGCGTTATATAATTATTAAGACTAGGGCGAAATTCTATCTCCACCTTACACGTGAGGTTTGGACCTAGTGGACTTATAGTCTAACGCACTCGGCTTCGCTTTAGCATTCGCCGTCTTTTTCTACTAAACGATACAAGATCGTGCGAGAAAGAGATGACGAATGACATAGACATTCATACATGTGAGACAATAATTCCTCTAGTCTAGATGGTATCAGCTTAATTCCTCTTTTTCGTTTTTCGTTAAAATCTTTTTTCGTCACACTCTGTATTCTTTAAGATAAGCAAAGTTACTTTTTCACGTACTCGCGACAACTAAAGTCCCAGTCACTTGTGGCAGCCGTGTGGCATAGACAACGTTACCTCGATACAGCGACCGGCTCGACATAGGAGTGACATGAATAAGAGTCCGATAGTGTCCATTTACGGCCCGCCACGCGCCTTCCGGTCATTGTGTGCAAGATCATATTGTGTTGGATGGTAGGGTTCAATATTACACCTTGCTAACTATAAATAAAGATTCAAACCTAGATGCCTACATAGTCGTGAATTTCGAAGTTTGGGACGAGGTGTTATTAGACCAAATATCTACATTATAATAGTTCCAATATAAATTCTCCTGACTGTCTAACCTCAGAACCGTATTTCGGGGATTTAAGTTACACGTAGGTAGTGAAATAAACGGATCGCTCACGTATGTCAGTCGAGTATAGCCAGACATGTTTCGGACTAATCCGTAGTCCTTCCTCTGGGATCACGCCGGTGGCGAGACGTAAACCGGCCGGCCGGGTCGTATACGTGAGTGATCCGTTTATTTCACTATGATTGAGTCTCACGGTAGTTTTATGTTAAAAGTACCTACACGTAGGTATTCTAATAATTCATATTTTTTTAAAGATTGGAGACTCATCTTTATAATAATCTGCATACTATTACTTAACACTTAAACTATCGTTATTTGTCCCGTCACGGGACTCCGTGCCCTTCTACACAAAGAGTCTAGAGTCTAGACTAACACCAGAAAACCAATCTAGAACGAGAACTTTCCAGAAAGTCGGAATTGAATAATTTGCCTTCAGGTAAACGCTTTATTGGTACAAAAACTTTCCCTGAACTGTCACCGCCAGGTATTTCGAATTTGGATTTCGGTTAAATATTTATTCTCTTACATCTCATGAAAACAAAACATGGATAAGATTAGATCAAAAATTTCAACTTGACGTAAATGTGTTAGCATGATCTAAATATAATACTCAAATAGACTGATAATAAACAGGTCAGCTACCTTTGCGAATTTTCCCAGACTTTCTATTACAAAAGAAAATAACACAATTTAGACAGTACTTTGTATGAGCGAGACTCATAAAAGAATTAAAACGACGATGCGGAATTTCATAAATTTTCTAATAACATAAAAAAAACCAATTTGTTATCCTCTTTATCCGTTACCTGTGTAAGCAAGATGAAGATTCAATGTAGACTCGAAACACGTGCTCGTGTAAACATAAGACGATCAATAGAGTTCAAACACCTCTGTAGATTGGGTATTGTGTTGCAAAGCGGAAATTGTGCAAAATGGAACGTAACGTGCGAATATCCGCTGAGATCCGTAGGAATAGGATAGGAGGGCTGGAGATTAGCTAGGGAACAAGGAGCAGCAAACTGCATAGACCTATAAATAAATATTACAGAGAAAATGGAACGCAACGTGTAAATAGCCGCTTAAAGATTAGAATAGATAGTCCGTTCCGGTGTAGTAATAGGATGGGATAATCACGATAAAAATACAACACAATAAAATTGCGATGTCATTGTGTTTTTCGGAAGCGCTGTTTGGTTAGTAGTTGCTTTTCAACGTTTTTTAGATTCTCGCATGCCCCTGCTTATAACTTTCTTTACTAATTACATGCCCATTCAACCGCGAGGTATTTCTTAATTGTGATCAGTTATAATTTGTGAGAAAATGATTTAATATTTAACCAAACGTTTAATTTCTGCCCGTTGGCATCGGATTACGAGTTAGTCAAGCGGGGAAGCATGCAATAATAAATAAAATGAAGATGGATGTAGTGCGAGTGTCTTTATTCAACTCACTTCTAATTCTAAATAACATTAGATAAATTTAACGCGATCATAAATATTATTTATACTTATTTATGAGTTGGACTCTTGTCGTTGGAGTAGAATGTCATATACTCATATGGAAACCAGTGGATAGAAGGCATTGTGTCGTGATTTGAGATATGTTACTTTACTGTTAACTGGATGAGCAGATACAAGAGTGTTAGCTTAAATTTTGTGTGTAAAGAGAGTGTATATATTTAAACAAAATAACGTAAATAATAATGTTACCAAGTTGATATATAAAGTTGTATCAGACATTTCTGTTATATTAATCCAAATATCGAGACATAAACTGGACCGTGTTAAATAAATAGGCTTCCGCATCAGATAACTTCAAAAGCAGATATTATAATAAATGTCGGCATTTTTTAGCGCAGTGAAGTACAAAATTGATCGGTGTGTCAAAACAGAGCGATGATGCGTCAAACGTCAAACATGAAAAATATGCGTTACCATTGGTCGCTGACAACTCCGAGCCACGACAATAATCTTTCAGTGGACGACGTAGATGAATATTTTAAGAACTTTTTTTTAACTTCCTAAAGTACCACGCCCCTCAAAAAGCTTTCACTCATCCACGCATGCATTACATTGTGCAACGCAATTGTTTACCGAGTAACTCATTCCGCAAGGTCAGTAACAAAGTTTGTTATCAATTAATGGTTGGTCGCTAACACAGACCTACTTTTCATTCACTTCGATTAAATTAACACTACATTTAACAACATAAACTGCGTACGAGGTGGTGCATCAATAGGTAAAATATGTACAAACATAACATTATATGAAAGACAACGTAGAGTCAATTTACAAAGTAATTAAATATTTGCTTTGAAGCCAAACCAAAAAAATAAGCAATTCCGTTCAACAGGATTAACTAACGATACTTTCAATACACAGAAGTCGTAAGTTTAAGAAAACAAAACTTACTTACTTGAAACACTGTAACATAATCACTTAACTTGTATAAGAAAGCGCTGAATTCGCATAAGTACAATTTATTCCTTCCATTCAAGAATTCCGTTGAAAGTATTGGAACACCATTGTAGTTCTTACGAAGTTTAGATTCGATTCGGCAAAACAAACTATCTCACTGAAGCGTAAAACAAGTGTAAAACAAACAGAGGTTCCAATGGTAGTGCAGGTTTGGTTTTAAGGAATAACATTACATTTCGTACTGGCTGGTGAAAAAATGGTTATGACGTTT
This sequence comes from Clepsis dumicolana, assembly GCA_963691665.1. Taxonomy (NCBI): domain Eukaryota; kingdom Metazoa; phylum Arthropoda; class Insecta; order Lepidoptera; family Tortricidae; genus Clepsis; species Clepsis dumicolana. The sequence goes on from OY829526.1 coordinate 5,830,279, forward strand.
TAGAATGAGTAAAAAGTCGTCGAATTTATGGCCAGCCAACGTCTTTTTATTGTGTTTGGTACCTCCTATAAGTTGGGTTATATTTTGGTCTGTCTGTGTCGCCAGAATTAAGGTTGAAGTACATAAAAGAAAAAAGTAAAAAACGTGTAGGTATTTTTTTTATTCTTATAATAATAAGTAGGAGGTACTCAGTAACAATAGAATTATCTGGTTCATACTCGTAATGACATGATCTTTTTCAGTCAAAATTCAAGGCCCTTTAGTTATTTTTATTTTTAACCGACTTCAAAAAAAGGAGGAGGTTCTACGTTCCACTGTATGTTTTTTTTTTGTACACCGGTCTCCCAACAGGAAACCGCAAAACAAAATGATGGCGTAACGTGTATGCCAATTAATTACGTTTAATGCACATCCTTATCAGTTTCATTTAAAATTTCAAAATGTTTCATGAAGCATTGCTCAGTTTAAAAAAAATCTAATTGAAACCGCTCACGTCCATAACTGTAGGTCTAGCACAACTCACAGTGCGACTTATATCTCGCACGAGAAGTACTGCCCGTCCTTTTCTGTCACTCAGAATGCACCGGGACGGGTAATATGATCTCGCGCGACAAACGAAGTCGCGGCCAGTCGTGCTAGCCCTACTGACACGAATAGAAGACTTAAAACTACCTAAGTAAAGTTTTAATAGATTAGTTTATGTTAAGATTACGAATCATACAAATAGGCCACGTATCGTAGGCTCGGAGAAATAAATCGTAGGTAAAATAATAAAATTTAAATTTGCAATTCAAAAGCAGGAAACAAAACGAATTCAATATTCCAAATTCAAACTTGGCAACGTTCCGTTTCACAAAAAGCGAAATTAAACTACGAATCCGTTATTATTTATTCCCCTGGCTGTTTGCCAAAGGATCTGAGTCAGGTGGACATGGATTCCTGTAAACGATACACGTTTATGTCATCGTTTGTATTTTTGGTCTTCCGCGATCATTATTACGTGTACAAATGTTTTAATTGCTAATTATTATTGTTTTGCTAATCCTGAGCTAAGAAATGCAGAATGTATATTGTTTCTTTGTTTAGACATGCGCAAAACTGACGACTCGTAGACACAAACAAGGAAATTATCAAATGCCGTTTCGTAAACGCTGACTGGAATCCACGCAACACATCAAAACTTAATGTTATTTTTCTATCAATTCATTTGGACAATCATCAAACAGACACGAATGTAAACATAAATTAGGTTTTTTTTAGAAAGCATATCAGAAGAAAACCACAGACTAGCACATTCTTGTTTTTGAAAAGCATTCTTGTTTAATCAAAATTACACTTTACTGAAGCGCATCTACAAGACGAGACTATTTGGAATAGAATTCTCCAAATTAGCGTTTAAGTCACCTAGTTTGAAACTGATTGTGTTTGCAAACTCACTTTCCTGTAATCTAAGTAGTGACGTACTGTGAAAGCAAGGCAAAAGCTAAACTAATTAGTTAAGTGAAGGCACGGCGAACCTTACAGCATTGAATTTCACGGGAACCAACAAAACATAGTAGTTAACACCAATTGAGTTAATGGAGTTTCCCTGAGTAACGAATTTTAAGGCCACCAAAGCATACCTCTATTTAGGTTGATGTGCATCATAGGCATAGATTTATAGAGGTTTGTTTTGAGAACGAGAACTTTTTTTTACACGAACTCTACGCACTATTATGCGCAGCGTACTGGCTGTTAAGAACGATACATGCCTAACTTTTTCTGAACAGATGTGATTTAGAATAACTTCGCGTTTTGTTTTTACATTTTCTGTGAAACATAAGGAATGTTAATATTATTGCTATTTTGTCATAAAACAAAAGCGATTAAGCTAATTTCAAATTTGTCTACAGCCACGAAGAATTAATTACGGAAAATCTAAACGAGAAACGTACAGGTTTTCGAAACTTTATACTTTTATCACAAATGCTACTTATTTAGGTACAGGAAAAAAAAACGGTGTCAGCAGAGCCACGTACACGGCATTTCTTGTCTTTCATTCCAACATTGCAAACGACATTCTCGTTTATATCCAATAATTAAACTTGTATTATAAAACCGAGCATTCTTGGAGAAAATGTGAGACCAGGCTCGACTTGGGGCCTTTTGACATTCCGAGGAGGTCAAAACGGTACTCGAGAATTTTTAAACCAAGAAACTCGTGTTATAATTAAAGAGTGCATTATTTATTAAAATTACATTAAATTCTCTCTTCAACAATATTCCTGCCTGCTGTCAGTTACTTAATTGCCGTGCGTTTCCTAAATTAAGTTTAGTAAAATTAATGTTTCAACGGACATAGAATCCACCCACGTCAGTGCCAAAATAAATCACTACAATTAGGTACAATAAATATTATAAATCATGTGTCGCTACTTTAAAACAAGCGCTTTCGCACTTAATCGTTGAAAACAAGCATTAAAAATATAATTAAAAGCTTTAATTGAAACCGTGTCGTCCTTTTGGCCAAAGCCGTTCCCTTTCACCTGTGATTGGCCAAGGATATGACAAATTGTCCAGTTAACATGCTAATTTATAGATCCCGGTTGTTCAATTAAATTGCAACTTCCTGGAAGTAATGAGAATTGCTTTATAAAGGCGATAAAATGGCGTTATGTTGATTAAAGGCTACTTAGCGTACGGCTGTGCTGTCATAAAATTACAAATTTAAAATTACAAATTTAAAATTACTTTTGAGTCTGACCGCACCCAACGTACTCTGTACCTACATGTAGGTATTAAAACTAACTTGACTCCCACTGTTTCAAAATTCGAATTCGGTAGGAAATCATTAACAAAATACGAGCGTCTAGTCTAGCTTTTCGCATCAGTTCAGGCGCGCGCGCATGTCAGTGTTGTTAAACACTCAGGCGCCACTTTCGCGACGCTGACTCATGCTGAATAAACTTAGTCAGAATGCTTTCGGTTTAGTATCAGGTTACCGTTTAACATGTAACATGTGTATTTTTGCGCAAACAGCATATACTTAGATTTTGAAAGTTAAAATTGAAAATAAAAAGAGCCATTTTCAAATCTCAAAATCATGCATGAGGATACTAATTATGACGAACATAACTTATTTAATTTTAATCTTGATAAACTACATCATATTTAACCCGACCAGGGTATTTCTTTTAGGTTATTCATCTAGCTGTTTTAGCGTTGAAGTGTGAAATCGGTTGTCATTTAGTAGCGAAAGTGTCGCATTTATACGTCACAAAAGTAAAATAACTGCTCGTGACAAGAAAGCTGAAAGGCGAAAAGATCAGCTAGAAGGATCTCATGACCGGATAGTCTAGTTGGTAGAGAACCTACCAACTTTGAGGTCTGAGATTGATTCGTATTAATGGCACAAGCTTTTCTTAATTTAGAACCAGGTACACGAATGTAAATTATCCCATGATATTTTATCGAGAACGACTGCGGAATGAGTATATCTAAATTGCCTTAAGCGAAAAGAAGTTGCGTTACGTCGACGATATACAGTCAACTGATGCAGAGAAAATGGTTATCGCCTTCCTTTTCTCCGTCTGCAGCTGACGATACCACATCTAGCACTGACTTCTATCTAATCTCTACTTCTAGTTACTTGTTGTGTGGTCTTGGAGTGGGTTTATGCTTATGTTTGTTTAACTAGGCTTCACGGTCGGTTAATGATCGGCTGATGACACCGCACACGGCGGAAGGAATGCTATAGCCATAACGTCTACTTCGCTATTAACAGAGAAGAGGGATTGGGCTAGTTTCTTAGTCAAAAACGGTGGTTGGTACCGTGGTCGAGTACTTTGTGCTCACGCGACGAAATTGCAATGCATGTTTACTTTGCTTAAGTTCGCAAGTGTATAAGCTGTGCAGTCAACCTAAACTAGGTATTAGGTAAGCTTACGATGTGTTTGTGTCAAAAAAGGATAGACATTAGAACTCTGTCAAAATTGCAAAAGGTGCAATGTCAAAAATTGTAGGTACAGAGGCGGGTTTAATGCATTCACTGCTGGCAATGCATACATACATTTTCATGATTAAATCGTGGTTTTCGTCCAATGCCGTTAGCAGGATTTCTCAGGCACTACAATGTACATACTTTTGTGTTTGCGGTACCTGAGGGTCGAGCACAACTTTACGAATGCTGCGTAACATAAAGTCGAATAGTAAACGTTGTCGAGTTTGTATGACGTTTGGAACAGCGCCCGCCCGTTAGCGTATTTGGAACTAAAATTTAATATGAGGTTTCTCGATCTCGATACGATAACCGTAACGTTACGCAGCTTTCGTAAAGTCGTGCTCGACCCTCTGAAGATGTAAGAAAGATTCGAACTGTGTACATTTAATGTAGCATTTACAATTCAAATCGTCTCAACAGTTTGCCCATTTCGGACGCACAACATCATCAACTTGACTCTAACAAATTTAATATGGTTTACAGAATAGCAGATCATTAAAAAAAAACATATATAATTTCTTGCGCTTGACAGCCGGTAGAGATTGTGTTAACATGTTTTTTTTTATATTCCTGATCCATCATATAACGTTTTCATAGACAAGTCACAACGATTTTCCCCATCAGCAGTGTAGTTCGACGTTTAGGAATTATGTTTTCGACTGTACAAAGTAGCGAGTTACAGTAATTTTACGTTAAAACCTCTATGACTGTACAAAAGCGTGTATTATAACAATTAGAATTGGCAAATTATTCAAACAACCTACGTGACACAAGCGGATTCGGTCACCTGCTCTAATTAGTTAGGGCGTTGCGGTTGTATCCGACCCAGAACTATATGAGGATAGAAGGAAACTGAGTACATGTAACTCGTGTGCCGAAAAGAACGGCTGTGAACTTCATTACGCGATCCAGCTCTCGCCCGTTTTTCGCGTGCGAAATAAGGCTTTAAAAAAAAAGCATTAGAAAAAAAACGTAAAATAATCCTCTAGAATAATAATAAATAAATGAAATAAAATAAAATGCATTTATTTCGGACAACAGAGACGAAAGCCTAAAGTTTTATGGCCTAGCACTAAGTAGCCGAAATATGAAGTCGGTGCGGTGCAAGCGGAATATCCTTTGAATGAAGCACCGACTTCATATTTCTGCTTTGAAGGCGGTTTTACTTTTTAACCGACTTCAAAAAAGGAGGAGGTTCTACGTTCCACTGTATTTATTTATTTTTTGTTAAAAGATTTTTATTTCGCAATTTTTCTTTGATTTAACATTTTCAGAATTATCCTCGAACTCCTAACCGTTAAGGAGTTGTACCTTCCATCGTCAGCTCATCAACATGAGATGATGACTACCAGACTCAAATACTTGAATAGCCTTAGAAAATATATGAAACACATAATACGTGCCTATAAAATTTGAGGGTTGCCCTCGATTTCCCTAGGATCCCATAATCAGATCATGACATGGTGACAATGGGACCACTTCAGGAGTATACCCTTTCGATTAAAAAAAGAATTTTCAAAATCGGTCTACAATTGACGGAGTAATCGATGTACATACATAAAAAAAACATACATATAGGTCGCGCGGCGAATTATGATCGCTGGCCAAAAGTGGAAGGGGCATGCGCAGAAGTCAATTCTTAGGTCTATTTGGTTGCGCAGAGGGGTGAGGGGAGGGTGCGCGCTGGCGCCGACACGATATTGGTAGATCAAGTCGTTCTTCCCCTCCCTCGCTTCGTTCACGCGTCGTGTCTCTTGGGTACTGTTGAGTACGGATTGGTTTACTATTAGTAGTAAGTACGTTACGATGTCGTAGTTGGTGAAAAAAAATCCCAACTTTAAAGTTTGTACACGGCAAGCCAGAAAAACGGTTTGCGACGTGAATTGTTATGTTAAAAAGGAAACTAAATACATCATGGGTAATTTAAAGCAGGTAAAAATACTACCAAGACTCTGAGTAAACATACTAGCCAAATAAGTCACAAGCAAAAGCGACTATTATTATGTTAGGTGACTATAGGTACAAAAAATGCGAAATAAGAAAAATATATTTCAAAGAAATACACTCAGAACTTAACAATTTTGTGCGCAATTGTACAGATGCGACAAATTGCCCCCACCAGTTTCGCCGAGCGATCTTAATCCACCGCGCGGCCTATACAGTGGAACGTAGAACCTCCTCCTTTTTTGAAGGGTTAAAAACAAAATACCTTGCTGTTCAACAATACCTGTTCAAATACCACCAAAAAAGTTGGAGCTGTTAATCGATGTATTAATTTCCTCACGATATTACACTCGTGACGTCGAAATACGTACGCATAATTTTACACGCTCGGTTCCCATACAAATCGAAGAATTATTTCGTTCTATCTCGATATTATAGTTCTGTAATATCCGATTTAGACCTGAACTTTTAACTGAAAGTAATTTAAGCTGACACGGGAACAGTTCTATTAAGACTTGTTTTATGGCCTACTAGCTTATGCCCCGTGGCTTTGCCCCCGTGAAATATTTCAAAATGGGCTAGTTCCCTATCCCGTGGGAATTTCGAAAAATCCCTTCTTAGTGCACCTCCAGGATACTCAAGGTATATGTTTGCCAAATTTCAAGTCTCTAGGTCCAGTGGTTTAGGCTGTGCGTTGTCTGTCAGTCAGTCAGGCAGTCAGTCACGGTACTGTTTTATAGGTATAAGATTGGCAGTAGCTGTTATTTCACATGACTTTAACTTAAAAGTTAAATTAAAAATTAACTCCACTCGGACAAAGAATATATATACTTGTAAATAAAAGGCACTCTAGTAATAAGCCAGAAACTAAAAAATAATATTTTGTCTCATAAGAGTTGAAACAAAAATGGCCGTAATATATTCTCGTAAATACACTAATTTTACCGTCAGTGTCAAACCTTCCGCGTTAACGTCAAGCAGTTAAATTTAACTGCTTTCTTCTTAGCTAAAAATGAACGCAGCCGGATTCTAAATAAAGCCGTGTCTACACTAGAGTGACAGCGTCTTAGCAGTTGAAACGCAGTCTATTTCTGGCCGTATAAATAGTAACTTTCATTTTTGTAGACTATTAGCGATGAGTCAGAACTAGTGGCTTTGTTTTAACATGTAAGATTGAAAGTGGCGGTTTGTATGTAAAAAACGACTTGACACAGCTGTAAAATAAGAGGACGTTTTATAATTTAACGGCATTAAACGGTCATTCTCACGCACGTGGTTAAGTAAAACGAAAAAATCATTGGAAAACGTGCATTTTTACTTTAAAGAACTAGGGAGAGCAATAACTTAATAGCTATAAGAGGCGAGTAACTTTGAATAAGGGGACAAGAACTTTAAGAGTAGGTATTTAGGTTATACCTACCTAAGTACCTATAAATTCCATTTCCAAAGTGACGGGTAAAGGTTGAGGATACCACGCACATCAGACAAAGCAATTAAGATATAATCGAAATTATGGAATGATTCATATTGCCTTAATATTTTATCCTGCTTTTATACGCTTTAGGACTTGTCGGATAACAAATGCCACTGGGTTTAAACTGCCATGAGGAAAGGTTGCCTAATATAGTGGATTGCCAAATCCGAAAGACTGATAAATGGAAAAAAAAATCACCTTATTCATAAAATCACTAAAAACAGGAAAATCACGCGGGAGACTGACTTTACTCACGTAGACTTATTTACATAAATATATCCCGGAAAACTTTTCTGCGCTCTGTAACCCCATTGCTGAAATTCCGCTGTTGGTGTGGACGGCTCTATCATACTAATCCAATATTCTAAGGCTAAATTCGCAACTGCAAGGTTTACTGTTACAAGGGTATTATCATGTTTACCATAAACACGATTAGACATAAATAATAAATCATCAGCATTCGAAGTCGTAAAACAACTTGACTTATACGGCATGCCCCCAAAGTTGGTACAGGCCTAAACAGCCAAATTAAAACAAAAACACATAAAAAATCACCGTGAAACAACACAACCAGTCATCCATCACACACGTCGATAAATTTCGTTTAATCTTGAATTTCGTTTCGAACGCGTCAATTCGTGGATTTGAATTTCGAAATAGCGCGTCGTAGAGCCGACCGCGGCGCGCGCGCACCCGCCTGAGACTGGCTGGAGACAGAAAACACACGACGCTCTACACCTTGATTTAACATCCTTCTCCAGCTTACCAAGCTTACAGGAAGCTGAGAGAGACAAAACAAAATTGGATAATGAGTTTGTTGATGCCGCGGGGGCGTGGGTTTCGCAAGTCAAGGACGCTTTACAAAACTATTACCCGAATAAATATGAATAAAAAAGTTAACTAAATGTCACTTGCATATATGGTGTTTATTGCACATACCAGCTGTAGCTATTTTTAGGTTTTTTATTGAGTTTAATAACAAAATTATCATAACGAGGCCGTAGTGGCTACAAATTGCAGTGTTTCGATGGTTGACTCGTGTATTGAATTACTAATAATTAGTAGGTTTAAAAGAGCTTCAGTGTCTACTGTTTATTTGTACAACGCGGAAGCGGACAGACTTTTGTTTTCCGTGACACGGTGGTCAGATACAGGGTGTCCCTATATACCAGGGTGTCGAAACCGATATCAACATGGCTAAGACGCATAGAGCAGCTCATTACTTCATAAGATACGAAGATTGAGTAACTTTGACCCCCTTTCGACCCTTATTTAAATAGGTTTCACAGTAGCGAGATAATTGCATACATAGTTCCCAACTTTTTGAATTTAAAAATAAATAAATTAATAATTTTCCGAACATTTCTTTCTTTGACCTCTGCAATTCACCTGAGGGTCGAGCACGACTTTACGAATGCTGCGTAACGTAAAGTGGAATAGTAAACGTTGTCGAGTTTGTATGACGTTTGGAACAGCGCCCGCCCGTGAGCGTATTTGGAACTAAAATTTTGTATGAGGTTTCTCGATCTCGATACGATAACCGTAACGTTACGCAGCTTTCGTAAAGTCTAGATGAGGCCCAAATTTATGTAGTGATGGTGCTCTTGTTTTCCGATTAATTTCCGACAAATTTTAGTTAGAGCAAGTTGCTAGCGCCATAAAATTTCAAGGGTCATAGCAAATCCTTGCGGCATTAATTGCTTAAGCTAGTAGTCATAAATCATTTGTTTTTATAATCCAGTATGCGACAGGTGGTCACGCCCAAGGAAGTAGAATATAGGTCACCTAGCGTAATAGTAATGCCGTGTAGCATTGCCGTGGGAAAATTTAGTTATAGGTGTTTAGTTACAACTAGGTTTAAGTTTAAGATAAGCCTGAGAAAATACGTACAGTCAAAGACTACAAAGTGACCATTGAAGTAAAGACTTTAGAAATACGATTTTAGAAATACTTTGGCTGTCAATGGTGCTCCTTATGACGAAGAAAGAAATGTCTACGAATTCACCCAATACAAACCCGAATCCTATTGTAAGTGCTCGCGTAGCGTATAAAGATGTTTGCCTACTTTGCCTACTTTTTCATTTCGCCATAATGTCAAGATTTGTCTGCCAAAGGCTGCAAGATAAAATGTCTCTATCAGTATTATTTTTTCATATAAAATCGTTGCGTTACTGTAGCACGACGTTCATGACACTCCTATCTGCGTATAGCATCAAGTTGGCATTAAGAAAAGTTAACAGTCCTACTTTAAACTCTCGTCTATTTATAATGACTTTGTCTACTAAGATAGCTTGGTTTTTTATCAACGATTACAGCTAACATCTTTCTAAGTACGACATTCGTACGTACGTACGTCCCCCATTATACTAAATGATACGTTTTTCTCATTTCTCTATTCCCCGGCGACACGTGCTGGGGAAAATTGCTTTTCCCTTTGATCACACCTGATGATAGTTTTTATAACGGTTTTTATCAGATGAAGTTAACCGGGCGGGAATGCTATTGGAATAACCCATTCTCAGATGACTGATTATTTGATACGACTTCATACTTCATGAAACTATTGAATGGTACGAATTGATTGAATTAGGCACGTAGCTTACCGAAAATTCTACTTTTATGCCGAAAAATAAACACTACCTATGTGGACGAAGCCTATTATTCACGCTTATATTTATGTATATTGAATTAAATTTAAACTTAAAAATAATTTCGAATAAAACGTATCAGTTTGCTTCTTTTTGCACATATGACGTTCAACCATCAATAACTTCACTTTCAAATATGGTGCGAGTGAGATATTATCCCCGAAACCCTCTATCATGCGATAAAATAGCACAAGCAGCTTTACATTGCGTTACCGCGGGGCTAAGATGTTACCAGGTGGTCGATCAAGTGCTGCAATGTAATCCTTGCACGACATTCTCTCAAGGTTAAGGGCAAGTGACTCACACACTTGATCGATTTATTATCATTATGTCTGCGCCTTTTCTTTCCCTATACATTAAAACGTGACGCACAATCGTGACTTAACGAAGGTGAATTAACAGCCAATTAATATATGAAGTCCACGTTTTTTGCGATTGACACTATTAATTATTGTGAGTCAGCAAAAACTCGTGTGGTTATGATTTTACCTTCTTAAGTATGTGTACTAATGTACCATGCTCGGTGTTGAAACACATCCTGGTAATACAATGACATTAATATTAGATAGGTATCTTATGTACCTACGTAAAGTAATACCTCGTAAATTTTAGCAGACGGATATTAACAAGTTCTACCAGCCAGCTATCTGGTGGGATATGTGTGATGTGTGTATAAGTGCCTATGCATACGAATTTTTATATACGCGAACCTAAAACGAAAACTAGATATTGAAGTACCTAATTTGCTAATTGATATACCTATTGAAAACGTTATATTCCTTCCCTTCCCTAGCCGGCTTAAGAAGTTACTTGTAATGTAACTATTATGAAGATACTGCAGAAACCTAACCTCTTATGTATGCAAACATAGTCCAAAGTATCAAATTCAACAACCGGTCCATTGAACGGGAGCATTGAAGTGTTCTCCAATCAGCGCATACGCACCCTTGACCTGCCTGTCCAAGCCGAGCTGTAAAACTGCGCTATTTATATAAAAGTTTTTTGTATATGTATACCTATTAATATTTTTGTAATTGTTTTATTTGTTTGCCTTCACTATATGTAGTTATAAACACTTTATGCAATCCCATTCCTGCATGCAGCGGTAGAGAGGAGTACCTAGTTAATCGTAGGGACCGCCCTTAATTAACTAGGTACTCCTCTCTACCGCTCAAAAGTTGATTGGTAGAGATTCCTTATAGGAATAAGTTCTCCCTTATACTTGTATCTCATTGTTTGTAAATTGTCTTTATTTCTGTATGTTCTGCACAATAAAGCGTTTACTTACTTTTTGCTGTGATACCTTCGCAACAAGATTATGATTGCGGAGCAGCTGACTTTAATAAATACTAGATGTTACCCGCGAGTTCGTCTGCGTAGAATTTGTTTATCATTATCTCTCTCACTGACGCGGTGTGGAGATTTGGAGCACTGTGATTGGTCGAACTATGGTTCATTCCTCAGCCCAGGTCCGCATCAGTGGAAACGCACCCTTAAACAACACAAAAGTTGTTGCGCCGTGGACAGAGACAGCCGTATTGTATAATTCAGAAATCTGAATTTAAATGAAAAACAAGTGAACAACAACCTTTTTTACGCCACAGAGCATAACAATTAATTCAGCGTGTCTGTCACTGGCGGAATCTGCCAAAAACGATTTGGACCTTGGCCTAGCACATTTACAATTTGTTGTACTTACTGGTATTTTTATTTTTTTACAGTAAGTATGTCTGAAATTTTATCTCTAAAATAATAATTCCTAACCCACTTTTAAGCGATTACTTTCCATTTTTTCTCAAGTTTTAGTCACTAGAGAATAACCTTCACAGTGTATACATATACCGAATACTTAACACATTCTCAACATTAGTTATTGGGTATTAGAAAACAACAGGCCACACGCGCACCGATCCCAGCATGGCCACCGATTGTCGCAGGTTCACTCACCGCCAAGGGTTACCACGCATCTGGAATTCGCAACGACAGTTCCGCCATATCGTTGCCGAAAACCTTAACTTGACACCTGTCGTCCTAGTTTGATTTAATCGTAAACATACTGAAATTGGTTTGATAATATGCTCTGAAAATTATTTTCTTGTTGCTCTCTATCCGCTGGCTTTCCTGAGCAGAATCAACTCACTGCCCACTTGACATCAAAAATGACGCTGGCTCAAGCCTAATGGCCGCCATTAAATTTGGATTGATAACTGGGACACGCTGTCAAAAGTTACTAATAAAAAGTTGGAAGTTAGTCTTTGATTTTCGTGCATATTCTCTAGTGTACTCCTACACCTAAAATACCGGTTAGTAGGTATAACTGATTGGAAATTCAAAAACCACATAAAACCCTCCACGTGAGCGAGACGCTGCTGGCGAAAGCTACATATATTTGTGTTATGTACTGGAATTAATTACCCTGCTCCTTTTCTGTTAACTTAGATAAAGCCTGCATTGACTACTTATTTCTAATAAACATAAAATGTTATCACGTAATAACGTAATGTAATCGAGGAAGCTAATTAGCAACTCTCCTTCCTAGCAAGATTACTAATACCTGTAAAGTGTTTTGCACTGGCATCTTCTGTCCTAACCTAAGGTCCTAACACATGTTTATGTTTACCTCTTGACTTCGCTGGCCAAGAGTGCTATATTATGCCGTGAACATAAATCATTAAGTTTATTTCTTACTAGCATAATTGGGATGGACGTTTTATATCCACTTTCAACGCCAGTATACTATAGTTTCTGCAATCCCAGAACTGGGATAAAGGTGAAACGGGACGAGTAGGACTCCTGTCCGCATTTTCCCAGCACACTTGGTATCCCTACCTTAGAATCTCGACAATAGTATTTAAATATTAAAGCTATTTCCAACCTTGCAAATGGAACTGAATTTCAAATCTGGGTATAATGAAGTTGTGACAGATGGGAGACTCAGCCGTGAAGTAAAGTTACGAAACCTGTCAGCTGCCATGTTGGAAGTAGTTTGAATACCCTGTAGTTTAACACTACTGTTTATTTCTGCTGAATAGGCAGGGTCATCTTTTTTTTGTCAGTTGAAGTTGTATCTGATGAATAGCTCAGAAAAAGTTTCTGCCGGTGCATGCTCTTGAAAATTGTTACACAAAAAGGAAACAAACAAATCATAGTTATTTTTTAAGTACATAGTTGTCAATTGGAGGTTGTGTCAGCTTAAAGGGAAGTAGAGAAGTGGACATTGGATTACAGGTTCCTGTGTAGATATTGCAAGTTACGAAAACTTCTTTGAGTCTCATATACTAACTAATAAACCAGCTATATATTTACCAAAAAGCAGTAAAATAACTTGGGCTGACCCTAAGTTATGGAGGTAATAGAGCTTTACCAAAAATTTCCTACGGCCCACCATATTGCGGTATAAAAATATGGAGCTCCCGCGATGAATTTAGATGCGGTCTGAAATGATAAAAGCGACTGAGCTTGTACATTATGAAATGTACTTACGAGGGACTAGAACTACTAGAAGTTCCAGTCTACTAGTTTTTCCAGTTGTGCCAAGCTAAGCTACGTAGTTAAGGATATGTATGATATATAGATATTAAGATCATATATATTCACAGATAAGCTTGGCACTGGTGGAAACGGGTAGCTTCGACTACACTTACTGTTCAGCTACATCGTACATCTCTGGTGGAAATCAGTTTAGGTTATTACAGAAGTGACTTGTCTAACGTTTAGGTTCATTGCACTTTATTGGAACATAGCAGCTAAGCTTTGAAACAAACTATCCTGATTAGTGGCTATCATACACATCCTTAGCTACGCAGCTTTGGTATTGGTGGATAAGCAGCCTTAATTGGCACAGCCAATCAAAACACAGGATTTGCATGGCAAAGAGTCGCTGATTGGGTTCCGAATGACCTGACTAATGCGTATTGAAAAGCGGTGACGCATCCGACCGTAATATCAGTGCGAAGCATATCTTTAGCAAAGTAGATATACAGGTATACCAATGGGATATTGTAATGAAGCATAGCGAATATTGATAAAAAATAGTTATGTTTATTTATTATGCATTATCGTAGAAGCTCTTACCTGCTTCTTCACTATGATGGGAATATAAATAAGTACTATTAGAAGCGAAAGGGATACACTACTCAGAAAACAAAATTTTTGCCCGTGTGTTAGTCTTATGTACCAGCACTTTATGTATTAGCACTCAATGTAATTGCCCACTACGCATACACTTTTCCAAATGGAGAAATATCGTACACTTTTATTAAGAAAACCCGGCAAGTGCACCGTATTTTGATGGGTTATGTGAATGAGGTGTGGGAAAGACTAAAATTGCCTCAACTTTGATGTTTCCCGCATCCATTATAAATAAAATGTTCCAGTGCCCGACACAGTCCCAATAATTGGCACCTTCAATCTTTACGGTTGACAAGCAGGGTGTCATTTATTAATTGGAACTAAGTAGTCACGGGTCAGGACATAGCCCTTTCTATGTTCATTAAGATCTCGCTCAGTGCAACAGCCATTATCATAACTTGAGCATCGCGTTTTAAAAGTTTCCGTTCTACTTATAATTTGAATACATAATCAAAATTTCCAACAATAACATCATGAACTCGAGTAAATACATAAAAAAGTTAATTAATCAATTATCCTGTCGCAATGGAAATATGGCGCGTCAAGGAAGAAAACGGAATACAATTATATGTATAATTCCAAGATTAACACGGCCGTATGGAATGGAGAATTCAATCAATCAGTGCGTGATAATGATGTTGCCAGCAATTAACAGATTTACGACTAAATGACGGTTTCCGAGATTCTTAGACGTGTCTGATCTTGGAGTGGCTTATTGATGACGGCCAGGGTCTGTGATTGACATTACTCAAAGGAAGGAACCATAAAGGATATCGCAATGTTTGTGCCAGCTTTTTTGTTGTATTTAATTCTAAGATAAGTTCTTTTTTTTTAAACGTTTTTATGAACGGTAATGTTTCTAGACTATATTTTTCTTGGCATATCTGTTTGAGTATATCATGTCAAGTCACTGGAAGTGGGTGAACATTGTTTGTGTTCCTAACATACTAACAAACTATTAATTAGTAATTAGAGTCAAATAAAAAAAAATGTAAAGAATAAACTACCGGTACCAGGTATTTTCAAAGGTTAGTCATGGCCATATAGCTGTTTCAGCGTTGAAGTGGTAAATCGAATGACATTTAGTACCGAAAAGTGAAACTAGCACTCGAGACACTACTACGAATCACTAACTACGCGCTTAGCTTATGGATAAACAAATCACAATAGTAGAACTTAACAAACTCAACTTGACTTAAGATTAAAAACCTCGAGCGAAACAATTTTATTCTAAGCATTGCGTAAAACTTCGATAATGTCAGCTGTTCTTTATAACCCGGTGAATCGTGAAGTTTCCTTATAAGGCTGCATCGGCATCTTTAAGGCTTTTGAACCAACAAGCAAGGTTATATAAAACAGTAAACCAGCTTGAAGTTTGATTATAATTTGTTTATTTTCTCTCGCTATTTGCATACCCGTTATATGAATTGCAGTACCAAGTATAACGATCTATTAGTGGCTTAGATTATCTCCATGTCTATGCAAGTTACAGTATAGTATATTTAACATCTTTGCATATATTACAAACTAAAATACAGTCAAGTACCTACTATGCTCTCTTCAATTATTTATAAAATTTATCATATTCTAGCTGCTGCCCGCAAAATCGTTTGCATCCCGCGGGAACTTTGCACTTTCCCTTGACAAAAGTAATCTTGATTATTAAGGAACAGTGTAGCTTTCTTTTTCTAGAGATAACCCTCTACACACAAACAAACAAAGTTTACCCCTTTATGATATCTTTATAACAGTTTTAATTTAAGGCCAAATACTTTATTCATAATACAATTACATGTCATTCCAAAATAAATAATGTCACACAACAACAAGAAAGTCAAAATTAGTCCAATAACCCGCCCGCGTCATTCCAGGCGCAAAGGTGCCAAGCACGCTCGCCGCGTTACCCCTTTGAACTGCGATGGACAATCTTTGCACCAGAAACGACCCGGAGCGAGGGTCAAGACCCCTATCACGAAGACGGCGCCCTACTTCTTTAAAAAAACGTTTAGCCTCAGAGCCCCAACAACCAGTCGTCTCCACCGCAAGCGGGACAAACAAGTAGTTTGTGAGTGCCGAGTACTTCTCGTGCTTTTTTTTGGCTGCCATTTCAGCAGCCGCCCCCGCCATCCTCGTGGTGCGACTGAGGTGCGAAGATGCAAAAGTACTGACGCACGTGGCGTCCCAAAGCAGGCACTTTCCCCTCTGCCAAGGTACCAATGTCAAACCATCAGGCCTTTTGCCGTCTGACCGGCTAAGACCTGGAGGCTCCAATACGCACGGGACGTTAGCCGACACTAACGCCCTGCGGATGATGTCGTTCAGGGCGTGATGGCGCGGAAATCTCCCCGCACAGCGACAACAGCTCAAGGCGTGGTGACCGTTGCTCTCCACCATAGCGCCACAGATGCATACATGAGGTTCACAAACATCGCAGGAGGAGCGCCACAGCCACCCCCGCAAAGAGTCGTCGTTTAAGATATTAGTCTAGATTAGATTCTTGTGACACTGTTAAGTACTAGCTAAAATGTTAGCTGTATTAAGCTTTTTCCTCATAGGTAGCCCAAAAGTGGGCTGATTTATGTTCCAGTGCAGGTCAGGCACCTCGTAGCTCAAAACAAAGTAAACTGTCCAGAACAGCAACAATTTCATCTCTCAATTTTAAACTGGAGCACAAACACATTCAGCAAAGAAAACATCGTATAAATCAATTTCCAAGGAATACAGGTTCGCGCCAAAAATTATCTTCGCGTTTTAATACGAATAAAACGTGTGAGATATTCTTGGCGGGTTCAATGAACCGTAACAATGCATAGATGAGACACTTGTAAATATTCAATGGTGTATTTATATGCGTAATAACTGGTTGCTTTCTATGACTTTATGCGGTGTCGCTGCATAGATTATGTTGTTTGCTAGTAAGCTTTATATGTAAGCTGTTCTGAGAAAGATAGTTTGAAATGTGTTGCAGGTATGTCTTGGTAAAGTAAACACTGGAAGCAGATCAATTAAATGAAAAAAAAAAAAGAAAGAAAAACAAGCTTCATAACAAAATATTATAACTTACAATTATACATAAACATATAGGTAACTCGAATACCTATTATGAGAGGTGTATGGACGGGGACAAACCAATATCTAATGTATGTTACAGCTAGGTAACGTGTTTTGTTCATTTTGAATGCTCCCGCCTGCACTTATTATAATAGGATATTCGACTTATTATTTTTATGTGTTAGTCAGTAATTGTCATTAAGCTTATTTTTCTCTTTTTAGTTTACCCATGTTTTTTTTTTGTAGCTATGATTTTTGTAGCTTCAACAGGTCTAAAATGACTGCGGTAAAGCATAACATACCTACTTGAAATTGTTACAATATTGATTCTTTAATAGCAGTTGTTCTTCATCATCACGCATCACGCAATCAACTTCGTTATCATTAACAAAACACCTTGTTCTTAGCAAAACCTTCTAGTATTCGTCGATTTTCTGTACTTCAGTGGTAACCCATTTACATTCTCCTTTGAATTAAACTATACTATGTAGCAATTGCATCGTTGGCTTGTCGCCAGAGTACGAACGGTTTTATTAAATACCGGCATTGTTACTGTTAGCATCTGCTCGATACATGTGCTACTAAAGTTGTTTCGTATTCATAACATAACACAATATTAACGTAATGTAGTAAAACGCGCTGAAAGATGTAAAACAGATGCAGATCGACGTGTTTCGCGACCATATTTTTGTGCCCAGTGCCCAGGTGATCTTTTGGATAAGGTCAATGACACAGCTATGTTTATGCATACATGTATGTATATTATACATATAAACTCACAAGGAAATGAATACTATGGCAGTAGTTTTACATTATTTTTACCTTATATTACACAAAGTCCATGGCAGTTTTCAAAAGATAAAACGAACAGAACAGAAGAAGATAATCCTATTACTTTAAGCGCGCTAAAATTAATTAATTTGCTATCTCGGACACGGTTTTAACGATTTCAATGAAAGCTATTTGAGGGTGAAAAATAAATTTAGCTAGGTACTTCTCATCTCCGGAAGAACGCATTTTGTCGAGCTTTTCTTACATCGTAAATAGATACTAGTATATGACCCAAAGTATATATACCAGGCCCCTATTTCGCCAATTTTACAAATGTCAGTTTTCAATGACAATTCGGTATCAATTGCTGACTTAGCGTGCTTCATATTGACAAAGAAATATAGTTAGAATTGTCATTGTAAAGTTGGTGTCATTGTAAGCCTGCCGCGAATGCCATGCTTTAGGTCACCAATAGCTACTGCATTAGCTGAAGAGAAACTTCCACACCTATCTAGCCATGGAAGTGACAGGATAAAAAAACTATTCGAAATCATAACAGCAGAAACGCATTACAAAGAATCATGCAAATGCTCCCGTACTAAAATGGGTAACTTTGCTGCACCGAAACACAAGAAACTAACCGAGTTCTAAGCTGAAAACTTAGCCCATAACGAAAGTTACATCTCAACTTGTATGTTTTAGAGTACGAATGATAGAGTGATAGTCGTTTGTGCATTAGCAAATAGGGAACTTTGCTTAAATTAAACTTTAACTACGATGGAATAACCATGCACGATGCTTATGCAAACAAAAGTTAGCTTAGTTAACATCAAATGGTAAGTAGGTACTTTGTAATTTGGTACAAATAGAAGAGCTATAAAAAAAAGACTGGAATCATAGAAACAGTATCAAAGTAATCAATCAGGACTCGTTTAGTGAAATCAAAACGAAGTTACTGTCAAGTGGGAGAGAAGTTAAATAGATAATATCATCATCATCAGCCTATTTACGTCCCACTGCTGGGCACAGGCCTCCTCTCAGAATGAGAGGGGTTGGGCTATAATTCCCACGCGGGTCCAGTGCGGATTGGGAACTTCACACGCATCATTGAATTGCTTCGCAGGAGTGGACAGGTTGTTTTCCTTCACTGAAAAGCTCATGATAAATTACAAATGTAATACATAATATAACTTTATCAAAGTAGCTGGCTCTGTATTTGCATTTTGAATTCGACTTAACTTTCATGAATAAGTAGGGCTCCTAACAATGATACAGCCGGGCTGAAACTGGACAAAAGTAAGTGCGTACTAGGCTTCAAACTTAAATGCCCCTGCGTCTCTGAAGTTGTTCAGGCCGTGGGTACCACGGTCCCGCTCCCACATTCCCGTTAGTAACTGTGCGTCTCGCTTCCCCTACAAGTGACTGACTCCATTCCAGGAGCATTTCAGTTTAACACGAACCACATAGGTACGTGCATTCTTGTGCATTTTTCAACCCAACGTATTTTCTTAGTAGGTAAGGCTACAAAGCAAGATTATGTTAATAATGTCCCTGCTAAATAGCTTTTGAAAATAGTCCCGGTTACACTGCACATAGTTGGTCGCACGTCACTTTCCTACAGTTATTTGTAATGAACTGTAAGAAAGTGGTCAATTGGGCATTTTGCGAATCTTCAACTCGGGCGCGGCAGCAACATATCTACTTCCTGTTTATATGTAACATTGGTATTGTAGAGGTATAAAACCGAAATCTTTACGCCTCTAATCTGCAGTCGAAGACAAGCGGCTCAAAGCGTGGGCACTCAACAATGTCCAAATATTTATACACACTAACTTCTGAGAGGCATGGAGCGGTCAAGAGAGGCGTCGTCGCGGCGATGAGATAATATTTATACGAAATCAGATTGAGACGGCCAGCACATCATATTTATTCAATTGACTTACGCTACACTTTAATCCCCGACGAAAAACACAGGTCAAACTTATAACACCCCTCGTGGCATCATAGCCAAATGCAAAAAAATAAAAATAAAATAAAATATAAATAAATAAATAAATAGCTCCCAAACGGATGGACCGATAATCGAAAAATCGGTTCACCGTTATTGAAATATTGAACTTATGTCGGGGGTTTTTCAGCTTTTCTATGTTGGTTATTCACTTGTCTACATGCGTGCCGATAATTCGAGGCGTGGGCGGGGCCCGGATGCTGTGATAGGATAGCGGATAACATATCTCGTATCGTGCGGGATTTTAGCAAACACGCAGCGTTGTGCTAATAATAATCGATGGCGAAAGTCGATAAAATTACGTAGAAACGTGTGAAATCCAAAAGTTATTTAAAAACGGGTCACTCACGTATTTTTTGGAGAGGTATGTATGTCCTACATACATATATGTACAAATAAGTATTGACCTATAACGCACACACGCAAGGCACGCGAGTTACTCCGTTTTTAAATAGTTTTTAGTAAGTATTAAGTATGTCTCACGGAAATGTTTATTGTTGCATTGAATATAAGTAAAGAATGATTATTTTACTGACTCTTGCTGACTATAAAAAAATTGTTTTACGACAAATAATGTTAGCAGAAAGACAGTTAATTCATAATCTATCATGGACTGATTATGGTTATCATTAGACAGGCTAGTCACTGTTTGACGAATAATGTGATATGATTCTTAATTTTAATATTGACATCTTAACCTTAATTTCAATTTTATTGTAATTATATTAAACATTAACATGACATTTTAATCTTGATTTAAATTTAAATTTTATTTTCATTAACATTACATTCATTTCATTTCCCTATTTTCACTATGCTGCATGCCATTAGTGCATGCTATTTGTACGCCATTAGGCAAAACATAGTGGAACTCACATTAAACTTGTACAACTATTGTATACCTATGTTTGACGAATAAATTACTATTACTATTACTGATCTATCACACGAACTAAACATCGTCAAATAGGTTATGTGCTTGACTTTACACAGTGAATTAATAGGACAATATTTCTTTTAAGTTTAAAACGTACATAGTTCTCCATTTACAACTGAAGGGTCTAATACACAAGTTTTTACCTGTAAAATTTAACTACTTAAATAACAATTCGTATACCGTATTCGTATTCATTCATCCCACGACCGAATAATGTGCTTGCACATTTTACATGTCTTTTGCTAATGAGCATTTAACTATTTGATTATTCAATTACATCGATAGAATTTTCCCCTCACTAGGGCAAGCACTGTAAGTGTAATCGCGATTGCGTATATCTCAATCTAAGCGAGTCGATGAATCACCTCACTACGATGAATGCTAATTGACAGTTGGTGTTCCGAATAGGACGGAATGCTGTTGCCGTCTCTCTCTCTCTCTCATGGCTTTCCAGTGGTGTATCGTGCGCTCGTACATATTAATTAAAATAAATTGTAAAAAGTGAGAAAAGCATTAAATTCAGTGATCTGCAGCCTGCGTTTGTAATTTAGAACCTGCCCACAAATAGTCCGCTTCATTTTGGTCCTTCAAGCATCGGTGGTGAGAAGAAAACACTTCGTGAATTTATATCAAGAATCGCCATTACCACGTTGACAGATCGTGAGTAGCACAAGAAATTCCACAGATAAATTAATCGAGCTCCCGCAACAGCGGACATCACAGCACTACGTGAGCGGTGCCAACATAATATTACTATTTCGACGAGAGAGAGCAAACACGGTCGTGCTTGACCGCCTAACGCAAGATCGCTAAGTTGGCATCATAATTTTAGCCATAGATCGAAGAAAAAAACAATATCGATTTGATAATCTGTGAGATCAATTGTTTTTACTTACAAGATATCATTACGTGTGCAATACGCAATTAAACTTACTACAAGAAGTATAAACATAGTGAAACGACAACTACGTTTTTCTTACAGCTCATATATTTACGATACATAATCGAAATTGTTATACAACTACACCACAATCTGGAATTGAAAATTGAGGTTAGCAACATGGATTTACCGACATTAATAGCGCAAAGAGGTGCATTAAAAGGCAGACTCACCAGAGCTGCCAACTATGTTGCAAGTTTCGACTCATTAACCGACAACATACGCGAAATCAAAGTACGTTACGACGATTTGTCGCCACTGTTTGACAAGATCGATAACGTGCAAACGCAGATCGAGGCGCTCGACACTGACGAAGGGAGACATCTGGTTCATGAGCGGGAACGAGAAACCAACGAACAGAAGTACTACCAAACCAAGGCCGCCATGGAACGCATGCTCTTCCCCTCGGCACTGAATAGCTCTTTAAATGAAACACAGAATTCTCAAATCGTACAATCGCAAGTTAAACTGCCTCAACTGCAGCTCCCTACATTTGACGGCGCCATAAAGGAATGGCCGGTGTTCAAGAACATTTTCAAGTCTGCCATCGATAGTTCCAACATACCGCTGTTACACAAGTTTCAGTATTTAAAGTCATCACTCAAAGGTGAAGCAGCAGGTCTAGTGAGCTCGCTTATTATTTCAGACAGTAACTACCAAAAGGCCTGGGATATTCTTATAAAAAGGTATGAAAATAAAACAATAATTGTAAATCATCACATTAAATCATTTGTTAACTATGGGACTGTGACTAGATATAACTTAAAAGAATTTTTAGTAAATTTACAACAGAGCTTAGATTCTCTGCGATCTCTAGATTTGCCGGTGGAAGCTTGGGATGTATTGTTGGTGTTTATAATTACTCAAAAACTTGATAATTCTCTCCGAGCTGCTTGGGAAATGAGTCGCAAGGAAACAACAATTCCCAAATTCAAAGACCTGTTAGAATTTCTAAATTTAAGAGTTACTGCCTTTGAATTATTGTCTGACAAACAAACGGACAAACCCAGTTCTTTACAAACAAGAATGGCTCACTTGACTTCAGTTTCAAATACCAATGCTTTATGTTCAATGTGTGATGGAGGACATAGGTTACATAAATGTCCTAACTATCTTGAATTGCCCATACCTAAAAGAATAGAATTTATAAAATCAAAATCATTGTGCTTTAACTGTTTACAGGTGTATCAACATAAACACAATTGCTCTAAAACTAGTTGTTTTACTTGTCGTGGCAAGCACCACACAAGCATTCACATGGATAACCCTCAGCGAAAGGTAAACTATGCCGCAGTTGCAGACAATAGCTGTGAACAGGAACACACACCTCAGCCAGATAATAACAATAAATACACATATAGTCAACACACACTAAATACACCTACTTATGGTCAACAGACAAACCTACCTAGTATACAGTCATACAGTCAACAGACACCAAACATACCAACAAACACACCTAAATCCATTCAACAGCTAGTACATCCTAGCACATCTAACCAACAAGCGCACATCATTCATACAGATACACAATTACAAAACCAACCGCTTATGCCTATAATTGACCTAAAAACTGCTTCAACATCAACCGTTATGTTAGCAAATACTAATACAAAACAAATTTTACTGTCAACAGCTATTATAAACATCCGAGACGCGGTCGGCTGCTGGCACAAGGCACGCGCGCTCTTGGATTCGGGAAGCGAGGTGAACATCATGTCACACCGGCTTGCTACATTACTACAGCACAAACTTCACTATAATGCATGCCACATACAGGGGATCGGCAATATACACAAACATACACAAGTGAGTGCAACAGCTGAAATATCCTCAAGGGTAAAGGACTATAAAAGTAGCCTTAATTTTGTAGTAATGGATAATATCACTGTGCCTTTGCCTCATTCATTTATCAACACACAACCTTGGAATCTTCCATCTTCGCAAGCTCATATGCTGGCAGACCCTACCTTTTTCATACCCAGTGACATAGATTTGCTTTTAGGAGCAGAGATATTTTATGATATCTTACAGTCAGGCCATATTAGGTTAGGAGCTAATATGCCACAGCTCATAGAAACCAGTCTAGGATGGATAGTGTCAGGTAGCTATGTAGCAAATAAGAAGGTAACAAATTCATCACAAATCAGTTTGTTTGTTTCATCTCAGCAAACAGATGACCTCTTGTGTAGGTTTTGGGAGCAGGAAGAGGTCAAACCAAAGAAACTTCTTTCTCAGGAACAAAAATATTGTGAACAATTATTTCAAGACACTACAATTCAAACAGAAACAGGTCATTACATGGTAAATTTACCACTAATAGAGAATAGGGTGGCCGAGTTAGGTAACTCATTTAGTACTGCATATCGCTGCTTGTTGCAACTGGAATCCAGATTTCAAAAGGATGAAAATTTGTATACAGAATATAAAAAGTTTATTCACGAATTTATTCAGCTGCGACACGCAGAGTATGTGACAGACTTTAATCAATCAACAAATCACAGCAATTCATACTATTTACCACACCATGCCGTGTTAAAACCTGATAGTCAAACAACCAAGCTTCGAACAGTATTTAATGGCAGTGCTAAAACAAGTACAGGCGTTTCACTCAATGACATACTGTTGGAAGGTCCGAATATTTACAACGACTTGCTAGATATAATATTGAGGTTTAGATTATACAAATATGTTTTCACAGCAGACATTGTCAAAATGTTTAGGAATATTTTAATCAACCCAGAACATCGCCCACTACAACGTGTGTTGTGGAGAGATTCAAAGTCTGACCCATTACAATGTATACAACTCTCAACTGTTACATACGGCACTAAGTGTGCGCCATATTTGGCTTGCCGTACTCTGCGCGATTTAGCAGAAAAATATAAAAATAAATACCCCCTCGCCGCTGAGTGCATACAGTTAGATTGTTTCATGGATGACTATTTGTCTGGCGGACAGTCGATACAATATGTCAAAGAATTGTGTACTCAACTTATTAGTTTACTAAAAACTGCCAATTTTGAATTACATAAATGGTCGGCAAACCATAATGGTATACTCGAACATGTTCACATGCTAGACTTAGACACCCAATTTTACGACTTCACACCCGAGCATATGGTTAAAACTTTAGGCTTGAGATGGATACCATCTATTGACAAGTTCCAGATCCATATACCCGAGTTTAAAAATGTAAAACCGACGAAGAGGAATGTTTTGTCCCAGATTTCACAAATATTTGACCCTATAGGCGTTCTGGCACCAGCTACTATATTAGCAAAAATATTGATGCAAGATATTTGGAAACTTAAGATAGCCTGGGACAGCGAACTACCTTCACAAATTCAAAACACCTGGTTTGAGTTTTGTAGAAAGTTAGATAATTTGAGATCTATACAGATACCACGTTGCTATTTCGCAGAACTTCCATTGACTATCACTCTAATAGGCTTCTGCGACAGTTCGGTGAAATCCTTCGGGGGATGCTTGTATTTACATTCCACTTACAATAACAGGGAACCCACCTGTACCTTGATCATGGCCAAGACACGCGTCGCTCCAATTAAATCTCAATCTATACCCCGCCTTGAGCTTTGTGGCGCTTTGTTGCTAGCTCAACTTACGGTTAAATTTCTAAACGCGACAGACAAAAAAATGCATATTAATGACATAATTTTGTTCACAGACTCATTAGTAGTTTTAAACTGGATAAAGACACCATTCAGCAGGAAACTGAACCCCTTTGTTTCGCATAGACTCATGGAAATAATCGAAACGACTAGGAGTGAAAATTGGCATTATATTAACACCAAGGAAAACCCCGCCGATTTTCTTACTAGGGGCGTTTACCCTGACAAATTACCAACATTAAGACTTTGGTGGCATGGTCCAAATTGGTTGCTCGAGGACCAATCCACATGGCATTTAACGGAACCTTCGATTCCTTCTGATTTAGAGACAGTAGAAATGACATCTAAACATAGCTTTCATGCTGTGAGTAAGCAAAATTACTTCTATGAGGTCTTTGAGAAGTATTCAAGCTTTAGTAAAGTAGTCAGAATAGTTGCTTTTGTGTTCAGATTCGTAAACAATTTAAAAAAGAAACACAACACCTTATCTTCACACTTGACTGTGTTAGAGTTAGACTCTGCAACTAGATTTATTGTTGGAATAGTACAGGAACAGGCGTTTTCTAGGGAATTGAAGGAATTAAAGCTATTAAAATCTCAGACGGAAAATAGGACAAGCACAAACACCGAATTGTTTACGTTTATGTCCAGCCCCTTGAGGAAGCTTAATGTATTTATAGATGAGCACGGACTCATACGTGCCGGTGGTCGCTTAACTCAATCAAACATACCTTACAATCACGCACACCCAATCGTTCTACCAGCTAAAGAACATATCACTACATTGATAATTAGGTACTATCATATCAAGCTTTTACACACTGGTACTCAGACTACATTAGGTAACATCAGATTCAAGTATTGGCCCATCAACGGACGAAGTGAAGTAAAAAAGGTTATTCACCGATGTATCCGTTGCATCAGATTCAGAGCACAAACCTGTGGACAGCAAATGGCTGATCTACCTGGCCCTAGGGTGACATTGAATCGTCCATTTTTACACACAGGCGTCGACTTTAGCGGTGCTATCTACTTACGCAGCTCTATGTCTCGCAACTGCAGGTACCAGAAGGGCTATATATGCTTGTTTGTGTGTTTAGCTACAAAACTTTTGCATCTTGAACTTGTAAGTGAATTAACTTCACAGGCTTTCATTTGCGCACTAAAACGATTAATTGCTAGAAGGGGAGGCTGTGAATGCTTATATTCAGATAATGCTACCAATTTCAAGGGTGCTAATAATGAACTTGCTGAGCTTCATAAAATGTTTAAGAATGAATGTTCCTATTCTGAAATTGTAAACTATTGCGCTATGAATAAGATTCAGTGGAAGTTCACCATTCCACTAGCGAGTCACATGGGTGGTTTGTACGAAGCCGGAATAAAATCTGTTAAATATTTGCTAAAACGACAGCTTTCCAATGCTAAATTAACCTATGAACTTATGTATACGCTGCTAGTGCAGGTGGAAGGAATTCTCAATTCAAGGCCGCTTTGCGCAATTTCAGATTCACCAAATGATTTGGAATGCCTTACACCTTCACATTTTGCGCTGGGATCTGCAATTACAGATTTACCTGAACCTAATTTGACAGACATTAATGAAAAAAGGTTAAACATGTATCAGAAGGTAATTCAAATAAAACAAAGAATTTGGAAACAATTCTATAATAATTACTTGTCAGAGTTGTTACCCAGAAATAAGTGGTTGCAAATTAAAGCCAACTTAAAGGTAGGTGATATGATAATTGTCAAAGAAGAGTCTACACCGCCCTCCTGCTGGCCATTAGGAAGAGTAGTAGCTGTCAATAAAAATTCTAATGATGGTTTAGTAAGGTCAGTGGTGATAAGGACGACCAAGGGCGAGTACACAAGGCCTATTCACAAACTTGTTTTGTTACCTAACCATGGATCAGTTTAGTAACTGATATAATGTCTTATTGCTTAGTTATAAATACTGCTCTGTATTTAAGATTAGCATGTTAGTTTAATTTTGATGCAATAGTGCATAATTTGGAAATGTATAATAAGCATAACAATTTCCCATATAATTATAAGTCCATTGCATTGCAGTAATGTATAAGCCTAGTTTATTGTTACTTATACTATAGTATAGACTTAAGGCTCTGTACCTGAGTAAGTTTTAGGTATTAAGTTTCTACTAAGAAAGCCCGGGAAAATGTTCCGAATAGGACGGAATGCTGTTGCCGTCTCTCTCTCTCTCTCATGGCTTTCCAGTGGTGTATCGTGCGCTCGTACATATTAATTAAAATAAATTGTAAAAAGTGAGAAAAGCATTAAATTCAGTGATCTGCAGCCTGCGTTTGTAATTTAGAACCTGCCCACAAATAGTCCGCTTCAGTTGGTTTATCGATACTTTCCGATATTGAAACCTGAAGGGCATTTGCGTAACTATTTTGACACTCGTCATCGGATTGAAATGTCAGTTTTTGTACGACTGTAACAGCTACGATTGTGATTCCGAGCGAGTTAAACAATAAGGCTTGTAAGTTACATGTTTTCGTTCAGGTTCTCTTCGTCCACATTCCCATTTCGTCAACTTCCTAACTCGTCAACAATCCCATTTCGTCCACATTCAATTCCTATTTCGTCAACTTCCCAGCTCGTCAACAATCCCATTTCGTCAATTTCCCAGCTCGTCAACAATCCCATTTCGTCTGCATTTCCATTTCGTCCGCATTCCCGATTCGTCCACATTCCCAAGTCGTCTACATTCCCAGTTCGTCAACATTCCCAATTCGTCAACATTCCCAATTCGTCAACATTCCCAATTCGTCAACATTCCCATTTCGTCAACATTCCCAATTCGTCCACATTTCCAACAATTCCGGCTTCTGAACCCATCTTAGAGCACTTATGATCTGCGTGTAGATAAACTACTGTAAAGTTGTAGTACCGTACTAAGATTAAGGCATCAACCAATCGACATATATTTGGTTAAGATGCAGTTCCGCAACGTACTGTACCGTACCGTACCGTACGAATGTTGACGAATTGGGAATGTTGACGAAATGGGAATGTTGACGAGTTAGAAATATTGACGAATTGGGAATGTTGACGAAATGGGATTGTTGACGAGCTGGGAAGTTGACGAAATGGTAATGTGGACGAGATGAGAAAGTTGACGAAATGGGATTGTTGACAAGTCGGGAAGTGGACGAAATAGGAATGTGGACGAAGTGAACCTGAACGCATGTTTTTACGGTAAACATTAGCTGACTATTGACCTGAAACTACCGTAAGACTCGATTCAATCATAGTGAAATAAAACGGATCACTTATAAATTAACAAAACAACGTCAAATTTATACAGCGCAAAAGTGCACGTACGAAATAAAGCCACAGCTGAATAACAAACAGTATTTAAATCTCAACTGCAACGACTGACTGTACGAATACTAACCGTCAAAATGCGAACTAATTCATCCCAATCAAATATACCTCTTCTGAGCAGATATTAAGCTTCATTTTGCAGCGGATAAAGCTTGGTAATCCGTTTTGATTGTATATCACAAACGGGGGATGTCAGAACTTCATCCACTGAAGCTATGAATTTGTGATATACCAGGAGTCTGTATTCAACATTGTCAAAGTGATATAGAGCCAAAAAGGTATGCTAGTACAGGGTGTTACAGAATTTATCCACGATTTATTAGCAGGTACTATAAGTTGATGTGAATAAAATCCTGGTGAAAAACATGTTTTTTTTTGTGGCAATACCAAAAAACCGGCCAAGTGCGAGTCGGATTCGCGCACGAGGGTTCCGTAGAAAGATTTTAACGCTTTTCCCCAGTGTTTTAAGAAGTCCAGCGTTTTCAGAGCCCTGCTCCTAAGCAAAATGTACGCAGTGTGGGGTCAACTTACATTGGTCTATGAAATCTACAGACAGACATAAAATTTTAAGATTTTGAGACTTTTTGGAGTGGTTGTGCTATAAGACCTACCTTCATACCAAATTTCAAGTTTCTAGGACAGCTGGAAGTACCCTTTAGGTTTTTGGAAATCGTAATCGTAAATCAATTTGTATGGAATAGATTTTTTAATGACTGTATCTTTTGATTGCGTTGACTTAGAAGGTTGATTTTTTCACGGCTTAACGTAGGCTTGAGTATTTGATATTAATTTCAGCATGCTACCTCCAGAGAAAAAGGGTCTTGACAGACAGACAGACAGACGGACAACAAAGTGATCCTATAAGGGTTCCGTTTTTCCTTTTGAGGTGCGGAACCCTAAAACCGACCAAGAGCGTTTCAAACACGCCCAGGATAGAGTTCCGTAAATAATTGATTATTTTTTATCTATGTACCTATATGATTTTTATAAATTGGTCAAAGGGTCAACTATTACTCGTCAACCTGTAAAGCCTACATAGCTGTGATAGTTTTCCTTTTAAATTCACTATTTATACAATACTGCCCTGATTGACACCAGTTTCGCTGATAGGGGAGGGGATTTCTCCATAAAGTAAAAAAGTTTTAAAAAGTTACAATAAGCCTTCAAGTATTGATAATTTTGAAAAAAGAAATAATTGCGGTTAACTTTTCACATCCAACTATCACTCACTGAACTATCATCTACGCGTTTTGTGACACCTGACAAGAATGCTATCACTTCTATATCACTTTAGCCCCTTGAATAAGAGCCGAGCTGTTAGCTATAACTTGATGCTATCTTGATGTTGTACCGTAACTTATGTTTGAGTTTCAATGCAAATTGCATTTAACATTAGAACACCAGGAATTCTGACGTTGTGCCAAGACCAAGATGGTATGATGAAAGGACATCCATCCGCAATTAACATTTTGGCATGTGATGGGTGATGACTTCACTCTTCTCTCTATGTTTATTGATGGATTCATTACAACTGTATAGTGATTAATAATCAATTAATTCTAAGAATGACAATGTTCTTCTACACGTCCTTCGCAATTTTCTTCTTCAATTAAAAACTTTACAGGGGTGAAAGGTTCACTTATTTATCAATGCAACTTACTCCCTGTAAAATAGCTGCAAAAACAAATGAATATAACCATAACATAAGACTAGTTCACTTTCATCCCATAGCCGCGGGAGCAAGCAGCAGACAGCTGGCCACCACTTTTGGACATGTCGTGAGCGTGGAGATATTAATAACTGATAATTTTATGCATTACGATTTATAACGGCGCCATGACAGCCTTTGCCACCCTTACAAGGGAACGCGTGACTTCCTTAAACAAAGGTGTGGTCAGAGGAGAGCGGAGCGCCAAGCGATTCTTTAGGAGGCTACATACCATACCCAAGCGGCAGCAAGGAGAGACGAGGAGATCAAGGAGCTGGCTCATAGGAGAGGTGATTGGAAGAAACTCCACCGACAAGAGTGTAACTCTTAAGTTTGATGATGATAATGGAAGCGGGTATCCACAGATGATGGATACGTGTAAATGTCATTGTGGATTGCTTCATAGTGTGATCGACAATTTGCGCAGTTCATATTATCAAAGTATTATATATATGACGGACAACTTGTTCTCTTAAAACAATGCCAAACTCTGATAGAAAATAAGAATTTGTAAATTTTAACATTTTCACGCGGGGTCTAAATAGCAGCAGAAAATAAAAATAATTTACTACAAATAAAATTAGTATTCGCTTTGTCTCTGGCCCCAGCCTGTCACGACTACGAGTGGAACACACTCAAATGTCAAAACATCTACATATTGGGTTGTATAGTCATGACAACCAATCGGCTGTACCATGCGATTGAGTCATTGCGCTGTCGAGGCTTGCTTGAGGCAGGTCCGCTAATTACAATAATTTATTTAAATATCTAACCTAACAGAACAAGGAAGGCAAACGAATATACATAGTCTCAAGCATACTAAAAGGGTTGCAGTTACATTGCCAACTTAAGTAGGTACGATTCCCACTGAGCGAGTCGGGCCCGACGGCGGCCTAGAGCACTTTACAAGATGCCAAAGGAATTTAGAGCGTCTGCGCAGTACTAACATACCATATCTGAATGGAATTTACACAGCTTGCAGCTCTTCTCGGCTCCGTTCGACCTCTGCCATACAGCGGCAACCGATTTGGCACCTTTCGGTTGGCGGACGCGGTCCGCTACTGCGGCGTGCTCGAGCAACCGCTGCTACGCGGCGACAGCCGACTCCGCCCGATCCGCTCAGTGGGAATCGTACTTTAGAGCGGGTGGCAGGACACCGGTGTGGTGTGGAGAGTAAGACAGCCGGAGTAATTACGGGCACAAGAGGCATTTCATCTTAGCTCCCCAGGTTGGCAACGCATCTGCAAACCCTCTGGGGTTGCGGGCGTCTATGGGCAGTGGTGATCACTTACCATCAGGTGACCCACTTGCTCGTTTGCCTTCCTCGTTGTATAAAAAAAGACGACTAATAAGGAATACCTCTTGTGCTCGTAATTCTAAGGCTATCCTACTCCTAACCCTGGAAGACAACAGAGAAAACAGTGCTGCTTAGCAGCAGAATTAGCGAGTAAGACGCTAGTAGTCTTTCGCTAGCAAAAATAAGTGTTAATACTAAACTCGCTTCACCAGTAGCCCCAGCCTGTCACGACTACACTCGGAACCGACATAAATGTCCAAACATCTATTGGATTGTATTGTCGTGACAACCTATCAGCTGCATCATGCGACTATGTTATTGCGTTGTCGAGGCCTTCTTGGGGTAGGTCCACTAATTACCATTATTGTGATTTGACAATATAAAATGTGCCATCTAACATTCATACAAAAACTCTTACTCTTGCATCTTATAAGTATTAGACAGATACCATGAACTTAAAAACGCCACAAGCCAACACATTTTACCACCACCACAAGTAAAAGAGGCTGTTAGAATAACAAATAATACTTACTACAATTAACAATAAATTTATGTAGGTACTCAACTAGTACGTTAATTAAAAGACACCACTACCACATTACCACCCATTATAAAAACTGTTCTATATTTTCAAAAAGTAGGTTAGTAGGTTTTTATTATTCTTAACTAGCGCTTAAGGGGTGGAAGCTTACCGTGGTGGTGCAAATGTCACTCGTCTACTTATCATGCGCATGCCATGTAGCTCATTTGTGGCCTTACCTGCAACAAAAATATAAACAGACATGAAAACACTGTAGGTACATATGTATGTATACAGGGTTGAACGCAACGAGGGACCTTCCCGAAAATATAAGATTCTGTAGCCTTTTTTGCACATTTTTCCCCTAGAAACCATGTTCGTATTTTTATTCGTTTTTAAGTTAGAAGTCGTTAAACTTTAATGAAATAAGTAAAATAATCAATTTAACCCTAACACACGTGTTGAATTCACGTAAACAACGTCAGCTGGAGCTAGTGATAACATTTATGAGATAGGTAATTATAATTAGGGTTGTAACCATAGCAAAAACTGATTAATTTGGAAAGTTGTTGTTTTGTTTCAAATTACATCTCTAACTATTATAAAGCGATCGAACATCACTTATATAATACATTATTTTCGTTTCGTAAAGGTCCGTCGTTAAGTTCCACTCTGTATTAATTGGACTGATGACTGATGTCAAAATAAAATCATTTTACATTTTCACTAAATCAGGCTTCGGAAAAAACTCTTAGAAACCCGAAGCCTCATTTATTACCACAATTATAAAACGATTGTTAAATATAACAAAACCAATAAAAAAAGGCAGTTTGATCACTTTGATCACCGAAAATTATAATCTCATTAGTTCAATACAAACTTCATAATAATAATAACCGATCGTTTTGACATTTCAAAAAAATGTTGCGGACTTTAACAACTATGCATCAATCTTATTGGTTTTTAGAAAACATAAATTAAAGCATTTCAATCAATCAGATTCAACATACATATCAATGTACGTACATACTAATGTTCAATCCCTTTGATTTCAGTCCTAACCCTTTTCCGCGAACTCATAAACCAAAACATCATAGTTACGCACACCGACTACCCAGTTTCACCAAAAAAGGTAAAAGTACAAAGACGTTAAGGTAAAGGGAACATCATTAACCCGGCGGGCTTTGCTTGTGTAATCGTGTAGCGAGAATGCCCCGTCAAAGGGAGCAGCTACCCCTTTAGGGGTTAAGCCCGCGATTTACACTTTCTAAGGGTTCTTCAGCCTCAGCACTGATAGGGCCTTCGTAATTTAAAGAAAACAATGACTTTAGAGTTTTCTAGTGCAATCGACAAATAGGTCCCGAACGCTTTTGCGTTAAAGTGTCAAATAGTATGAGAATTGTTTGTGGTCGATACGTGCCACTAGCCACTAGTATAGTACCTAATTCAGAGCGCCTAGTGTAATCGCCCACCAGGCCAAGAAATACGTCTCGATCGCGTTCGCGTTTAACAATTCTCATACTACCTATTTGACACTTTAACGCAAACGCGATCGAGACTTTGTGCTTTTTGATTACACTAAGGGCACAGACGTAAACGCGAACGCGATTGAGACGTTTTTTTGGACGTCAATAACACTAGGGGCTCTGAAAGTTCACAGCACCTTTTAAGCCACCGTCTGATGGTAGAAATCACGTGTGACTGTGTTAACGTCGCCGTCGTTGATGGATCACTTTGTCCCTGTCCGGGCGTCACCAATGATGGGTCGTGATAAGGCTTTACTAAAAGTCTGTGCCCCAACTGTGGGGGTCACATCCCCATACTGGATGCACAGTTGGACTTGCGACATTGTATTTGTACGGGGACAGTGAACGTGTTAATTCTATCCCGCGGCTATGTACATGTGTAATTTGGGGTTTTAAAGGTATTTATTACAAATATTTTACTAAATCATTAAATAAATCTAAACGAAATTCAACATCGCTTTAATAGAGTCAAAGTAATGCCTTACGTTTTAATCACATTTTTCTGACTGTCTTGTCAATATTTTTACAGTCGAAGAGTCGACGTTAAACAAAATATACTCAGCGGCACAGTTAACAGCCCACTTTATTTTTACTATTTACTTGTAAAGTATTCTTTATTTAAATAATAGTTTTTACATTAATCAAGGAAAAAATGGCAGGCGATTAATTTTGCCTCCGAGTAAGTATATAATTCTTGCAAGACAATGCTTCGTTTCCCTTTATAACAATTAACGAGTTATTTAATTATTTATTCAAAATCTATATCTTAATTAATACTAATAATGTAGGTAATGTTTGTTTAACCTAATTCTTTTCAAATATTTCTTTAAGTCTCGGTCTAATCAAGTTGTCATCCTAACACGACTTAGTTAATTATAATTAGTACAACGAAAGCATTCCTAGCGTAGGTATAATTGAGTCTCTTATTAAATTTGGGAGTTTACGTAACGTAATAAGGGAGGGATGATGTTCAAAAAGCTTTCGCGGAGAAATATTTAATTATTTTTTCTACACACTTCCTCGAAAATTGACCCTTATTGCATAGTTTTTTTTTAAATCTCAGTAAAGTCGTATCACGCTTAAAAGCCGTGAACAATTATTGTGAATAAGGATAAGATGATACATAAAAATTTAATTTAGTGAAATTATCTATTTTTATCTACGAATTAACCTGCTTTATCGTATTTAAAACATTATTTTTTACTTGAATATACATGTTTTTAATGTTATGTGGTTTATTAATTCTGTGACTTAATTTGCACCTGCGCGCTTTACGTAATATATTACTGAAAAAAAAAGAAAAAGAACTAAGTGTAGAATCTAGAAATACATGTTACCCGACGAAAGTGTTTTCTGAAAATGTGTTTATAGCCAGCTATACCTACTCGAAAACAAAAAAAAATATGAAGCTTAAGTACAGAACAAATTTTAGTGGCTGGAACCTCCTTACGCGAGAAACTTCGGAGATCCGCCCCCAACCTATCGTGACACATTGTAACATGTCACTGAACCCAGCGACGGAACCTTATAATCCGGGCATCAATACTTTGACAGTTTCCACAGAGGTCAGCGCTCTGGCAATGATATCCGGAAGAATTGCCCGGTCGAGTGTTAGCTTTCCATTTGTCTTGTCGCGACGTGAAGTATGAAGTATCACTGGGGTTAGGGATTGGGAGGTCTTTTACGTACGTTAAGGAGTTTTCGGGGACTTTTTGTGGGCTATGGACAGAACAGTGTTTTCCAACCTTTTTCCAGACCCCCTTTGATCTGGGAAGACCTTAACTAGGCTTTATTTTCTTACGTTATAATACGACGAATTTCAGTGTACTGGGGCCCCCTCAAAGAGGTTTTAGAGGGTCGCAACCCACAGGTTGAAAACACACACACACTAGGGAAAAACGAAGCGCTATTACTCCATAAACTGTCCATGTTTTTGTAACTGTGGTAGAGGTATTTACTTTAAATTACTCGGTGAATGAAGTATTATTTGCATTTTTTTTTTGGTAAAAACATGACTGTATTGAACGTTACTTAAAATAGGAAGTGTCATTATAAATAATATTGTAGAACATGTTCTACTTTAAGTACACGAATTACAGTTCTAGCATAAGTTAGTGCTCTACATCCAAAATAACCTAATCGCAACTTTAAAACGAATGTTACAAAAATGCCACAATGCTTTCGCCAAATAAGCGCATCAAGTAGCCCGCTATAAAATGTGGAGGAGCTAGAGTACGGGACTGCACTGCACTAGCTAAATTGGTCACTTGAGCTGGCTCTAGGACTCGAGGGCTCTACAGTTTCTTTCTTATTTACCTACCTTATCTAGCAACTGCATTCTTTTCAGTGTTTTTATTTTACAGTGAAGCTACGGAGTTATATTACGTATTATACCAAAAAGGCTTATTATACTAAATGTAAACAAACTAAGCCACGTGACACAGTAAAATTTAGTATGAGGTTTCTCGATCTCGATACGATAACCGTAACGTTATGCAGGATTCGATAACTCGTGCTCGACCCTCTGAAGAGTTCAGTGGGTTGGTTTGAAGTTAACTTATCTACAGCCGCTAATGGATTGGTTTTTTGGGTTAAAATAAGGTAAAAATAATATTGTGATGGGCAAGATAGGCAGAGAATGGACACGCAACATACTTACGTTTATGTGGAACCGGATTATTTGCAAGATCAAACTAGTATTTGTGTTTAAGTCTGTATTTTTAACTATTTTCTATTAGCAAAATACCTAATTAGAAAAGTATTCTAAAAATATTCCTTTTAAATCGAATAGTAGTTCCTGAGATAGCCAGTTGTGACGGACAGATTTTTTTCAATTTTGTAAAAGCGATCTTTTAGCGGAACATATTGTTTAACCTCCTGCAGAAAAAGTGACAATGTAATTTTAGCGTAATTTTACAAACAAGGAGCCCTTAGCCCTATGTTAACGGAAAAACTTATTATAAATTAAGCACTAAAGCAATCACAGCACCGTAAGATAAAAAGCAAAGTCAAGTTTGCATTGTCGTTTTCGCCGCTCGTTCAATGTTGAAACAGCGAATTTTACCCGCATTTCCCATTGTCCGGCGTTTAAAATCAACGCCGACACAATGGCCCAGGGTGGCCCACAATGGTCTACAATGGTCCAGTCTGGGCCACGACGCCCATTACAATGAAAAGTTGAATGTTTGTGTAGTGTTAGGCGATGCACTTGTTTCTTTTGGGCGTGCTTTTGAAACGTCGTAGTGTGGGGATGATGAAAGCTTCAAGCTTCATTTATTGTTGTTGGTGAAAGGGGGAAACTGAGTTAAGAGAAAACTAAACTAACAGATAAAACAGTTTCTTTATCTGATGTTACTAATATTTGAAGGTCTGTGGATTATTAGTTATCAGGTAGAGTACATCAATCGGTACGTCAATGCAGCCAGTACGCGGAGCCGCGACTTCCTTTGGCATAATTGCATTCTAGAGCTCCGTACCTGTAAAGGAAAAAATAACGGAACCCTTATAGGTTCACTTTTTTTCCGTATTTCTGTCGGGTCTTTCAATCAAAGCAAAACAAATTGAGGTAAAATCATGAAATTTGCCACGTAACCAGCCGGTTTTTTTAATTCAAAAAGGATTGATTAGATTACTTTGCTGGTAAATCCCTAATGTTGACTGAACTCGTCCGTTAAGTTAATTAATGGAAAGCTAAAAAAATAACGACGGCACTAAAATACTTCTCGCCCAGACTCCACTAACTTTCCTAAGGCGAGACACCTCTACTCTACCCAGCTCCTATCCTTATGCTGAAGCGAATGAAGTTCAAAGCTGTACAACAGGGGATTTTTATTTAAATAAATTGCAACCAACAATCTACGTCCCGCTAGTTTTTCTTCATTTTGTATATAAGTATACGTCGGTTTGTTTACTTTGCTTCTCGGAAAACTAAAACTAAGCCTAAGTATACACCGGACGTGATAGGACCTTGTGCAAGGTCTATCCCAGATAGCTACCACTATCTTACTCGCTAATCCTGCCGCTAAGCAGCAGGCTTGGACTGTTTTGTTCCGGTGTGGAAAGTAAGACAGCCGGGGAAATTACGGGCACTAGAGAGAGGTATTTCATCCTATCCCCTTTAGGTTTGCAACGCATCTGCAATCCCTCGGGTGCTGCAGATACAATACAATACAAGAACTCTTAAATACAATGGGTAGCAATGGGCGGCCTTATCGCCACAGAGCGATCTCTACCAGGCTACCATAATGGAATAAAGGTAAGGCTAAATTAAAGCAGGTGTTGGTTGCTATTTGGAAAGTTAAAAAGTTTTAGATAGATGCCAATGGGCAGAAGTGATCACTTACAAATAGAGCAGTGTTTTATAAATCGACTGAAGTCTCTTTCTAACTTGTAAATTGTAACTTGTAGCTTTATAAAACACGGCCCAGGGCCGCTTGTTAGTTTTTACCGAATTAAATACTTTGTTACAACCGAACTACTTCTACAAGGAGATTACGAGAGCTTGTTTCTAACGGGCAGAGGCGAGTTGGCGAGTGAATGGAGAATGAGGAGCCCATAGCCATGAGGATAAATAATAACATAGTAGAACGGATTTTTTTTTCCTGACTCCCAAACTCCGTCATTTATATACCCTACTTCCCCCTTCACGTCGTTACACCCCTCTGTTGTCCAGGCGTGTTGCTAGGGTTGCTTGCTGCTAAATATTAGGTACCTACTTACGTGTATAGATAATATCGCTAAGATATAAGTTTTTCTTTACTTTGAAATCATTATTTTATTCTAGTTTTACAAAATATGATTTTTATAAATCATTACGTACCTTCGCGAATTATACACATCTCCATAATAAAAAGTTATTATAAGTGCCATACCAAATGAAGCCATTTAAGGTGATTTAAGTAAGATTACTTACCTACAAATATAAAATAAAATACATACAGGCTCACGTAAAACTATTAAAAAATATACATATATATATATTATTTCCCTAATCATAGGTACAGTAACAGTGTTGACGTTGGGACTTCCTAATAAGTATAAAATACCTGTATCAGGAAGTCCCGCTCTTCCATAATTTATTTAGTCACTATGAATAGGTACTTACAAAAAAGGGATATTTTCTCTCCAATATGAATTTGGTGCTTAAACATGCAAAATTTCGAACATGCGTGTGTGTGTGTATGTGTATGGGTGTGTGCGTGTGTGTGTGTGTATATGTTATCTGTATACGAGTCTCTCATTTCTATCAGCAGGTAGTAGGGTTTAATAAGGTCTCAGTCTCTTCGTAATTGAGGTTTTTCAACCATATGATTAAGGCCTTTTAAACATTATACCATTGTAAAGGGTAGATATTTATACATTTTTCTACTCCTATATTATAATCTGTCAATTAAATGGTAAAAAAGTAATAATAACTAATTTTATAAGTCTGTTTCAAGTTCTATGCTCTGTGTTAAAAAAACTGTAACATAATAACCCATACAATTTTCATTAAGTTACACTTATTTAGTAAAATAATAGCATTTGAAAAAAGAACACTAAGTTCGATTCTGATATCGAGTTTTATCTACACACATATCATAAGTCCTCTATAATGCATTCAGAAACCGTAGAAAATGACCAGCATTGCAGTACATCGTCGCCTCCGCTGCCAACCACTACGACCAGCAGGTCCGGCAGTAAAGTAAGTCAGTACGATATCGAATTCGATGTGGTAATGACTTTTCGATGTCGAATTCGAATTTGACAACCAACGTAATTTACAATCATAGTGAAATAAAACGGATCACTCACGTATATAAGTCGAGTTCAGTCCTTCAGTCCGACATGTATAATAATTAATAATGTGATTTTTTTTTACAAAAAAAACAGTTTACGAAACGTCAGCTCGGTATGTTTGTCTATGATTTAAAAAAAAACAATCAAATTCGTGACAGGTATGGGTATGATATGTGCCTTCGGCTTCTGAACCCATCTTAGAGTACTTATAATATGTGTGTAGATAAAGTAATGTATACAACTCCACATAGTATGGCCTTAAAACACTCAATGTAGTAGTTGCATAAACTACTATTTTTAAACATGCATGTGCCTCGTGATTGGTTGCTTAAACATGAGTAAGAGCAGCTGTAAGTCAATCATAATTAAGGAGTATTTTTTAAGCAAAGTTCCGTAACTGAGAACACGCTAATATCCTAGCTCTGCTATGGTCTGTGGTACGGATGCAAATAAAAAAAAAAAAAGAGTCAGCTGGCGAGTTTTACTGTTAAATGCAAAAAGTAGTGACTATATTCTCTTTGATGCCAAAATTGCACTTAATTAGTTATCAGGTTATCGGATTGGTTTAGGTTTAGTAAAAGAAATTCTAAATGAGCGATGAAAATGAGATAGGTACTGTGTACTACCGAAGAAATTAAAAATAATGGCGCAAACAGTGACGGAAAATGTGCTGCGGGAAAAGTCCAAAAACTTTTTAACAAAAACAGATAAACAACTTCGTGAAATGGTGAATTGAAAAAAGTGTTAAGTATGAATAAGTTGAGGTGTTGCTCTGTAAAGTTTTATTTGAATGAGTTATAATTAATGACAAAACTTTACACTGAACTTAAGAAAAACTTACCTGATGTACGTGGTAAGTAAACAAAGACACGACATTTACCGTTTTTTACTCACATTGTCAATTCCTATATAGATCTTTTTGCAATAATGTAAACAAATTAAATTAAGTAAATAAGGTTTAGTCATCGCCATTATCATCATCTTTTTATTTACAATATTTTTATAACCTCTAAAACTATTCCGCTATACCGTACCGCACTGCTGTACCGACCGGGTAAGGTAGTCTGCTTTATCGACAGTATAACTTTAAATTTGAAAATGAAGAAATGTTATAACTATTTCTTTACAAATTCTTCTTATTTCTACAACGAAGTCGTAGAAAAAGTAATGTATGCAACGGTACATAACTGGTCATTATACACTCGTGTGATTTATTATGAAAACTCGCCCTTGGTTATGTTACAGTTGCATAAAATACTATTATTTATACTACTATATAGGTACGAAGACTGCGCTTGATACTGCCTCTTAGCAAACTTCGACTTACATCCTTTTTGGGGGGCAACATTTGTTTTACGTCTACGAGATAGAAGGGACGGTAATGAGTTATGCAATTTGAGTACAGTAGATAAAATATATAATTTACGTATGGTTAGCAGGTCACTTATTTCATACACGACGACCGGATAGCCTAGTGGTTAGAGACCCTGACTATGAAGCTTGAGGTCCCGGGTTCAAATCAC
Source organism: Clepsis dumicolana (assembly GCA_963691665.1). Taxonomy (NCBI): domain Eukaryota; kingdom Metazoa; phylum Arthropoda; class Insecta; order Lepidoptera; family Tortricidae; genus Clepsis; species Clepsis dumicolana. The sequence goes on from OY829526.1 coordinate 5,871,500, forward strand.
GGTCGGGGCAGATGTTTGTATGATGAATATGAATGTTTGTTCTCGGGTCTTGGATGTTTAATATGTATGTATATACTCGTAAGTATGTTTATCCGTTGTCTAGTACCCATAGTACAGGCTTTACCTAGTTTGGGACTAGGTCAATTGGTGTCAAATTGTCCCATGATATTTATTATTTACAATTCGCTTGTAGGAAACCGGAATGGCTTTAGGAGAACATAACTTTAAGTAAACGCCTTTGGCCACGTTCTACCTCCAGGAATTTAGACTTTGTTGCAACACCCCATGCAGTTATACAGAAGGTAATTACTGGCTGAGCCAAGGCAGTATAGAGCAACCAAATTGACAACATTTCATATTTTTCACACCTGGAAATTAATATAGGTATCGAAAGGGCTTGGCCTCCTGAACACACCACTATGTTTATAAAAAAATAATATTACTTCTTTTTTTAAATAATAGAGAATAAAATAAAATTACCAATTCTACCAAAACTACGCAAGAATGAGTGTAATACCTTTGCCTTTTTCATACAAACCACAAGCACAACAATAATTTGACATGATACATATTATGTTATACAATGTCAGATTTGACATGTTGGGTTTTGTTTTTTTGATCGTGACAAGACAAAGGCAATTGATCCATCCTAGCGTAGTTTCGGAGTTACGTCCTTTTGGAATAAGTACGTTTTTATAAATTAATAATAAATGAATTACAAATCCTAATGAAAATTTAAAATCGTAGGTTTGCTCCTCTTTCAAAGTAGATTGCAGACAATTAATCAAATTATAGCCTCAATAATATGAAATGTTGTCAATTATAAACAAGCAAACGCGCGTGCGGCGACGCCGGCCGTGACAACCTGACTCTGACTGAGTAACTCGTTTAACGAGTACTCTAATATCGTGACCTCGAGCTCACCCGGAGCGGGAGTTTCCGTTCTACTATGTTTTGGACGCTAACAAAAAGAAAGTCTAACATACTCATGCTCTATGACTTGGTTTTTAAGGTATGTATAGTTAAAGTGAGAAAAGTTTTCCCCTGTCAAAATGTTTATTTGTCATAAGATTGATTTATGCCTGGCCCGTGGGAAAGGTTTTTCTACTGTGTCTATACCTATCTAGATACGCCGTATCTATCTACTTCCGATCTCAATATGAGTAGCATTAATATGTTGGTATTATACTCATGAATTTTTTATGAGTTTGGTAAGTAAATATGTATTACAAAATTGTACCTGCTTTGATCTTGTCTCTTCTTCATTCCATGTAAAAAGTTGGATGGAATGGATCGTTTAAAGTAATAAAACCGCCGTATATTTACATAATGTACCTACAATATTATCATATTTTTCTTAAGTTTGGGTGTGGCTTTAACTAACAATTATCAGGCCGAAATATCCAGTTCGTGTTTCATTTTAAAGAATATTTGCTTTGAAGTCTCTGAAGAAGTAAATAGATACTTGATAAATAAAACAGATTCAAAGGTTTGTGTGCGAAACGAATTCGAGCTTCTAAGAGGGGGAATCGAAATTAGAGATGTTTTGATTTTGTAAGATAATGACAGATAAGACAACCTTATATTTTATCTGTACTTACTTACAGCTTACAGTACGCATCAAACAACGGGCGTATATATGGGGGGGGGGGGGGGGGTAGAGGGCCTGGACCCCTCCCCCCCCCCCTTAGGTTGATCAACCTTCAATTTGATGTTATATTATAATGTACATATATGTTCCATGTTGATATAACTAGCATAGGCGAAAGAAGATGCAAAAGGAGGCAACGCCAACAGCATGTGATAGGAAAAGTTTATATGTAGAAGTTATATATTAAACTTGTATATTACGTTCCCGCTGCAACATGTGCCACGGACGAGATCGGAATGGTAACTTGCATACAATATTCTCCACCATTTGTTTCTTGGTAGAAACATCTTTCAAACTTTTATGTCTCGCAGTCTCGCGCAAGATGATTTTTTTTATATTATAATTAATAGGCATTCGTTTTACACGTCTCGTCTTCACGTTTAGTGCGTTAGTTAGATAATGCAGCCACGCTTGCAGCTTCGAACGCTAATGTCACTTTTCGGTATTAAATGACAGCTAATAAGTCGAAACGGCTTCGAGAATAACGACCCAGCAAATACCCAGTCAGCAGAAGCATCCAATTTACTGTTACCTGTAGGGACTAGCTGCGTATATATAACAGATTCTCTGCGGTGAAAAAGTAATTTTACTAACATTGACACTTTTGGCGCTTTTAATTTAGAATTCGATGTTTTGATTTTTTTTCATAGGTACCTAATATTAATGTGAATCTCACCGGATATCCTATAGACTTACGTGGTTAGTGACTCCGAACTTTTCACTTTTAATATAATTCGAACACCAAAGCATAATGCGGCATACAAGTCAATCCTTCTATCTGGCATTATCTGTTGGCGGCCCTGTTCAATATTTAACCGACTTCAAAAACGGAGGAGGTTCTCAATTCGTCGGAATATTTTTTATTTAAGTCAAAGCCTGATCCTGATATACCAACGGCCAACTTTGCGTAATAATTACTCTTTTGCCTCTTAAGCATTAAGGGAACCGCAACTTCGAAGTTTAAGAATTAATCTCAAGATAATGGTTTGGGGTCTGAAAAACCGCGGAAAAAAGTTCGAAGTAATAAAGAAGTCCCGAGTTTGTTTTTATTTCGTGACCGTGAATTGTTCTTGTAATATATATACCTACTTTTGAGGGTAGATTTATCATAACAGCAATGTAAGGTAGTTTAATAAATCAGTTGTGTCGTTGACTCCGCGTTTCCTTTGTTTCGGTTCCTGAATAATCCTGTAAATATTACTGTTCTTTTACCACAAGGAAAGTCAACGTGAAAGTACTTAATTCAATATTGTGATGTGACACAGCGTAGTAAGTGCACAACTTACCTTAACTACTTATAGTTAAAAAAAATACCTTCAATGATTTTTTGATATGTTTGAAGCCATGCATTGTCGAATAAACTTTGATGGTAAGATATCTTGAAAACATAACTTCAAGTACCTTGCTGTTTGTTTGTTGGTACCTATCATGGAATATACGAGCGATATTTTGTGACTTGTCGTCAAAAACGCAGACCCACAAATCTGGAAGAACAGCCCAGAAGCTTGTGTTTGACTTGAATATTGTATCAGGACTTAGAAGATTTGCGAGTCGGAAGAAAAAGTTGTAATTAGAAAACTTTGGGAGTGTCCACCCTTTAACTGGTGACCGCCATGTTTTTTTTTATTTTAGAAAGACGTTTGTGTTACCCTCAATAATGCTGTCTCACTTGCCCTTACTGGCGTTCATCGCATTTATTTATAGAAATAGAGAAAAACCTTTCCCACGGGCCAGTCAAAAATCAATCTTATGAATGTCATAAACATTTTGAGAGCTTTTCTCACTTTAACTATACTTTAATTACGCAACAAAACTTAGGTCCTCATTTCAGTAATCCCGACACCTGTTTTTAATACTTGTCAGCGAAAAAAAAATCCTTGAGTTATGGAAATTAAGGTTTAAGTCGAGTTTGTAAAACTTAAAACATTACAGATAAATTACGTACGTATTCATAATACACAAAGTTTGGAGATTCCATTTTTAAAGAACTTTTATTTATTTACAAGTATTTGTGTTTATTCTATTGTATAAGTATAACATATGATGGATTCTCTAAAACACGCAGTGTGTATCGAAATTCGTAATTTAAGGGCTAGTTTAACTTTACTGCACTTTAATGCAAAGTCTACATTGTACATACAACCGTGCTATCAACATGAACCCAGCGTAAAATGTTTATCATGGCGGGACATAGCGTTATGCAAAGCGAACGGGATAAATGTTCAGGAAAATATTACACGCCATGTTGGAACATAGGTAGCGACATAACTATGTAGTGTGACAAATTATAGAGACAATATGTAAAAACTTTGTTGTGGGTGTGAATTGCGGTGCATCCAAAGAAGAGAAAGTTATAATGGACAGATGCTTGACTGAAATCAATTCATCGGATTGGTCAAGGTCGATGTTGACTGAATAACTTGACGTCTTGAGATTTCAAAGAGTTACGTTCGACATTCCAATAGTTTTACACAATATCAACGATTAAAGTTGATTTCGATGACAACATAAAGGGAATTACACAAAAATTAAGCTACTAATCTCTCTACAGAAAGTGTAGCCTGTTGTACGATGAACGGTGCAGTATATTAACAAAGCTAGACCTGACCGCAGGAAGCAAGTGGGGACAATCCGGTTACACCTTAACAAGGAAACCGAATGCCGGCGTACTTAATTCCCGCATAGAAGAAAAATGTGACGTTTCTTCTTATTTATAGTGCCGTGTTTTGTTTTGTAGTAAAATGAGCGTTAATTGTAGGATAATAAACTGGGTCCCGCGACTCACCGCTGCAATCATCCAGCCGCCGCCCCCAAGGGTCCTGGTAGAAAATTGGGGTTTGTCGGCAAAGTACACCACAAAGAATCTCCAGTCTATTCCATCCACACATATAAGTCCACAGGTCACGTAAAACACTATCCTCCAAGTCTAGAAAGGGGATTTAAAAACGATGAGAATCACAAACTCAGGAGCAACGTAAATTTGGCCTTCCTCACGTCGAACCACGTTTAGCCAAACTGGTAGTGGGCGGCGTCGGCGGCGTGATGTACAAAACACGCCGATGGTGGCGCTCGTGTTGCGCAAGAACACATCAACAACCATTTCCCAAGGATTATGGATGCGTTCCGATTTACGATTTTTCGCAGACCCAATGAATAAAAAACCGGACAAGTGCGAGCCGGACTCGCGAACGAGGGTTCCGTAGAAAGATTTTAACGCCTTTCCTCAGTGTTTTAAGAAGTCCAGTGTTAGCAGAGCCCTGCTCCTAAGCAAAATGTACGCAGTGTGGTCTTACTTATATTGGTCTGCAAATCTACAGACAGACGTAAAATTTAAGATTTTGAGAATTTTCTGAGTGGTTGTGCTATAAGAGCAAACTTATTCATACCAAATTTCAAGTTTCTAGGACAACTGTAGTTACCCTTTAGGTTTTCGGATTTCGGCAATTTGTATGGAAATAGCCTGTTTAATTACTGTATCTTTTGATTGCGTTGACTTAAGAGGGTTGATTTTTCACAGCTTCATTTAAGGGACCGCAGGCTTGAGTATCCTGAAAACCTAAAGGGTGCTTACTTCCAGTTGTCCTAGAAACTTGAAATTTGGTACGAAGGTAGCTCTTATAGCACAACCACTCAGAAAATTCTCAAAAACCTTAAATTTTTATGTCTGTTGTAGATTTCACGGACCAATATAAGATGACCTCACACTGCGTACATTTTGCTTAGGAGCAGGGCTCTGCTAACATTGGATAACTTAAAACACTGGGGAAATGCGTTAAAATCTTTCTACGGAACCCTCGTGCGCGAGTCGGACTCGCACTTGTCCGGTTTTTTTAGGCTAAGATAGGACCAAATCTCAAAATAAAAGCATCTAGTACTCGAAGTATAAAGATACGCCGCGGACAGTATCATTATAAACAAACGAGGGGAAAAGAACGCATTAGGTATAAATGTGGGGGGTTCCTCCCACCATCGATTTATGGGGAGGCAGCCGAGATAGACCGTGAAATATTTAAATAGTCTGGCTTTGAGCACTTTTGCGACGTGGACGTGCAGTATTTAATGCGAATGCCTACTAATTTTCTACTTTTCGAATGCGAAAATAACTTGGTACTTACTTATAGGTACCAAGGCACGTAAGGTTGTAGGTTTGGTTTTGTCCTGTTCTTCAGTCTTTGTAGTTGGTTTAAAGAAATTTAATTTTATGGGACATTTTCATTTTTCTCTCTCTCTATTGGAGTCAAACTTGACGAGGAGACACTCTTAAATATTAGCACCAACATATGTTAAGCACAGAGGTAAATATTTATAGGCTCCTTTTTTATTTAAGTTAGTTAGTTAAAAAGGAAGGATCGATCCTTCTAGACCTGACTTCTATATTGCATTAGTGTCAGTGGCTCTAGTATCTCGAAAGATTCGGCGTGCCTGCAACACGCTATTCCGTACACTCCACAAGCACAAACTCAAATTCAAGTGAACTCTCAAAATTTTATAACAGAAGTGAGCTTTTAGATATATTTCAATTTGCGACGAAATGCTGCCAGTTTCCATTCGGTTTTCAGTGGTCGCCGGAGCTCGGTTTCGAATTCCTCGGTCGGAAAATGAAGTAAGACAAAACTAATTAAGAGTTGAGAGACGGGGAAACAGAAAAATGAATAATTGTATTTAATCTTTTTTTACGTAATTGTGATTTTTTGGGGTATTTAACAAAAAAAGATTGTTTTACAGTTTCTTGCCGAGCTTCTGGAATACTTGCGTATTTTGAAGGCAAGAAACGGCTAGAATAAAGATATTTCACAGCTCATTCACTAATCAAATTCCCCATTCTCAGTGCTGCATATACCTACCAATTTGTCCATTTTATATTTACGAGTATATCCAAGTGGATTGAAATTCAAGGCAAAACTCTCAACTTACGTGGATAAATTCAAGGCAAAACTCTCAACTTACGTGGATAAATTCAAGGCAAAACTCTCAACTTACGTGGATAAATTCAAGGCAAAACTCTCAACATACGTGGATAAATTTTACGCCAAATAAAATTTTATGTCATCGTTCAAAGACGCTCTAATATAAGACATTAAAATTTGGAATTTCCCTTATCCGTAAAAGTGGGCGGGGAAAAGAGGTTTTTTTCGCTTATCCTTATCGTATTTTTATACTGCCCTGCGGGGACGGCGCATACCGTAGCGTCATTTTTGCAAAGTATTCGGAAGGAATGTCGTAAAATATACATTATTTAATTAAGAAAAACGTAGGTATTCGTTTTTACCTACCCTGAGTACCCTGACGCGTTACGACATGGCGTTATGACCATATGTAGTTTATTTAGGTAGATTGGTAGAGGTGACATCTTTAGTTTTAATATTTTCTCCTTGTTATCAAAAATCTGATTTGTTGGTTTTATTCAAAGAAACTGAAGCTCTATAGTTTCATATTCCACTAAAACCGTTTTAACGTGGAACCTAATCGTTATAGATTACTTTAAAATTCTCAGTTAGTTACCTAAGAGGAGAATGTACAATATATGATTATTAAGCCCCAACCCGAGGCTACGAACAATGTAGATTTGTCGGGAGCCTGGAACTAGATCCCGGTGTTTGCCCACAAAGTTTGCCGAGCATATTGTAGAGGGTGCAGCGACCAGTGACACAGTAAAACTATTGACGTAGTATGGAAAGTTCTGTTATGAGATATGTAGAGATAAATCAATTGTCAACCAAGATAAATTCAGATGTTCCGTTCTTTACCTCAGCTCGGCTTTCTAATGGATATTTGAAAGAGATCGCTTCAAACTGATAGAACCGCCTAGCCTATTGTGTGCCTGTAAAATGTCTCTTCACTGTACCTTTTATCTTTTTTAGAATGCAATATCAAATTGTGTAGTTTTGTTAAAGTGTGTGGTGCGTGGCAGTGGCAATAGAGCGATTTATATTTCGTATGGAATATTTATGTATTTTTTCATTGCCTATGCCTAATGTGATACCTAACTGATAACGTAACAAAATTACAATATGTAACGAGTACATGAAGCAACGTGACATTTAATAATGGCAAATAGCGAAATTGCCAGTTGTTTTTACATTATTAATGTGTTGCGTGCTAGACTTCGTGCACAATTCCCTAGTTGAGGAATTTACCCTCATTTGAACATACGTGTATGTAACGCATGAACCAGGATTAACAAATGACACATTTAGCGGCAAAATTGTGGCCTTCCTAATGTATGTAGGTATAGGTAATTTTGTATGCAGACTGGGCCAAGTTTTGTGGTGCTAAGTACAGTGACTCCATTTTCTTTTTGCCTAGTCTAGTCGTGCTCGTCCATGAGTCCTTGCAAATCAGATGCCAATTAAACCATCTCCTCCCTAACCTTTTGACCGCCACACTACGAATGAAGTGTCGTGCTCTGTACGCCACGGAACAAACCGTTTTGTAGCCAAATAGGGATCTTATCATAAGTCGTAGAAGGATTTATTTCGAGTGGAATGTTGTTCGTGTATTGATGACGTTTGGCGATCAAGATTTTTCATTGGTTGTTACGGCTAGATGATTAGTGTGGCGGTCAAAAGGTTAAAAAGTGCACTGTTTTATTTACTATCTTATGCCAATGGGGTCTTTTCGATTTTATCAAGTGGGGGGAGGGGGGGTTAGGTTGACTTGGACCGACGTGGATTAGATACTAACCCTGGGTTAAATAGACGTATTTGTATCGTCTCGTCTAATTTAACCTAGGTCGGTGCAAAACGGCTTTAAAATTGCTTTTTTTGTCTGTATTTAGTGTGATAAGCTACTTGAGGAAGAGGAGCTCTATCTTGACCACTTGACCAGTCTTACTGCTAGTTTGAAATATTACTGAACTAAAGGTTAGGTCCTAATATTTGTATGTTATTACTGTGGGTACTAGCGCGGTGTCCTCGCTTCATTGGGTGCCCGATGAGCAGACGACGTGAACTATCCTTTGGGTAAATTAGGGATAATTCACCAGTTTTCAATTCAAACACTTTCAAATTCAACGGAGCAAGACTTAAATGGGGAAAGTTTGGCGTAGGTATTTGACATTGCATATTAGCTTTCTTTGAAAAGGATGTAAGATGTTGGAGGTAATGGAATTGACAATTGGTTCCGGGAAAGATGTAATTTCATAAATAATCTCTCTCTAAAGGCTGTAATACCTAAATTAAATCGTATCGATTATTGTGGGTTACTCGTAGCTAATACCTACATTACATAGCATGCAAAGAAAGAAACTTAAAATTATCAATCTTATAACCTAACCTAAACAACTTATAAAAGTTAAAAAGCCCCCGATATTTTAATTTCAAAGTTCAATATCTCAAAAACGGCTGAATCGATTTTGATGAAACCTCTCTAAGAACTATCTCGATTAAACTAGCTTTCGATAAAAAAAAACATCATAAAAATCGGTGAATCCTTTTGGGAGCTATAATTCCACTAAGGTTAAACTTATAAGTACCACACCTTTCTTTTAGTCGGGGGTTAAAAAAAATATTTATTGATGCAATCAAACGATCCACAGCAACAAATTAATGGAATAAAAAATTGAATTTTAGGTTAAAATCTAGTTTGCAATCAAATATAGATTTCCTTTGTGTTGAAAAATTTCAAGTCTCTAGGCCCAGTGGTTTAGGCTGTGCATTGTCTGTCAGTCAGTCAGTCAGACGTCAGTCAAGATACTGTTTTATAGGTATAGATTATGTAACTTTCTAACCTTGTACAAAATTCGACGCTCGGTCACAGATTGCAGCCAAGCCCCTGATGTCGCAGTTAACATTTATCAACAGAAATGGACGAATGGCTCTGAAGGGGATAACGCAAGCCGAGTCTTTGTCAAAACCCAATTTAGTCGCGGGGGATTTCGTTTTTCGTCCGGCTGCAAAGGGTCATGTTTTTTGATCGTACCATTTGTGGTTTATTTTTTGATGGCCAAGAGATTTTGCTCAGCATTTGCCAATTTATTCAATAATGAGTTTACAGTGCCATTAATCGAATAAAAAGTCTCGTTGATCTTTTTAATGATACAAAAATAACGTTTTTCGTTGCTATCATGTGTTTTTATTATATTACCTACTATCTTACTCGCTCGTTACCTACTTTAGGTAACTTAGGAGGTGCATGTATGTAGTTGAACATAATAATTAAGGTTTAAGGGTGTGCAATTAATCGAAAGGAAATGGACTGTATTTACGAAAAATGGGGGACGAAGGGGGTCGATGGGTTCTAAGCAAGAATATTGTGTATTTTAAAAGCAAATCAAGCAATCTATCTAGAAATCAAACTAGTGAGTTGGTGGTCTGACCTGGTGGCTCCGGATCTGCTGTATGTGGGATCCTTGGCGTCCGTAGCGACACACCGTTGGTGATCGTCTCCAGCTTCCCTAGATCTACTGTTAACTTTACCTTCAGCGATCGCACTTAGCCTCGGATTTAGGTCCTGGTGCCGCGCCGGGAGACTCCAACACACACTATACTACACTAAAATACTTTAAGCCGCGAAAGTAGTGGGAATTTTAAATAGTTCAGCGACAGAGATGTTCACAGCTCAAAATTCAAACAGGAACTTTTTTATAAAAGTAACGAAAAATAAACGAACTAATGAGCGGTGGGGGGAACCGGGGTGGCCAATCAGGGCCGTTCAATAACGACAGTGTGACCACAATAAACTACTAAGGTACTAAATAAGATTGGACGAAAGTGAACAAAGGGTAAGGCATATAATAATAATTTTGTTTATATCCTGTTTTTTTTTTAGTACAATAAAGTGTTTACATACTTACTTATAATAGCAAAAAGATGACCAAATCAAAAGGAAGTTGACTCACAAAATCAATAATAGCCACATAGCAGTGTACATTGTACAGTGCTTCTATTATCACGTGTTTCTGTATCAACAGGGGCGAGTTGAGTAACCAGAAGTTGCAAGTCACACGTAGTCACGGAAACTTAGAGCAATAAAACTGGAGCAGGCATCGTCATTCATCATCATCATCATCATGTCAGCCGAAAGACGTCCACTGCTGGACATAGGCCTTCCCCAAGGCTCTCCCCTCAGACCGGTCTTGTGTTTTCCGCATTCACCGCGGTCCCGCGATCTTTCCCCCCATAGGTACAAGTCATCGTCATTACTATACAAAAAACCGGCCAAGTGCGAGTCGGACTCGCGAACCGAGGGTTCCGTTTAAATGTGTACGTATGTAAATAGTTCGTCTATCGTCCCGCTTTTCCCGAACGTTTTAAAATGTCCAGTCTCCAGTGTTAACGAGCCATGCTTCTAAGCAAAATGTACGCAGTGTGGGGTTACTTTATATTGGTCTTTAACATATACACAGACATGAAAATTTAAGTTTTAGACTTATTTGATTAGTTGTGTTAATAATAGCTACTTTCATACCCAATTACAAGTTTCTGGGACAACTGGAAGTAGGTACCCTACAGGTTTTGATTCCACAGCAATTTGTATGACCTCTTTTTAATGACTGTATTTTTTGATTGCGATGACTTAAGTTTGTTTTATTCACAGCTTTAAGGAATTGCAATCTTGAGACGGGTAGTCCCGACGATGACGGTTCCAGTTGGTTTCATACTCTAAGCACGGAAACTTTCATTGAGCAAAAATGTTAGCAGGAAGTCGTCAAACTTGGTGAACTGACGTGAAAATTGGTAAGAAAAATTGGAGCAAACAATAAGAACTTCCAAGCGAACTTTTTAATTCTCTGGGCCGACTGACATAATTTCTGAAACTATTAGCTAATCCGATATTTAAAACAATGATATTTAGGCATCTGTTCTTTTTTGTTGTTCTCTTGGTCATTTTATTAAACATCTTGAAAGAGGTATTTAAAATGTTCAAAAAATACGCACCAGTAGTGGTTGCTATTGCAGGCTTGCAGCAAATGTGCGGATTCCTGCACCATTCCACAAGTAAATATAAGCGATATTTAACGATTCACACCTGATTTTAAACGAATGGACGAGGTCATAGTAATGTAATGCACTAATGTAATGATACAGCTAACACTGGTCTTATTATTGGCCACTAGCTTTAAAACTTCTACTTGGTAACCTCTACCGCACGGCTTTTCAATTGTCTTACAATTACTATACCCTCTCATTTGCAAACTAAGTTCTACAGACAGGGAAATTAATGTCGAGCTCTACCAGTTCATTGATTGAATGTACTTAAGGCTCAATCCGGTCGATATCTCTTGTCACAACCCCGCCCTTCCATTTAACAAAATCAATGTAAAAAAGTGCATTTTTACCCTCTTTACATTCCGCTCATCATTCAACATTCTTGCCAATATCCCAGTTTTACAATCGCGCACCCTAAATCATTTGGCAGGATATAACGTTTGGTGGCATTTTTATTTCACCGTGTACCTACTAAACCCGGAGTTCTTACGGCAAACTGTACGTCACACGAAGCGTTGCGTGTTGCTCAGGCATCAGTCAGCTTGCTTAGGAGGACAAGTGCTATAAATAACGATAGAGCATAGTCATCATTTACACTTGTCGTGTGTATTGCTAGTGACATTCAAAACATTTTGGTACCGCTAAATGCACTACCCGGTAAACTTCTTGAATTTTAACCGAGTAAACTCAATTCGTCATTAAGTGTCACAGAAGCAAATGCACGGCAATGAAAGCAATAGAAATACGTCCCTTTGAGTGTGATTGATGGACTTTATCTCATATTTTATCGCATCGAGGTAATGTTGCGTTTCCAACTCGGTGATGCAAGTGGGGAAATACACGCAAAGAAAATCGAGTTGAAATTTCAAACGGCTTAAAGAACAAGACTCTGCATCAGCATTTAGAGCTCCGCAAAATCATGCCTGTTGCAATTTGTCCTTTACTACATTTGAAATTTATATAGATGAAACCACACGAATCCTTATATCGTAAACATATCACGATCAAAGAGTTAGTTATCATCAAAGTTGTCGCCAAAACGAAGTAACCTGCTGCTCCTTCAATTCGGACGAGTAAGGCAATTGCCCTCCATTCCATTATCCACAACTTTGCTCGGAATGTCACCGCGGTATTTGGTCCATTGCCAGCCCAGTAAGTCCGGCTTGCACTTTAGCTCACCTTCCATAAAACGTTTATAGTTTCATTTAATTTGATTTACACTGCATTAATTGTGATGTGTAATTAAATATTTATGTTTAAGGAAAACTAACCGGCGACAGTTTTCAAATGTGATGTGAGGATACGATACTTAAAGAGGTTGGAAGAGAAGGAGACACTTTATTGTAGTAATTAATACCTCCATAAATATTTGAAGGCTTCAATGTGTTGTAATTGTGTGGGAATATTATCTGTATGTTACATGATTTCCACCCACACACACACACAGAAAAATGGTAAAAAAAGAATTTAACCGCAAACGATGATGGTGCTGATGCCGTCTGTATTAACACCCAAACCTATATTACGACTTACGAGTTTCTGAACTTGCGCATATTTATTGCGTACCTACCGCTATTTAAGCCTTTTTGACTACGTTTTGGGAGCGGATCCAAGGAACGTGTGCACTGTCAAATTTGCTAACTCTACGGCTCTTTAAAAATTTTCCAATACATTTCACGTAACACGTAACGTTACAAGAACGTGTTATTTTTCTATTATTGCTTTCCATTGCAAAGTTCCCTAAACCCCTTTTTACTTCGTATTCCTTTTCGACTTCTTCCGTCATATTTGATATTTTTTAAAATCTCAATACCAAATTAAAACAAATCAAACAGTGAGTGACAAAAATAACAAGTGTAAAAATTATGACCCGTATTACATAAAATAGGCTACAGATGGTTCGCAATTTAAATGTATTCATTCATTTACAATACCCTCATTAATACAATATTTAATTAAACACTCAAATCTCGCAAATTTTGAAACTTGCTAACTCTTCTCGAAGCTTCCGTACCGTAAAGAATTTGTAAAGAAATCCTGAAAGTTGCCGTTGCCGGTGCATCGGGACCGGAACTAGTTCGGCAACTGTCGCTTCCATATTGCTCGCACAAGTTCGTGATAAACAACACTGGAGTGAAAATAAAATTGCTGCCTAGAGGCAATGCAATATTTTTGGCCATCAGGAAAGTTTAAGACGAAAAATTCATGATAATTTTTGTCATCAAATCAGGCATGGCAAACAACAGTGCCACAGAACAGAAGACAAAGTTGTTTTACTTTAAGATTGCGCTCTATTACATATATTGAGTTTTGAAACAACAATATTGATGAAACACTAGACTTCAAATGTGAATCATAAAGATATTGGGTTTCTTCTCAACTTAAAACTAAAACAGATATCTGCCTAAAAGTTTATGATGATAATGGCTTCATTGCAAATATTTTAAGCCATCAAAATGCGCGAGAAAACAGAAAACAAGAGCAAACCGAACCATTTGCAAATCTAATCAATGCCATCATGGCCACCCTCAGCAAAAGGGGATAAAAATGTTTGCGTAACAAAAGCCTGTTTAATCGAAGCACATGGGGGTTGCAAATCACGCTTATTCTAGCTTTGCAAAGAATATTAGGCGACAAATATTTGCTTAAAATTTAATTTCAAAATCGGTTAAATACGAAGCGAAAACAAGTACCTAATGCAAGTAAAAATTTGTCTACCCAATTTTCTATGATGAGCTGCAACATCAGTAAGTTAATGATGTGCAGAGTATTTACTATTTACAGTAGAAAATCAAAACCAAAATTCGTAGCTCGTTCCCAAACGTGGTTAACCATTTGCAAAACTGCAAAAGCAACCCAGCAAAGGCGTTTAAAAATGCGCACTTTCACGGGTAAGCAATAGCGAACAAATTCGTGGCGCAATAAACCTACAAATTCATAGTCTTTGACCACTTTTATGTTGAAATGAAGCGTGAAATTTAACACGTGCTGTGTTGCCCTCTGATCGTGCTTGTGCGTGCCATATGAGTAGGGTTACCATACGCCGGAGTTTGTCCTCACATACACTCACCGGCATATTTAGCGGAACATAAAAAAAGTCCAAAATCTTAAATAACAAATGAAGTAGATATTTAATTCGGACTTTTCTTTTTATGACCCGCTAAATATGCCGGTGAGTATATAAAGTATGTTGCTTGTTATCTTGTAAATGTTTCTGGAACTTGGACGAAATCGCTCTAAGCACGGCCGCCTAAGTTAACATTGTGATTTTGACATGAACCTTTCTGTTTTGCAAGTTTTGGTTATTAAATATATGATGTTCAATAGTCATTGAGCTGAGGCTCGTGACAGGATTCAAGCCCGAATTTGGATATTTAAGTTTATCCTTTGATTTAAATGATAGAGTATAAAATGCAGTAGATTAAACATACATAAATCACAATAAAAAATAATCAACATATGTAAATAAATAATTATGTCCTTAACAAACTTTGGTGGGACTATTACCGAGGGCGGGATGATAAGTAACTAGCCTAATATAAAAATACTTAGGTTGGCGTCATAAAATTGATTTTATTTTTCAACATACTCTCCATGTACAGTCAGCGTCATATATATGGTGACATCCAAAATACTTTGGTACACCATACAAATCGTATGGTGTGCCGAACTATTTGATCACTTTGGATGTCACCATATATATGACGCTGTACCTCTAAGCACTTGTTGCGTCTTCGTTCTAAAGCTGTAATGCCCTCCATAAAATGACTTCTTTCAAGACCGGCAAAATACTCTTCTACGGCGGCAATAACTTCATCATTTGTCGCAAACTTCTGTCCACCCAAAAAATTTTTTAGCTTGGGGAAAAGGTGGAAGTCTGATGGTGCTAGATCAGGCGAATAAGGTGGGTGGGGCAGCAAATCATAGTTCAATTCGTTGATTTTTGCCATAGCCTTAACACAAGTGTGAACCCTTGCGTTGTCTTGATGGAAGATGATTTTTTTTTCGCTAAACCTGGTCGTTTTTGCTGAATACATTGATAAAGCTTATCTAAAAGATTAGCGTAGTATTCTCCATTAATAGTTTGACCTTTGGGAAGGTAATCTATAAACAAAGTTCCATTTGCATCCCAGAAGACAGAAGCCATCACTTTTCCAGCCGACTTTACAGCTTTTTTAGGAGCCGAACACCCAGATTCAGTCCACTGTTTTGATTGAATTTTTGATTCTGGCGTGTACTGGTGAACCCATGTTTCATCTATTGTTATAAATCGACGTATAAAATCTGCTTTATTTCTCTGAAAACGATCCAAGCATGCCTTCGAGTTTTGCACCCGAATTCTTTTTTGATCGTGCGTAAGCAAACGCAGCACCCAACGGGCGGATAACTTTTTCATATTTAATTCGTCACTTAAGATATGATGTACCCGTTCTTTCGAAATACCTGTAGTGTCAGTTATTTCAGATAGCTTCAAACGTCCATCTGCTAAAACTATATCATGTACTTTGGACAACATTTCCGGAGTCGTGACGATTTTTGGACGTCCGGGGCGGGCTTCATCTTGGACACTTGTACGGCCGCGTTTAAACTCAGCCACCCAGTTTTTTACTGTGGCGTAAGAAAGAGCACATTCACCCAAAACATTCTTTAACTCTTCATAAATATCAAGCCCCTTCATATCCTTCATATAAAGAAACTTAATCACCGCTCTTTGTTAAATTTTATCCATATTGAAAAACAACAGAGACACAATGTATTTTCAAATGCCAAAAAATCAATAAAATATTCAAGCCACCAAATTCAAATTTAGAACAGAGATAGCCAGAGACATATTTTTAAAAATGAGAAATATATTTTTTTATTTAAAACTTTTTAAATACCTAAGACTTATCATCCCGCCCTCGTATCAACAAAATGACACGTGAAGTCATTTTAATTTAAACATACATAAATATCAATCAAGATAATGCAGGTATGTTAGAAACGATTGCGTCGAAATTTCAGGACTTTTTATGAAATTCTAGTTTTTAGGCAAGTTCTTTTTTTAATTTTCCGTGTGGTAACCCTACTTAGGAGGGGTTTGCATTATTGATATGAATGCACTCAACTGTATTATGTTATGGACTCGCACCGGGTGTTATTCAATAAAAGTAATGGCCATACATCATTCTTATAAGCCCCTTCGGATTAGTGCTGCTGGTTTTTTTTTTTAATTTGGTGCGATTTAACTTGAAATTTGTAATTAAATAATAACTTAACGATTTTGGCGGTAAAGAATTAAATTTATTACTTCGTGGTGCTTAACATGTTACTTTGTTTCAAAATTCCACGTAGACCACAACATAAATTAATAGCCAAATGTAATCGGGTTTCAAAAAAGAAACAGGTTCTATGTTTCATAATTCTTTACCACGTGGACCGATATTTTTTTTTATAAAAGGGTTACGGGTTAATTAAGGGATGGTAGAGCATTATTTTAATAAAATTCTAGCGGTACTTCATCTTCTTCTCGTGATTTTCTATCGGTAATCTATAATTTACAAAAGTGAGATGCAAGCGTTCAGCTTCTACATTACTCAGACAGTGTCAAACAGTAGCCCAGAACGCCATTACAACGCGCCGACTATGATATTATCGATTATTCGTCTCACTATAAATCACGGCCGAGGCATTAGCGCTCTGCGGGCGTGCGATACCATAGTGCTACAGAAAGGGAAAAGTGGCAAGATTGGAGTCAATGAGATAAGGACAGCTTTGCGTCATAACCACATTATTCTAAAAGCGTATAATTTTACTTTTGTCAGTAGTTTGATTAAAAATAAATTATAATGCAAGTTTTTTTGCTGACTTACTTTATTCTTGCATTGCCACCATATTGCCAGCAAAGTTCTACGCACGTACTATACCAAATTTAAAATCAACATGATCACTAGGAATAATAAAAATACAAACAAACACACGAACGCTGTAAGTTAAATAAAAACATGTAAAATGTACAACGATAAAAAAAAATCTCGGGTGTGTAAATTAACATCAAACCAAACATAAATAAATGGTTTTAAAAAGCAAATATTTTTAAATTTAAAGAATTGCTATGGAAGCGTTTACCCTCTTTTCACTTAGCAGTAAACTGCACCTGAGCAATGAGCATTTTCACTGTCGCTTAGACGCCAATATAAGAGGTAAAAGCGAATTGCAGACTGAAAACGAAGTCCATTGCAGGGCTGAGTGAACCCATGAAACCTAAAGGGTTTTTTACACGCTCTTTAACTCGGCGAGAACTTAAAGGTACGGAATAAGTATTACAGGGAGGGAATTTAATGAAAGCTAATTAGAAAAGGAGTTTCAAAGTCCATTGTCTAAATTACAGTGCTCTATCTACGCTTTTGAAAAATGTTCGCACAAACAGACGAGTAGTCTGCGTTTATTTTTAGAAGCCCTCTCTCTGTGACAATAGTCCACTTTTTCATGATCAAAACTAGTTTTATTTGATTTTGTAAGCGTTTCGTTTTTATTTTGGCAGAGTTTTAAGTATGCAGCCTTTGATGTTTCGTCTCGCTAATTTCAACATTATAGTTTGTAAGCATTTAGAATAGGATTCGGGTTTTAGAAATACTTCGGCTATTAACAGCGTTCCATATGTCAAAGAAAGAGATGTGAACACGAATTCACGCGAACCCAAATCCTATCAAAAACGCTCGCGGAGCGTAGTTTTGCTTAATTTAGAGTCCGCAAAACACTTTTTTATGTTATGAAATTTCATTAAATCATGAAATACAAAATATAAATGTTTAAAAGTCGCAAGTGGTCTTTAAATTACCACCAACATTAGAACAACTTGTATTTATAATTAGTAGACATTACTAAATCATGTCTAAAAAAAACAATTGCTTCTATTTTGACGTTATGTTCCGTGCATGCGCGAGGGATCACAACACCGGTGCACCTTTGAAAACACTTAGCTCCCCTTTGATATGCTATATTTAAATGCGCGTAATGAAAACACCGCACCCTTTCGTAGTAAAAAGTACTCGTGTATCGATTAATCCTTTAACTTAGGTAGTTTGTTAAGTAGTTGTTAATTACAAAACGTTTTTTTTATTTTTGTACGGAATAAATATTCAAATGAAGATTGTTACAGATACGTCATCTTCTAATTTTTTCATTTCAAACGATCTACAACTTAAACCAAAATTTCATGAACAATACTCAATCAAACGTGGGCACTTGTCAACTCCATTATTCGCAAGGATGCGTCTGAAATCTCAACTACCTTCCATTCTAGCGACTTCGACAGCTAGGAAAGCCAAAGACACTTGAAAAATGTGTCTGATAAAATTATGTACGCTTTGAATGTTGATGCTGCCTGGCTACATTATCGATCCGGACTTCCGTCTGCTTCTGAGTACATTTGAACAGAGTTAATATAATATATTTTATCATAGATTTTCAGACGGAACTTTGATACCTACATAATTTATCTTCTTTTGACCAGTTGGCTATCTCAGTTAGTTTGCCGTATTTCTGATACAGTCATCGCTTAAAACTAGTAAATATACATATACACACAATAAGCAAGAGTCATCCGAGCGGACATTAAGAATGCATGCGAACGCGACGGGCGTGAGAGCCTCATAAAATTTGCAGTGCTGAGCACGCGTTCACTGCCATGCCGAACTGGACGGTTTCAATCTGGTAGAGGTTTGCTTAGGGAATAATCATTAATTCATCATTAGGGATTTTATTAATCTCCGTTCAATCTGCCTTATCGCTTTAAAATTTAGGTCGACAGGTGGAAAGTTAAGAATCTTATGATAAGTTGTTTGACTGTTCATACACTAATCACAAAGCTAATGTTATGAAAACTGTCAGCTCCTTCAAGCATAGGCTATAGTTTAGAAAATAAGTTTTCAGGGGGACTTCTATTAAATATACTAGTCTTGGTCAGCTTACATTTTCTACAATGTACCGGTGTTATAAAGTGGTCTTTACAAGAGTACGGAAGGCTTGTGCCGTTGGTGTAATGTTCGTGTTGTGTTTCAACACGGTGACACGTGTTATGAACAGGCAACTGACACCATTCGAAGAATATAAGGATAGAGCAATTTAGCTTATTGTGTGGACAAAGACACGGATTTAAGCGCTGGAACACGGCATTTTGTACACATGGGTAGAGAATCGAAACTTGTGTTTATGAGTACCAACCTAAAGTTTTTCTTTTGAAGTGTCTACCCGAAATATGAACAATTTTGAAGTAATTTATTGAATCAGGCGTTACTTTGCGGAGGTCGATATTTATGAACTAAAAAACAATTACTTTGCTCACCCGCGACCACTAATGACAAATAGTTATATCTGTGCGGCAAATGTATGTATCCATGCAACACCTCCGCCTCCACTGCTACACGAATCAACACATGCCACACAGACCCAACTATCACCACCACCACTATACTAAACGCTGACGCGTTTCGGCACTCTCCACGAGGCCATTTACGAAGCACAACAACAACCGCTCAACATGCCACCACTTCCACTACTCCATTTGCCGCACATATATAACTATTTGTCATTAGTGGTCGCGGGTGAGCAAAGTAATTGTTTTTTAGTTCATAATTTTGAAGTAGCTTGAATTTATGGCTTCAGGATTCAAATATTAATTAAATCAAAGTTTCTAATAATCAAAACGTTGTTTACTTACGTGTCCAAATACTGGAAAACCCTGTACACCGGCTTCCGGTAAACGAGAAAACCGTCGCACCTCTCCATGGCGCGGAATAACGAGGCTCGAACACTCCTCAGAAGCTCTCGTCGCTACTCGACCACCGACGATGGTCCTCCCGCACCGGATATGTCATTATTCAATGATACAACAACTTCTGGTCACTTACAAACACTCATACACTTGTTCAAAAATTAAGGCGTCCTTACACTACAAAATGGATACAAATTTTGGTCCTTTAAGGTGATTAATAAATTTAAGGCTGCTTTATTGATTACATAAGATATATTTTGGTAAGCACTTAGTTTTGGCTACGCACTATGATTTTAACGCCGGTTAGGCGATCACAGTCCACTTTTATATTTGGCAGACTTTTAGTCACTAAAACACGAATTAAGCACTGCAAACATGTTATTTTACACACTGATACGATTTCTGCACAGAAGAAGTCGCTGGCAACGGCTAGTTTAGAATAAAGGGCAAATATTTTTGGAGCACAACATTGTTTTACGGTAGAACATATTTTAGTTACCTATGTATTCAGTTTACTCTTTGAAAGGTCTTGGCTCATACCGACATCATTAGGAACATGTCAAAAATCCCTTTTCATACCCTTTCCTTGGAAACTCAAGCTGTCATTGACATGATTGACAAGAGAGGCATAATGATCCGCCTAAGTAAACGTAAATTTAAACCAAGTTAGGAAAGTAAAATAATTATTTATTAAGGTTTTTCTTGAGGAAATTTATTTACGTTCTTATACGAGTATTGCACAACACATTGCACGCTTAAAAAGTAGGTGCAGATGCGATGCCCGGTTGCACTGTTATCAGTCGATAATGACTCTAATTGCCAGATTGCACATCTAAATTGATTAACAAAAATGCAGTCTGCGCTGCGCTCGCTCATTTAGTGCAGATTAACAACATTGATTAACGCATAAAAATTCGCTCATTTGACAGCTACAATCACACTGACCAATACAACGGTGAGGCCGCCGCATTCTACATCCGAATATGCGCATACGCCGGAAGCAGGTGTCTCGCGCGCCACCTGCCGCGAATACCAAAAAGCAATGGGACAGAACAATGACCTGTCTGACTGGACCATATGCAATGAAAGCCTAAGGGCTAAGAACGATTTAAAATTAATACCGTATTTACTGTTGGAGTACTCTAGTTTATCCTTTATCACAACCCAGTAAGTAGGTACAAAATAGACTCGTCAAGGCTTTCTGATTTGTTACAGTGGAAAGTATCTTTTGTTATTGAAATCGCACTTTTTTAATTAGAATCTTTTAAACCCGCAATATGATTTGCATAACACTCAACACGGATATTTTCGAGAGCGTAAACAAAGCATACAGGTACGTACTTACCTACTTTTCTAAAACTTGAGTTTTCTAGCATAGATTTATCTACCTAATTCAGTATAGTATAGTCATATATCAGTTTGGAGAAATGTGCAAATCAGAGTTAAAGACTGAGAATGACTGACCGGATAAACCACTCCAGAGATTAGTTAGAAATAATCCTAAACCCCATCTAGGTGTGGACACATTTTTGTATACTAGAATTCTCCATACGTCTATCGATCATGCATGAAGTAAAGTACCTACTGCCATCGCAATTTTAAGAAAAAAAACGCACTAGTTTAAATGGACACTTAGTTCGACAGTGAGGTTTTAAAAGTTTAAGATTTTATTTGCTCTCGAAATCTGAAACCTGTTTATAATTTAGCAACTGGATCAACCAAGAGTACCTAAGACAGATCAAAGTATTCGTTCAGATCCAAACCTATAAGAAACCGAAAAGAATCTAATTACTTCAAAGAAACATACCAAACAGATATAAAAGCAATGTCATCTACATACAACGCAAAGACAAAGCCCTGCAGACTGCTCCAGTAAAGCTCATTACACTTGTTTAAGTCAAAACGGTGCCCTATAAATTCGTATCCAATTACCTTTTAATTAGCAAGCATTGAGAACGTCATCCTCATCAGAAATGTTAATGAACGTAGGTATAAACAAGCGACGGCGCGTCTAGCAATCAGATGGCGTGGTTCATTGAACTTTGGGCTAATGACTCGCTATAAAATCGCAAGTACTGGGCAGAATTAGACGGCATTGTCTGTAACGTTAAATACAGAACCTATTTACAATGTATAGAAGAGGATTATGAAGCATAAATGTTACTAGTTTTTAATAATTCTAGGCAAATGTACCTAAGATAACCTCGAAGATAACTTTGTAAAGATATTTAATTTAAAGAAAGACAGCGCTGATACTAATTGACACCTACACTTTTAAGTTACCTTTATCGCGACACGAATGCTTTAAATTGATTTCTAAACTTTCCCTGAAAATAAGTAGGTAAAGAACTGCAGTCTTTTGTACAAGTTTCATTGAATCGAATGAAACAAAGATTTGTACAACAAAATTTGTAATTTTCTTCCATTTTCCGTGGCTGGCGTCGCAGATGTAGATATTGCTATAAGTAGCTATAGTATAGTGCATTTATACAACAATGGCGGGCACTAAATGGAATCGACGCATTGACAGCTCGTTTAATGAGAAAATTACCTCGATGCTTTACAGCGTTTTTTCTTCTCTTGTTTTAGAGCTAAGATAGCTGTCATTATCATTACCTACCTAAGTGTTTATCTAAGTGAATTACATGTGTCTATTGGGTCTAAATGTAACATTTAGAAACAGTTTTTGTTATAATATCATTAATAATTATGCATGTTCTCTGCTTGGAAATTTTACCCTCACTACTTATTCAGTTGTAATTGCTGGTGTATTGTATAATGTGAAAACATGTTTGTTTATAAGTTTATTCCCTCTTGATGCATCAACGCCTTAACTAATAGAACCGAATTTGCATGTTATCCCGGAAAATAGCATAATTCCCGCGGGTTAGTGATAACCGAATTCTAAACAGACAAATTCCCGAGCATAAAAGCTAGTGGTACGGTAATGTAAGAGTTTTAAAATTCCAGTTTCAAGAAAATGAAGCAAAAATATCTCACATTTCGTCGTGTTCGACAAAAAGCCATTCCACGCAAACTCGTTAAAATGGCGGGACGTAACTTTTAGCGGCAACGCCCGAGCGTATGACATGATTTAAATTTTCGTAGTCATTTTATCGAAACCTATCACTATACATAATCTATATAAAAAAGCACAATAATTTGCTCTTGAAAATACATAATGTTTTACACTTAAAAAGGCACGCCTTAAAGTAATAGGTACAAAGTCGTGATAATAATCTGCGTCTATAATGAACCAACAGTCGGAAAAACTTCTTAATATCAACAAACAACTTAATATTTTCTACAACATCGCTATCAAAACTAATGAGTCCGAATCGGGGAATAACTATTGTGTGTACACACGCAATACATTTTGTACTGAATTATCGTTTGGACAGGAAACGTTGGAATTATCGCGGTGCCTACCCACGTGTTATTCAACGCAGTTTTGTATGTCACAACGCTTTTTATAAACAACATTGTTTTGATACACTATATTTTTAATTTGTACAAGGAGCAGTTGATATTAAATGGAACGGCTAACGTCTCTCTTCAATGATTTTATGGCGTAAACAATTTGTAGCGAAACCACTTACTTCCCTTCAATCAACATCAGAGTTTCACTCTTTTAAGCCCAGCCCGCAAAATCAATCATAATAAAGCTGAAATGAATTTTTGCCTCCAATAATCGAGCACGGCGAATATTCCAATTACATTTTAGGTGGACGGCCATTGCAAACTTGCTGGTTCAAAAACAATACAAACAAGCGTTAATTTACGGCACATCGCTCCATTGTCGGTACTAATTGGACTCTTTTCATACCGAGCACTGTTTAACAGCAGTATTTCTGTACCCCAACCTGATCGAATTAAACACAGCCTTCTGGGAAATTATTGTAACGTTTCACAATACTTGAGAGTTGAAGTGGCTCTTTGTTGGATGTTAAATCGCTTTTTAATTGATATTTAGCACGTGCCAGATTTACATCTATTTTGGTAAACTTAATTTAACTTCAGGTAAAATGCTGTGTTATAGAGGAAGTAAACACCGCTGAAAAATAGAGTTCGACGTTCACTGACAACATAACAAAATAAAAGTTCCACGCAAGTATGCGAGGCGAGGCTCGTCCAAGTTTTTCCACGCTGCACAATCCCAGTAGAACAATGGCGGCAATTTGTTGAAATTACCACCGGCTTCAGCTTCACTATATTTTATACTTAGTACCGGTACCGGCTTGATTCAAAAGGAAATCGCTCATATTTTAATTTCTCTAGAGACGTTACACGCGGAATGTTGAAGCGACTGTCGGAATAACTTACGTTTGTTATTTAATATGCAAAGGTAGAAATTGTTTTATTAAGCCTCTCACGTTTGTGTCTATGCTAATGTAGGCAGTTTGTTGATATGCATGAGGCTATCTGTGAAAATATTGATTCGATTTTCAATATTGTACCGTTATTAAAAAGCTTGCTTCGTACTGGGTAAACACAGTTCCGTTTTACGCAGCGAATGCCGCCCAAAAACATATAAAAACCGTGATTTTACGTACACGGCTGAAATTTATGCCACTATAAAAACAAAATAATACTTACCTGTTTTCATTCGCTTGTTCTTTGTTTTTTTAGAACTACCGCGTTCAATAGGTACAAGGAATGTCTCTTTTGACCAAACAAAAAGCAACCTAGATAACGAGTTGTCGACAGATAGCTTTGATGGAGTCGGTTAAGCCAGATATAACCGGCGTCCTCGGCAGGAGACTCGATTTAAAGATAATGTAGTGAACGGTGAACCATTGGATGGAGCTGACTTAAATTCATTTCCTGAATGGCTCGTAGCGGGCGCTCCGGAGAGAATCGAATTCCAACCAACCGTGAAGGGTTGAGACAAAAGTCGAATTAAGGCGATGGCCTGTCGATTCGATGCCGTTCCCGTTTGTTATTATTTGTTCGGGTTAATAGCCAGGATAATCTATTTCCGGCGAAACAAAAGGGTTCGTTTTGTATAAAATGTTGAATTTACCTTAATTTATTGGCAGTAGTCCTGTAGAAAGTTAAGTTTGATAATTGACTGCAGCTACCGTTTCCAAAATTCTTAGAAGTTTTGCGTAATAGTACATGAAGCTTAATAAGAAAAGATATAAGTATATTAATGAGATCTGGCAATTTAAACTTAAATAATCAAAGTGTTATTTTTAGCAATAAAATATTTGAAACAACTTGATGCAACTATCCAAAAATTATAGTCTAAGTTGCAAACGGTACTGCAGCTAATTCTCCTAAGTTAGAGCACGTGCCTGCCCGCAAGCCGTCACGATCCCTCCTAATGTGTGTTTTCTGCAGACTTCTTACGCTGACCCTACCATTCCAACTTGGCAGACTTTGTAATAAGTAAGCAATGGGTTAGTAGCGTCTGCAATTTAGGGCCAACGAAATTATGGCTTGTTAGTGCAAAGCTCGTGTATCGAAAACCGTTTGTAAGTAAAGGAATGAGAGTGCCACGATTTAAATTCTATGCCCAAACATAAATATTTATTTATTTATTACTTTCCAAAAAAGTTCTACCAAGCCCGCGTGATCTCTACTAGATCTATGTATGGTGAATGTTAACCAAAAGTTGCACTTTTTCATTTCACTAAGTGCTAACTCTTAGCAAAGAGCTTTAGCCTTTTAAAGATCCCGCACAAGGAATGCCAAGCGTCTTTAGTTCAGTTGCAGCGGTGCTACGTGAGTAAGTTATGTAGATTGGACCAACGCATCGTGGCACATTATCTGAAATTACATTGTACTGCTCGCGTCAAGTACGTTCGCACCAAAGACTGCCTTTTCGTCATTTCCTAGGTCTTTTACATCACAAGACTCTTGTCATAATTTGATGGCGTCTCAGCATCGACGAAAAGAGGTTTTCAGGATAATTTTGGTGTTTCAAACGCATTTGCGGTTAAGATTTTGTTGCGTACCAGAAAACGTAAAGCTTCGTAGAAACAAAGAGTAGTTAAACAGACCGTTCCGAAGCAAGGGTATTATGGTTCAAGGTCGGATCCCTAATAATTTCAGCTTTTATTCTTATCCGTAATAGCATTTAACTAAGTATTTATAGAAATATGTTAGGTTCAAGTTTATTGCTTGAGAACTAAAAACAATTTATTTGCTCACCCGCAACCACACGTAAAATAACTACCTTTATATTCTTAACCGCTTAATTTCTAAATTGCGCTATTACACGCAAATTGAGCAGTTTCATACACCTAATGCTATTGTAAAAAGTGCCGTCAAAGAGTGTATTGGACAACGTCGACAAGAATACGTTGATTATTATACAAAAGTAAGCTTTGCAGCAACAGATCCACAGATATCCGAAAACCATTTATAGCAATGATCGAAACCCCAATGATCGTGGCAACGAGATAGCATCTCACGGAACTCTCATTTGTTTATTTAGTCTGGTATTCAGCCCAGTGCGACAGTCAAGATGTGGAACCTAAACGTTTAAACAGTACGAAATGCGACGTGGGAATCGAGAATTATTCACAAGTGGTCGAGATGGTATCGGCCTGAAGGCCAGGTAATAGCTAGATTTACTGGCTGCGATAATACCGTTATTTTGCTCGTTAGCTTAGTTTATAGGTCTGTTTGATTATATTTGCAAATACCTTCGACACATTACTTCGACCAGGATTGGTAAATTTCTTATGTTTCCGCCGTAGATCGCCTGCCTCAAACGTGAGTTTATAAATCAGCTTTTACGCGCGTTAATCTCAGCCGGTCTAATTAAGGACACAAACGGACGGACACAAACTCTCATTACGCCGTAATTACAACATACCTATATAACAGGGCGGGGGCCGCAAAGGCGTTTGTGAAGACTGAAACGTGCTTAATTCTCACCTGGCAAAGGACTGTCGGGATAATTCTGATAATCATCGCTTATTCTGTTTGTATTTTAAGTGGCGAACCAACATTTTAATACCATATTAATTACAAACAAATTAATTTCATTAACGCAAAAACAAACCAGAAAGGATGTTTAGCTTTATGTAACAGCAATCAATAAGGTAATTCAAACAAGATTCACTAAGCTTCTGCGAAATGAAGATTGATTTTGGGGGAGAAAAACATTGTGTACGTTTTGCTTTTCCTTACAATTTTGCGAAACACGCAGCTTTATTTTGCGTACTACCTAATCTCAGGGTTTTACACATTATTCGCATTATCATTTCGCCTTGTTTCTTGGAATTTATTAAGAAGCTTTACTGTCGACGCGTGGTATTTAAATTAAAATATTAAAGTAACGTTACCCTTCGAATAATCAAATTATCGCACTTAACATAATGTAGCGCTGTTTATGCCGGGCACGCAAAAAATTAGGTAATATAGAGACAAAAAAGGAGACTAAAATAGATGATGGATATAATATAGTAAGATTAGGCACGAATGTCGCGCGCCTGTACGAAAGCGTGACGGTTTCGTTTGGGGTTGTTCACATGCAAATTCGTGCCAACACAGATAACCTAGGTCAAAGGATAAATGGTTGTACGATTGGTATTGGTTTTATCTGTGGGCCCAATGTTAATTCGCTGGGAACCTTACGCTGAAGACTTTCTCGGAAAGGTTGATTCTAATCCGAAACAAAAACGCAGTGTTCGCAAATCGTGTTTCAACACAAATCCAACACAAATTATATCAAAAAAAAATTTTACCACCGCAATAACATTAATTTGTAATCATTATCACCATTTAAACCAATGACCGAGTCATCGCCAAAACAACTATTAAGATTATAGATAATGTAATAATAATAACATCGAACAGTGATCTCACCATCTGGACCGCCGTAACGAATAACTTGGGATCAACAATCCTCACCGTTGACTCGATTAACAACTGCCAATAACTAGATTACGGACTGCATTTCAGAAATCCGCTTCGATGATATCATACTTCCTGTCTCAAAATGGCAGCGAGGACGAAGGACGAAGGTCGTTTTTCCCAATGATATTCCGACACGCAAGTTTTGAATGGACCCCGCCTGTGGCTCGCTCCCTTGTTATGTTAATGTTGTGTGACACAAAATTAACCTTACCACATGTAAGCATGTTTTACTTGTTATTCAAAAATACCTCTGGCTGCTTAGGAGGAATTTGACAGGTTTTCGAACAGGTGACAGTGACAAAGCAAATAGCATTATCTTCTTCAAGCGGAGACAGCTTTTCGGGGTGTAAAGAATCGAAAGTAATGGATGTCAGAAAGTCAAACATACGGCCAGCCATGTATTATGCGCGACTAATATTTCCAAACTACCACACAAAATCTGTATCAAAAAATACGGGGCGTGGACAACCTACTTATCTCTTTGTGATGGCGTCATCATCACATTTAAATACCTTTTTTGAAGACGCTCTTGATGATCCTAAAATAATTCTTCTAGATTACATATACCTATCTATCTAAATCAGTGGCGTGCGTCCCTATGAAGCAAAAAAGCACTGCTTGCCTTCTAAATAAATATAATTAACATTATGAATACATATACTTACATACTTGTCTTAAATATCATTATTCGTTCATTTATATTTTCATAAAAACAAAATATTACAAATCCGCGCTTAAATCAGTTTCAATCCGCGCGAACGCGACGCGTTTCTTTCTACGAAAAAGCAGCACACCGAGTGCTTTCCCGACACGCACACTCTTATGACATCGCGCTCCTATGAATAGGCCAACCGCACCTCACTCACACATGTACGAAAATCAACCAATCAAATCAAATCTTACGGTCGCGGCAAGAAAGCACTGCTTTTGATTACTTGAAAAGCGTTCACTAATTTCGACCCAAAAATCCAATAGCGTTTGGTCCAACTAGACTTAGTAGGTCTATGACTCGCGGATACCCGGGATCGAATCCGGGCAAGAATGTGGAACTTTTTCCTTTTTTTTTTTCTTTTTTTTTTTACTTTGGGCATCCAATGGGTATTCACTACTAAATATCATACATAGATCTACTCGAAATTCTCTGCCTACCCTGGCTAAAAACTCTATGCATGCCACTGATCTAAATAATAGCTAATAATATCTCGTCGACATAGGCAAAGCCACTGTTACAAAATGATGTACACATCAACCATATTGCCGCGGTGATAAGGTATGTGTACATCTGTGAGACTTTGTGGTATATAGATATTGGTGCCCTTGACTGTACTGGAGCTAAGATACGAGTAAACTGCACACCCCTCCTATCTACTTCCAAAAGATTTGCTTACATTTCTTTTAAATAAACCTCACCACTTCTTATTACATTGTATATCTAACTATAGTTGTGATTCATGTATCACGTAACATCACGAACGATCTAAACTAAGTAACAGAATCACCATGAGTTTCACGGATAATAAACCCCAGCTCCTTAAACAGGCGGTAAAAACATTGCAGCACCAGAGCTTTCGAAATGAACATTGTAAAACAGTGGTTCGGCAAACCTGCTAGACTTCAAGGCTTAGCACTAAGCGAGCTGTGTCTGGAAATTTAAAGGGGAATGAAATTTGTTCAGTAGCTTTCAGATTTTCCTATATTTTCTCGGTGAATTTGGTGTTTGATTACGCAGCTTACGAACATGCGTTGGTTGCAACATTGCTAAGCGTTCTGTGGTTTTTGCTAAAAAATAAAATATCACCAAACCAAACCAAAAATTTACATCCAAGGTGCGTTTTAGTAAACCGTCAAGAATTCAGCCCGGGGTTGAGTAAGTCTAGGTGAGCACCCCTGTAAAGTTTTTATTTGGAAACAAATAATTAAAAAAACCTCCCATAGATTTGTCAACCATCAGGGGCAATTAATATACGGGTTTTTTTTTTTCTTGACGGTTCATTAAATCGCAACCTGTACCACACCACTCTACATTAGGTTAAATAGGTTACTGGTCAGTTTGCGTGATTATGAGACCTGACGAGGGCATGGGAAGTCGAAATATACAACTAAGTACTACCTAAAGACAGTATATTCGTATATAATCGTAAGTAATCAAATCAATAAAATTCATGACAACGTTTAAAAATCTCTGGCACACAATTGCTATAAAAGAACGATGTCTTTTAAAACGATTTCAAATATCTATCTCATTCCAACAATAGCTGGCCCGAATAAAAGCAGTCTTTCCTTCTTGTCTTATTCTTTAAAATAAAATAGTGGTCTTATAAAGTTCATTTCTCGGCTTAGCGAACATGTGTCTAGCAAGCGGAGCGGTAAGAAGCGAACTATTTTTCATTACAGTGTCTTAGAGCGACATAATTGGATAAGGTAGGATATTGCGTTTGTGGCAAAACGGTCAGTGTTCTTGGGGAATTGTATGCTAGTGACACTTATAAGTTGCAGCCGTTCTCAATATTCAATCTATCTTTTGTTTTGATCTACTGACGAATTTAATGAACATAAAATCCAACAATTTGCTATTTGTAGATAGCCTACCATCCGCCCATCGACAGATAGCAAGCAGAGGCTGTGCCTACCGACAATAAGTTTAATGAGACGGTAAAATTAAAGATAGATAGAAGAAGACCAATAAAACAAGAGATAGAGACCTGAAATTCGTTAATAAAAAGTTATTTTGTAAGGTAAAGAAAAAGAAATAGGAGATGCGGCGTACGGCAACAACGTTTTGTTGAATCATAAAATGTCATCAATATACCCTACCGTCTACAGGGACGACAAAGCAAGGAGTTATCAAAGTATCGGTGAAAATCGGTGATCTCATCTACATAGACGACGAATCTACGGCCAAACAACTGGCATAACATTTGCAGAAATCAAAAGAAACCGTCACACTAAGGAGTAAGGATTCTCAATCAATTTCGAAGTCAAAAATACTTAATGGCCCTTCAAGTAATAGTTCCTAATTTATTTCTGCTCACGCGTGATTCATGCCCATTAACTAATAACATAGACGAGAGGTAAGTACACACAGCCGCCTGGTTATAGCACGGACATTGGCCCAGAGTATAATTGAGGAGGGTACCCATGCTGCATGAAAGCAGAACTAATGGCTCATATAAACAGCTTGGCATTATTTAAATTTACGCTAATAATAGAACTGGGGCGGGCTTGTTTGTTTCTATTAGGATTTTAAGTCACTTAGAAACAATCTAAAACTTTGCAAAGTAGCTTTTATATATGGATACGATGCGTTGAGGTTTTCTAGTTATTTTGCACTGTAAGTGCATTTAGCGTAAAACCGGCATTTATACATGGCGGTCAGTGACGTCAGTTGTCAATACTTAGTAGTAAACAATTTGTAACACAAATACATCCAAAGCGTATACTTATTTAAAAGATTCACTTCATTTGTTTTTAATTGCCAGACGCAATAAAAAGCTTTTTCAATCGGCCGTTCAGGCTGCTGGTCACCCCACTGCTCCCAATAATAAAACTCGACCCAATCGATGCATAATAATGGTACAGTTGTAAAGCAAATTGTCTCTATTTTTAGTTCCAACGCATGTTAAATGACCGTTATACGAGCAGTATTCGTCATGCGTATGACAAATTACGATTGAGCAGGTCACAGTACAGGATAAATTGAGGCAATTGATACTGAGTAAATCATGTTATGTGGAGGACGTTGTGAACATAAACATATTCTTGACAATAGGTTTTCGTATTATGTCGTTGTAATGACATCAAATAATAACAAAATTAGGTAGGTACGCAATGGAGATTGATTGATTGATTACTTGACTGACTTTTGCTTATCACCTTATAAGTAAAACTTTTACTTAGTTCCTTAAGTTTCGCAGAATATCATAAAGGACGCATCCTATGTTTATTAATTCCATATCCATTTACTTGAGTGACTCTACATTCTCGGAATCGAGCAAGCCAGACATAAGTCGGTTTGTGGGGACGACAGCCGGTCCTTCATCAAATAAGCAATTAATTAGTGAAAGACCTCGCCGGCTTCCCAAACACAAATTAGATTCAATTAATTCGACATCGATCTTTGATGTTCCGGCATACATCAACAACTAGTGAATTGATTAAGAATACCGTTCATCGCATGAAACCAGGAAACCACTTTGATTTTATAACTAATATTGATGATGTTCCTAAAGAATGTCTATAGGACGATATCTGAGCATGTCAGCGGACGCGATGCCTCCAAAATAAATGACATTGAAATGATGCGTTAATATTTAATTTACGGCCGTAACTTGGCATGAACATTAATGTGCCGGATGCAACCAGTATTCCACACAATGTTGCAAAAATATATGCCATTATTGCTAAATATAAACATAAAAGTCCAACCTACACGGACCGCAAGAGAAAATTTATAAATTCGTGTCAGAATTTCACTTAACAATAACGCACACAAACTTTACATACGGCATATAAAAATCCTGCACTGATCGTCAACACGGCATAGCCATACAACTTAGCATACTATATTGTATCGGTAAAAAAGATGTTATGTCGCGTAATTTACGTTCGCACGAATGTTCGATGTTCGGTCGTAAGCCTACCGCATCGCGTCAGTAGTTATCGAACGCCAGCGAACGTTCCCGGGCGAGGGGATGCGACACGGGCGGTGGCAGCGGCGGCCGGCGCGGCACTGCGGGTTCCGACCGCGTGTAGCCCACAGCCCAAACACCTTACGACCTAACTCCCAGCTCGCCACAACAACTGTGTATGCCCTAAAAACTAGCGTAAAAAGACCAAATTCGAACGCAACTCGGCGAGAACACCAATCGATGTCCTGAAACAGGACAACAGATCTTTCGGTCCGCGCCTCCAGTCCCATCGCATTTTCGCCTACGCCACGCCAACGGTGACGGCGTTTCGAAACGGTACGCAATTTTATAAACAAAACTGCAAATCGACTGTCATCGAACTGAAGTCAAATTATGTAGAGTCGTATAAAACGTTATAATGGTTTTTAGTTACTTAACGTTTTGGAATCGAAGATTTTAATTTCGGCAATTTGTACCGAAGCGAGTCGAAATGTTTTAAAAGCGGAATAATTATTTTACCGCATTTTAAAAGTGCACCGATTGCGATCCGAATAGGACGTTAGTTTTCCTACAAAATTGGTAAACCCGTGAATGTTCCTCTATAAGCTGTTTTTAATCAACCTAACTTCGCATAATCCACATAAGGGCATCTATCCGTAAAGTTTAGATCGCTTTTAGTTCGGTAACCATTATGCAACCGTGGTGTAGATATTTCTACGGAACTGATATTAGGTACATCAATGCTCATGAATTTAAAACAATCCAATGAAAATCCTTGTCTTCGCCAAATATTCTGAAATTCAAATAATGCGAAACACACGGGAATCCGAATTGAATGCGGCTAAGGCAGATTTTATTTCAGAAGGCGACGGCGGAGTTCCACGACTTCGTTCGATCGGAACGATCTTGTTTCAATACCAAACATGATACGTCTTGTGTTACAGACGGACAATCTATTGAATATTTGTAAAACGATTTGCTTCGCTTTGTTTAGATCAATCAAGGTATCGGTTTTAAATATTAAAGTTTATTCATTCGAATCGAACTAATAGACTGTCGTGTATTTACAATCTATCGCTTTTAGTAACTGATACTAGAAAGTCGTCCATGGCAACGGCTAAAGAGCCATAGCATTTTTGTTCAAACTTTTAAATGACGAAAGTGGATGGCACTATTTTACCAGGAATGTTAAACATAAAACGTGAAGGCACTGAGAATTATAAAGGACGCATTCAACCGTCACCACCCGAGATTTGCACAAAGCCAGCAAGTTTGTCAAACCACCATTTAGTCAATATTCAAGAATAAGCGAGGTTCCGCTTGGAGATCGCACCGTGGGAAACATTCTAGCCACAATCACGGCTGCAATCATAATGCGTCAAACTTTAATTCAAACTTTATTTTGAAGCAATTAAAGCTGAATTTGTAATCTAGATCGTGCCGAAAAGCGTCAGCGCCATTGTTCAGATAACCGGCGTCAGCTGGGCCCGATTACGTTGTTATGATAACTATGCACCAATATTCAAGCGCCTCCGCTTTATCTGTTGATATAAGATTGGAACGCGTTTAAGAAATCAAACAGTTTTATCATCTCAAGACGCCACTACTTTCATCGACAAAAAGTAGAAGGTTCAAATAGGCAATTATTTGGCCATTTGTAGATGGCAGTACAGTAATAGCAGTCGGTAGAGCAAAAACGTGTGAAGTAGTTTGCTGCACAAATCCTATTGTGTCTGCTGGCTTCGAAACGGGATCACACTGATATACAGTATAATACAGTAATTCGCTGTGCATCGGTTTAACCTCATTCTTGGGTGAATAGGAATGAACAGTTTTAATATTTTAATTAACTTCTGAAACAGTTGAATACCTGTTATGATGCTTCAAATTCAAAGTAATTTCACGCGGGTAGAATGTGGGTGAAGCTACTAATGTGCGCTCGAAACAAGAAGGGAAGATCGTGCTTATAGCAAGTTACATTAATCAATTATATCGGTTTTGATCTCAAGAAGTAAACCGGTAAAATTATATCAATATCATTATGCAGGTCACGAGAACCTGTCATAGGAATCGAGAGCAATTTCGCAGCATTTCGTAGCAAAATTCGAAAACAATAAACACCGGGTCAGATTTCCTATTATTTCCTAATTCTGCATTATTATTTTAAAGATTCAACAAGGCGATTGAGCCAGTCGCAAGTCATGTAGGCTGCATCATAAAATCAGCTATAAACCAAGTAATGTCAAATAATTACAGACATCTAGCGTGCAACCAGTAATTTCGCGTTCGCATAATTACGCAACACGGGTTATGGATATATATTTTACTACACTAGATAATTCGTCATGTAACTCGCGGTGATTGTGACAATCATGGTCGACTTTGATATGTCAGTGCAATCGGCGATGCGGTGACTTAAACATTTACTATTTATGAGCTAACCTTTATTATGTCAACGTTTTGACTATCTGAGTGCTTGTTTATATCTGTCTTATAAAGCCTTAACGGTGGTTAAGTTCTAATTTAGTTCAACGTAGTTTCTGATCATTTCTGCACAATACATATTTGAAAGATCTCGTTACATTACAATACGCGAATTTCCCGATTTGCATACATACAGTGAGGCTTCTTAGTTGACAATGTTTACTTTAAATCTGTGATCATTATTTACTTGTCACTGTCACCATTCCGTGTGTTTGTTGGAATATTGCAATATGACTGTACAACACTTAAAAGATCTCAAAAATTCTCTAAAAGTCACATACACACACCCCATTCTTCCCTCCCCTCGGAAAGTAGTTCGTTTCCACTAGAATGTCTTACGTGTGATACAATAGCTTCTCTGAAGTGTGTTGCGAGAATTTTTCAGCGAGGCGCGTGCTCAAGGGTGAAAGGTTCCAGTCTAGGTTATGAGGACAGCTGTTAATTAACAGCTCATCCTATTATGGTATAATCGCTTTCTTAATTCTACAATTCTAAAACGGGGTGCTTTATTAATTCTGCAATTAAACAAAGATGAGAAAATACAGGTTTCCTGAAATTGATATCAAATATAATCAATACACACCGCGACGCTGTCTTTACAAAAACGTAACATTTCAAAGATGATAATTATTTTTTTGAAGTCATTAACATATAAATAAAAATGACATTTCACGACTTGAAAAATGCTTTACTTAAACAATAATTTAATTTAACGTGCATCTTGTGTGCAGTCTTCAAACTATCTTGCGCTGCTTCAGTTCTATTTCATTAATTCCTGTCTCGACTGTCGTTTGCTATGTTGCTACACCTGCCAGAAATGAACTAAGAAAAACAATTATTTC
The DNA here is from genome assembly GCA_963691665.1 of Clepsis dumicolana. Classification (NCBI taxonomy): domain Eukaryota; kingdom Metazoa; phylum Arthropoda; class Insecta; order Lepidoptera; family Tortricidae; genus Clepsis; species Clepsis dumicolana. Next base: position 5,907,661 of record OY829526.1, read on the forward strand.
AAGAAAAACAAAAGCAAGTAAGCTAAGAATTGCATTTCTATTTGTACTAAAATAAAACTTTAAATCTGGCTACATACTCGAGTCTGCAAAATGGAGGAGTTTTATTATCTGGATTTACTTTTTTATCTAGAAAGCTATTGAAGCCATTGCTATTTTATTTTCAGTTTTTTACCTATTTGCAGTTTGTAATAATAACTACAAAAAGTAAATAAGTATACAAAACATGCGAATCCGGCTTGAAGGACCAAAATAAAGCACAAATTTACTTACTTAATCTGGTTGGAAGGATCAAAATATTTAAACATAAAAATACATAGATTTGTAAAATAGTACGTATAACCGCAATACTTATATACGAACAGAGACTAGGTTAACGTACTTACGTCAGCCTGCAGGAGGCCGTAAATAGGTAATATATTTGCATAGGCTTAATCGAAAGTAAATATGTAAACACCGTTCTACCAACTACCGCGTTTGCTCACATAATGAGTCTCGTTCGTATACGTAAACATAACTACTTCGATGTAAACATAAACATGTAGTTCTAAATTATATGTTTATAAAGCTTGTTAAAATACATAATCGGATGAATAAATTTGTAACTAAACGTACGACAAGTTTATCGGTATAAAAGAAAGGTTTACTCACCAAGAAGAACGGTTCGAAGGACCATATAATGGCACCTGAAAAATAAAAGAACTTTTTAAAAAACGGTTACCCACACATCCAACGCTTATAAAGTCCTTAAATGTCCAGAAATGTTAAACCCTCAGGGCTTTGACTTTCCGAAAGCTCATAACCAGACTGCCACATGAATGAAACTTTGCTAGGAGACGGCTTTGAAAGTATTAAAAGCATAAAACTTAAGACTTAAACTGGATTTGCGTCTCATAATTTTCTTAACTTACATATTAAAATACCCATTTTACTTGGGCTAAGCCTTTTTATTACAAGACATACGAAAATGATGTTTTGTAAAAGGCTTTAGTTCAAAACGTCTTTGTCGGCGTGACCCTTAGTATTTATTATGAAACAGTTGGTTTCATGAGTTTCATGACACATGGTTTTTGTCCTTTATTTCTACGAATAGAAATCCAGAAACCAGACTATGTTTTGACCTTGACTTTACTAAATTATTTTCGAAAAGCTGCTTGAGGGGTTGTAATGTCTTAACAACCTCAGTATGTATTTTGAAGAAGTTTAGTCGAGTAATTGTGCATTTCTTATACATCAAGGGGTGATTTGGACCTTCGGCCCCCTTACACCCAATATTTATTTCAGATCACTTACAAGAAAGTAATCTCACGATAGTTTCATGTGAAAAGTAAGAAATGATTAAAATAATATTGCGCAACTTTCCTGACAACTCGCTCAAAACTTAATTCAGAAGCTTAATCCCACTAAGCACAGTACAGCAGTTTCAACGTGAATCATTCAGAGCGACTGTGGTCAAAATCCTCGAGTTATTAGACCGAAGCAGGGACAACGTCCCAAATACTTGAATAGTTTGCAAATTGTATCGAAATCAGAAGTGGGACGCGCGAATAATGCAAGCCAGAACGTTCTGCATGAACAACAAAAACTGGGAATACCGCTGAGTTCGCTGACTACATTAACAAAAGACGACACGACAAGAGACGCAAAACGTCAGACTGCCTGATCGACCTGCTAGCCTATTTTCAGCCTACCCGTTAAAGTTGAACGTACACTGCTTACTGCATAGCAACTACATTTAATAGTAGTTTATGCAACTGCTATATAATGAGGGTCCATAAAACACGAGTGTGTTTTTATGAAACGAGGCGAAGCTGAATTTCATAATAGGATCACACGAGTGTTTTAAGGCCTAATTATGTGGAGTTGCATACATTACTTTATCTACACACATATTATAAGTACTCTAAGATGGGTTCAGAAGCCGAAGGCATATATCATACCCATATCTGTCACGAATTTGACTGTTTTTTTTAATCATAGACAAACATACCGAGCTGACGTTTCGTAAACTGTTTTTTTTTTATTGTAAAAAAAAATCACATTATTATTTATACATGTCGAACCGAACATGACTTATATACGTGAGTGATCCGTTTTATTTCACTATGATTGTAAATTACGTTGGTTTTCAAATTTGAGACATCGAATTCGATATCGAAAAGTAATTACGTCGTAATGACTATTACTTTACTGCTAGACCTGCTGGTCGTGGTGAGGCGTCGATGTACTGCAATGCTGGTCATTTTCTACGGTTTCTGAACGCATTATAGAGGACTTATGATATGTGTGTAGATAAAGGTATTTTATTCGAATCTATTTATTATTGGTTTCAATAGCAAAGATCAATTTTGAGAAAAAGGATTTTGTTAGCTAAGTTAATTCATTGAGTATTTAGTGTTATTTTCGTATATTAGCATTGCGATACAGCGAGGAAATGCAGCCAGCATGTTTGGGACTATCCCGCCGGGGGAGCTCTTTATTTTATTTCGTAGGTACTTAGTTTTTTTTTTTACATAAAATCATTGTTGTTATTTAGTTTAAGATTTTATTTACTTACTGTCATTTTCTTTGCATACTTGTTTCTTTTAAATACATTTTTCTTTTCGTTGAGATGAAAAGAACAGATGAATGGATACAGTCGGCATCAAAAGTCATTTGTCATTGTCACTTTTGTATCTTGTTGCCGTAACAACTATGACGTTATGTATCTGGCTGTAGAGAGACAAGGTAGGTACACAACTATCAGATTATTCGGACAGCTATCTAGCTAAAAGAGTACTAAATGAAATGTTTATTTATTTATTCACAATGAACATAATATGATTACTTATAAGGTATAGTATGCTATTGCTTCCCATGACATGTTCAGCCAAGTTAGGCATGTGAACTGAAGTTCATTAATTTTGTCTCCCATCATTCTGCTACAACTACACGATACAAGTTAATAAACGCACCACTACATCAGACAAAACGTGATCAAATAATGGAGCCCCAGCTTTAGGGTGCCAGTGTTGCCACTTGCGGTGGCGGAAATGACGCCGCGGGCGATGCTTCCGCCAGCGAATCGGGAAGTTTTAATTTCGAGAAATTCAGTCACCCAGTTTTATTAACATTCGCACATGGGTTTGGTAAATTAAAAGGGAGGACACTGAAGTAGGTACACTTACATAATATAAGTAGGTAGGTATATACGAAATTTTGATTCATCGAGGTAAGTACTAGGATAGGTACTTATTGGTACTGAATTAACGCATTCGCTGCCAGCTGTCAGGCACGAAACTTCTTCAGGTGCCACAAACGCACATGTGCGTTCAAATGCCAACAAATGTATGACATTGGCATTGGGCGAAAGTCACCAAAACGCATATATGCGTTGCCGGCAGTGATTACGTTAAGAGTCTTGCGTAGCGCGACGTCAAAGATAGTAGTATGGTACCTGTAGATGTATTACAATAAAATGAACAATCAATTCGATACTTGGTACCTGTCATTCTAATGGTGGCATTGGCATATCGTGTGTTAAAAAGAGATAATAATAGCTGAAAGCGTACGTCTTAAAACGCTGCGCGCCACTTAGTAAATACGAAACGTCATGTTTGTTACCAGCTGGTTAACAAATGCTTCTGTAAAGAAAAGCTTCTTTTACCTATAAAACATAAATATGTGAAGTTTTGTTCCGTAAATCTGTTGTTTCCCAAGAATGGCTTGTATTGTTCCCGGTTGTAAAAACAGAGTGGGTGTTTTGATGGAGAATAATAGGAACATATCATTTCACCGGTAAGTATTTTTGTGATTTTTTGAACATATTTTTATAAATACAAATCCTTATTTACGAAAAGTGAATCATTATACATTAATATACAGTCTGGATTTAATTTATTCAAGTAAAAGCGGGAGTTAATTGATAAAAACCAAAGCCAACCGGGATTTTCCTACTTTATAGGGTTGTGGCTATCTTATTAAGAATATCGATAATTATCATTTTTTTACCGCGCGGCGTGAGCGAAGTATCTCCGTTTCAGCTTGTACAAAAATGCTTTCATATGTCCAGAGGGGCTATTCCAAAGTCTGAAATTCGAATCCGACTGTCCCGCGCAGGCCAACATAGATTAACACAAAGCGAAGGGAGGTCGGCCCCTATACTACGAAGTGCGAAATTCGAGGTTCGTGTCGTACCGTCCCGCTTACGCTAATATTATTTAACACGAGTGTGAGCGGGGCAACACGATGCGAACTTCGATTTTCGAATTTCGTTGTAGTCCCCCGGGTACGAACTTCGAAGTAGCCAGGGGGCTCATCGTCTGTCCGCCGTGACCAGCACCTGACTACGAACTGCAAAATTCGAACTTCGTATCGTGTCGTCCCTCTCAAGCTAATATTATTTAACACGAGAGTGAGCGGGACGATACGATACGAACTTCGATTTTCGAATTTCATAGTATGCGGGCAGGCCCTAAACTATGAAGTGCATATGAAGTGCAAAATTCGAATTTCGTGTCGTGCCGTCCCGCTCACGCTAATATGATTTAATACGAGAGCGAGCGGGACGATACGATACGAACTTCGATTTTCGAATTTCGTAGTCGTCCCCCAGGGCCGTGTATTATAGGGCTGCCAGTTGCAATTCGCAGGCGGAAGTCTCATTCTATCACCTTTTGTTAGAAAGATAATTCCACTTGTGAATTGTAACTTGTAGCTTTATAACATGTCGCGAACGGCGAAGCGAGTACTTCGATATTTAAAGTTCACTATAGATTATAATATAGTAATCTGTAGAAAACTCTCTAGAAAAATCTGTGTTTTCTGTTACAGGATATGTTGATGCGGATTGGGCATCAACAACAAACACGTCGTGTAACAAAGTCGAAAACAGAGAACTGTAGCACTGTCGAGCACTGATGCTGAGTATATGGCCTTGTGTGATGGAGCCAAGGAAGCTAAATTTGTAAGAAGTTTTCTCAATAAATGTTTAGGAAAACTCTACTTGATAACTTTGTCTAATGATAGTCAGTCAGCACAAAAACTGTTTAGTTTAAAGGCAGGTGTTAGTAATATAGATATTTAAACATTGGATATAAACAGATATAGAAGTCGTTTGTTGTTAGTTTCATTGACCGCCACTGATGGCGCTGTACGTCACCTCTTCCTCTTGGTCGCTTTACACCGATTGTAATAGCTGCGTTTTTTTTTTTTTCACTCCAATAAAATCTATTGTTTCTAATAAAATCCTGGTTTAATTTACTCATAATCCATCACAACCACCCGGCTGCGCAGTTAACATAAATAGTTTGTGATTAAAGTTCCAGGACCAGAAAAACATTTTTTTGACGTTTTATAGGCTTTTTAATGTTGGGGATTTTAAATTTAATTTAATTTCGACGGAAACGCGTAAAGCCATATACTTTTATGTATTACGTATTATTTTTCCCGTTTCATTCTGAGAGGAGGCCTGTGCCCAGCAGTGGGACGTAAAAAAGGCTGCTGCTGATGATGATGATGTATTATTTTTAAAACTTATACTATCGATAATAAAAATACACATCACTATTGTATGCTTTAACTAAGCTGTCATTATTTAGTAAAAATGGAGACAATCACTCAATTTCGACGCAACAGATTATATAGATATGTCTCTTTCTGTCTTATGGGAATTTGAAGGTGTTAGAAAGGATAAAATATAGTTGCCTCTTGTGCTCCATCTATAGGTAATAATACTATTATCTATGCGCGACGTAGAGTAGCGTAGCGACATCTAGTGGAAAATTTTAACAACAGCAACAAAAGAGTTCTTATTTTAATTACACAAATTCTAGTATTATCATTATCAGTGTTTCAGAGTTTCTTTCAAATAGGAAAGTTTCGTAGGCAGCCGAATGTGGTGACACGTATGCCAACACAATGCGCAGAAAATGAAATGTTAAAAGTTCCAACTCTACTTGAGTGAAACAATGATCATTTATTTTAACATACCTTACATACCTAATCATATTAATCATTTATGTAGTAGAATTTGTACATTAAGGAGGGAATTATCAATGTACATTATTAGGTATTATATTATTATAAAGGCATAGAATATCAAATGAGAGTTGAGCAATATAAATAAAAACATGAGTAAGTACATAAGCCTGGAGAGGTAAACAGTATATTTAAAATAACAATATCATTCCATTGTTCTTGAAAATTCCATATGATTAACCTCAAACAAAGTAAATGGTCAGTGATTCAGTCATAATTGTTGGCTAGTGCTAATAAATATGGCCTTGCACTGTACCACCCATAATTAGATGAATGTATAGGATATGATGGTTGAATGGAATGCTGGTTGCCAATTGATCTTATTTCATATTAAATTTGCTTTGCTTGTTTGTAGACTTTTTGTTACTAATTCAGGACTTTATCTGTATTTGATGGGAATAAAAGAAAAATGTGGAAGTCTGTTGATGGTCAGCTTATGCCATGGGTTTAATATTCCTCTAAAATCCACAGAAAAACATTGCACAAGACCTTATATGATAAAACAATGACTTGAATGAGAATGCCAGAGATTTGGTGATGCTGATGCAGAAGGCATACCAAACTGGATGGCCAGGTTGCTACAAAACTTTACTTTTAAACATTTAAAACTTTAATAATGATGTGCCGATGGATTGATTTCTGATCGATTTCTATTTTATTCCGACCTCAAAAAATATATATAACCCAATAAAATACTTACATAATACTAATAATTTCCTCTGGTAAACAACTGTTAATCCATAAATAAGTTATTTTGAAACAATAATTCATAAATTATTGTTTAGTTGTTAAAACTATTTTTCCCTCCAATTTACTCTAGAAAAACATAGACAATATTCCATTATTTTGGCGAACTTGTGTAAAGTTACAGGTGCCAATTTCGCAGTCTCAGCTGAAAACATGACACCGAATGTAGATATCTAATCGAGAGCAATTGACACTGATTTCTCGGTGCTGCGTGCCGTAACCGGTCCAGGAATGCCACCGAATCAAAATTAGAAAACATACCACTACAAAAAGTATTAAAATATCCTATTCCAGTTACTAAGCTCATGTATGGCACTAATAACAAGAATAATAATACGAAACATACTAGAATTATCGAAAAATGAGATACGAGAGGATGACACTTTTGTCACAGAAAGTAAAGATCAATTTTCTTGTCTTAAATTGTATGAATGACGAAAGAATGCTTACCGTATAATAATAAACACTCGGCACACACTAATGTTAAAAGTTATCAATAGAATACAGTCACAATATCAGTTAAAATAACAAAATCACAATTAGCTGAATCCAAAATATCCAAATATTGAAATTATTGACACCCTTTGAACCAAAGACAATTTGTTTATTTATTTTTTCATGTTTTTTTTTTTAGCGATTTCGACAAGCACATTAATATTAAAGTAAAGTTATTTTTTTACATGTGATAATGACGTAAGGTAAATACATAAATGGCTGTGAGAGACGGAGCTGTTTTTTTTTTCTTTGTTTAATTAAGTCAATACTTTAATGTAAATAAAACTACTAACAAATTTATTTTAGTCTATGTCATTTGGTGTGGCCAGTACATACAAAAATAATTACTTTCAGTAACATTACAATTAGTCTGTCGAATATCATTAATTAATTGAAGGTAATGTTTATCTAGTGTTTAATTCAAATTGTCAATTGTAGCAGTTTTTGCGTTTTTGTTTTCTATTTAAAATTGTTTTGTGTTTGCTTCCTCTGTTACGGAACGTGTATGCTTAACGTCTTGTATAAAAAAAAATGTAGCTTTTATTTCCATAGCTTTTTTTAGTATCTTCTCAAAATTGGTAATACAGTTAGGTTTTGTCACGTCACTCACAAACGCATTAACGTATCAAACATCGGAAATCGTTAAGTTTTTACTGGTAACATAGTCAACTTGGTTGTCAATGTCATTTGTCAGTGAACGTCACTTGTACAATTGCGATGCGATTCGATACGGTCCGATTCCCACTCCCAGAGTTCATTCATCGGTCGTTCCTCATTTGCGTATTATCATACTATCTTTATAAACCCAAGATTGTGTCGTACATATAGCCTAGATAAAACAATCGCACCGTATGGAGTCAAAACATTATCAGTGCGCCGCGTAGTGTTACGTGAAGGTTAAAGTGAAAAGTGCTTAAATATAATGACGGAACCAGCAAAGTTCGAGGGGAACTCTGACCCCCTTCTATCGAATGCTGGCGTAGTGTCTGGTGGGGACATTCCTACGTTCAGAAATCCAATTCCGTCGACCTCATTCGCCAATACTGCTTTAGGACCCCCTGTGTTACCCCCTAGACCTGATTTAAGCATACAACCTAATTACAGCATGACCCCTGGCTATTCCTATGGGGGAATGGGAGGAATGGGGTCTTATGGTATGGGTGGTATGGGGAGTTACGGGAACTATGGAGGATTTGGAGGTTACGGAGGGGGTTATGGAATGGGTGGTATGGGGGGCATGGGAGGTATGACCCCCTATGGAGGGTACAACAGATATGGACCTATGCATGGCGATATTGAAAGCAGGTGAGTTTTGGAACTCATTGTTATTGTTGTTTGTGAGTTGGCTGTTTGTTAATATCAATAATACATTGAAGAAGGAATCTAAACTTTTAAATGTTAGGCCCACTGTTTATCTCCTTCTATGTCTCAAAGACCAACTAGAGCTAATATGCTAGAGCTTTTCATATTAACATACCACAGTTACCAGTTACCACCACAAGGCCGTAATTACAGGTCAAATTTGGGAGACCCCAGCTTTAGAGTACAGCATGTTACTTGTACAACTATAAGAAAATCTATAGGTTTTATATTATACAAATCCATTTTATCTATCTTAACAGTGAAACACTATGTTTTGAATCTTACATAAAAAATATTTATTTTGTATTATCTGTAATGTAAACAGAAGATAACAAATAGGTAAATTAAGCATAATAGTTATAAAGCTGGGTATCATTATGATTTTTCTTAACAAACAATGTAATGTTACTTAGATAATAAGTGTGAAAAGGTTTCATGGTGGGTCAGGCTTAGAGACTAAAGACAATGGCCTTTATTGGTCCTGAACAGTATGTTATTTGTATGTTGCTGTATATTGTCTGTATGTTTTTATTTTAGATTTATTCAAGTAGCGGAAGAAAGTTCGAGACCCGCTTTTGACTCGATACAAAGTCTGGTCAATGCTGTGGGCAGTGTTGCCATGATGCTGGAAAACACGTTCTTTGCTTTGACCAGCTCATTTAGAGCTATTTTAGGTAAGAATTGAAATGTAAAATATTTTGTACAATTTCAGATTATTACTCATTATTTAGGTATTTTGTATGGTTTGACAATATTTTTTTCTAAATCTACAAAAACAACTTATTTTATCCTTGATAAACGTGGCTAGTGAAACTACATTGTTGAATGTTATTTCATTGTCTTGCTTTTTTTTTTATCATCATCATTGTTATCATATCACTCCAAATACATTCACCGACACATGCCTTCCCTGCAGATCTCCACGATGATTGGTCTTGTGCTACTTTTCTTTTAGTCATATGAGAAAATTCGGAAAAACAGTTCAGCACATGGAGACTTATGTGACAAAAATTATTCGAAAACATCTCCAATATACTAAGAAGTAAGCAAAAAGGAAAAACCACAATATTTATGGATTTTGCTGCATGCAGCAAATGTCTTCCTTGTGGGTAACCTCTCAACTGAAACAAACAAAGTAAATATTACCTTCTAGCTTAGGCCCGTGGCTTGGCTCCCATGGTAGAACTCCCTATCCCGTGGGAATTTCGCAAAATCCCTCCTTCCTCCTTGTATCTCGTTTACATTTTATCATTCTTTTTTTTTAACAGTCTCATGGCCGACGCCACACATCCGTAGTTACGGCCCCACTGTCAAAGATGCTCAGGTTTTTGAACGCACATGCATTAGCGGCGCCTTAACAAGTTCTGAGTTTGACGCAGCGATTGCGTTAATGTTAATACAGGCGTAATCCATGTTCTTTACTATTACGAGACGAGGTCCATCAGGGTCATAACATAACTACTTAAGTAAGTGTGTGTGAGACAGGTGATATTTGGCGTCAATGTCACTAAACCGGTTTCGTAATCTATTTGTTAGATTACTAAAAGCAGAACCTTCCTTTTGACAAATAATCATTAGTTCATTCAAGAAATAACAAAGGGAATTCACTTTAAACTTTTCTGTTTGTAGGATAAAGTAAAGTGTATATGTTATCAATCATTATCAGCATTTATACGTATATTCATCATAGTTTTAGAATAAAAATACACTTTATAAATACTATAACATGTTCCAGTAAAATAGTAAGGGTTCTGCCGCTGATTTCACTACAGAGAGGTCTCTGAACTTTGTATGGCACTTAGACCTCTGCATAACAGAATACAGCCATCTACAAGAGATGTGGACAATGTAATTATTAAAAAAAAAATCAATGTTGACCAACAGGTGTAGCAGAAAACTTTGGTCGCCTAAGGTCGCTCTTTGCTCAGTTCTGGTCAACCTTCGCTGTGGTCAGGTCACTGAACTGGCTTGTCAGAAAACTCCTGGTCTTACTCGGCATCAGGACTGAAAGCGAATTTAAGGTTAGTAGGTACCCTGTTTTCATCATCATCATCATCACCAGCTTTTTTTCACGTCCCTCTGGGCACAGGCCTCCTCTCAGAATGGGACTCCGGTGTCGCCCGTCCATCTCAATATTCTCAACATAGTCTATTACTTACCGCCTTGTACCTACCCACTATAAAGGCCGTTCCCAATACATACAATACTAGCTTATGCCCCACGGCTTTGCCCCCGTGAAATATTTCAAAATGGGCTATTAGTTATAGTGAAATAAACGGATCACTCACGTATGTCAATCGAGTATTGCCAGAAATGTTTCGGACTAATCCGTAGTCCTTCCTCTGGGAGCACACGCCACGCCGGTGGCGAGACGTAAGCACTAAATCCCTCAATCATGTTAAAAGGGGCTATTAGTTGCCTATCTTCTTATATCTTATTATATAAGATCTTACTGTATTTACCATGTTCTCTGTGAATGAATAAATTGAAATTGAAATTGAAATTGAAATATCCCGTGGAAATTTCGAAAAAATTCTTTTTAGTGCACTTCTAGGATACTCAATGTATAGGTTTTCAAGTCAATTTTCAAGTCTCTTTTGACTGAATTGATGAACTATTTGCTATCTGTACCTAGATGGTCCACCACCTTCCCAACAACAGATAACAAGCAGAGATTAGATTGCCTACCAACTAAGTTAATTTTGGCGGCAAAATTGAAGATAAGTAAGGTAGATAGATGTTGTGAGTAGATCAAAACAAGAAATAGATTGAATATTGGGAACTGCTGTAAGTTGGTACTCAACCTGGTTACAGGTCTAGTGAGAAAAGTTTTTCCACAGGTCAGGCAAAAATCAATCTTATGTCAATGTCATAAGCACTTTGACATGTAACAACATTTCTCAATTCGACTATAACTTGAAGAACACAAAGAACATGAGACTTAGGTATCGTACAGTGGCACCCAAGATAACCAGGCCAGTCAGCCTGGCCCTAAGGTGTCATGCAAACGTGACCTTTATGACGTGCCTACGTATACGAGGGCTGCCTTTTAATTTGTGTCGTTTGGAAAAACCAAAGGCAATTTAAGAGTTAAATGGTATTTATTGTTTTTCAAAGTAATCACCGTAATATGTAATACACTTTTTCATTCGATCGAACCAGTTTTCGAAACATTTATTCCAGTCCGAAGTCGGGGTCTCCAAAATGGCCGTTTTGTATGCCTCAACCGCTTCTTCAGGCGTCCGGTACCGTTGACCACGAAGTCGTTGCTTGATTTTTGGAAAAGTGAAGGAACCATAAGGGCTCAAGTCTGGGCTGTACGGCGGGTGTTCCAGATTTTCGACGTTTTGCTCTTTTAAAAACGCAATTGTTTGCCGGGCGGTGTGCGAGCTCGCATTATCGTGGTGTAGTACTATATGACGTCTTGGGTTATTTTTTCGGAACTCGCCGTTAACTGCAGGTAAACAAACAGTGGTATACCAGTCTGCATTAACTGTTTTACGGCCTTCGAGCACGATGGTGGCAACGTGGCCATTTTTCGCTACAAACGTGGCGACCATTTTTTTCGAAGTGCTCCGTGAGCGTATTACTTTGGTCGGTTTTGGCTCATCTTGGAACACCCAAACAGTCGACTGCTGTTTAGAATCTGGATCGTAGGCATTTATCCAAGATTCGTCACCACTGATAATGTTATAAACGTGTTTAGAGTCTTCTCGGTTGAATTGCCGCAGAGTTTTGCGACACCATCTAACGCGAGCCATTTTTTGGTCTTCACTAAGTAAATGTGGTATCCAGCGCGAGATCAATTTTTTTACGCCTAAGTGATCATGCAAAATATTTTGAACACTGGTCCCTGAAATGCTTAATGAAGCTTCTATCTCACGGTATGTCGCATGGCGATCTTCGACGATCAGTTGCTGTACAGTATCAATGTTCTCCTGGGTCACGGCTGTTTTTGGTCGGCCTTCACGATGCCTATCACTAAGACTAGAGCAACCACGTAGAAATTCTAAATACCAGCGTTCCACAGTCCGGATGCATGGTGCTTTATTATTAAAAACCGTTGTCAGCTCTTCAAAGCACAGAAGACGCGATAAACCCCTTTTGAAGTTGTAAAAAATTATCGCACGTAAATTTTCTTTCGAAATTTTCATTTTCACAACTGAGTTGTCAACTTTGAACCGACGCTGTACTGAAACGGTTCGGCCGATCCGAGTCATTCTTTTATATTATTACTATGTATTTTAAATATTTTATACTAGTTTTTTTTTTTAATAATCACGGGAAGTTTGCAAACGAAAGAACTTAAAAGGCAGCCCTCGTAAATCAATAATTTTATCTTTATTAACTTGTAAATTTTGCATTTTAGTGTCATTATCAATTTTATCTTTACGATCGATGGCGTAAAACATATGTCACGACTCACGACCATATGGGTGTGGATTTTTATCATTTTGTCGTTATGTAAATAGGCCTCTTTACATAATTGATTGACTCTCTTAAATGACATAAAGTACTTACTTACATAGGTAGTTCATAAAATAATAATAGGTGGTTAGTCAAGACATAGTTTTTGTGACTTACCTGCGCTAGGTAGGTACATTCAGAAATCAGAATGAAATAGAGCTATAGTTTATTTACTCATTTAGGAAAAATTGCCTTCCCTACCAAGTGTCAGGTCAAGTTTTAATTCCAAAGGTAATGTGCTCATACTCATTGACATACTGAGATACAATTAAACACCTTCAGTTATACCTAATACTTTATTTACCTTATGTAGTTTACACATACGCCATAAAAAAGATCAATAAACTTTGTCGCGGACTTTGTTGCTACAAATAAATAAATCATGAATCAATACCACAATGTTATACCTACCATACCAAGTGGACTGAGACTCCTGAACTTGATTCATCAGGCGGTAAGTTACTATCAGTAAACATCATCATCACAGTGAGCAAACTGTCACCAGAAAACTAGAAGACTTTTAGTTTGTAGGATCATGTAGGTATACAGTCAAGTGCAGAAATATAACTGCAAGGTGCATACAATTTTCTCATAAATTATGTCCTATGGCTCTTATGTCGGCGAATTAAGGTTGTGGTATTGTTGTTGTGGATTAATTCAATACTTTACAATATTTTTGCACTTGACCGTACTTACGATTGCATTTTTTGTATTTTTTATCAGAACTGAGATATTCTTATCATTTATCAGTCAGTTCGTCTTTGTCTTGATTCCATAAGTCATGTAATCATGGTATCATTTATTTCCGAGAATAATAGGTAGTTATTGCGATAGCTCTCCACGTCTTCTAATTACGAGAGGAGGCCTGTCCCCAATAGTGGGACGTAAAAAAATGCTGATGATGATTATGCGAAACAACACGAAAAAATAAAAAAAGTTAGTATTGTAAATGTTAAGTACCTACCTACCTACTAATGTACTGTAAGTAAAGTACCCAATTTCACTTTTAGATTATTATTCATTATGCATTTGTGCCTACTACTATAACAGTTTAACCAATTAATAATGTCTGTTTCTATTTCATGGGTGCCGAGCAGAGTCCCATAGCCAAATTTTTTTTTATAATCTTGCTATCCTTCCATCACCAGGCGTGGGCAGAAGCAGTGGCCGCCACTCAAACCGGCACGGGGACCGCGGAGCAACGCGCGCGCGGCGCTAGCTGGCCTATACTGTTGTTCTTCGGTGTGATCGCGGCCGCGCCATACATCGTGCTGAGAATGCTGAATGGACTGACCAGCAGCGTCAACGAGCGATGTAAGTAGCTATGTGAATGTGAAGTATCGACACTTAATTTGGCCGCCACCTCCATTGAGGCAGGTGCCGGCACGATAGGGCAACGCGCGCGCGGCCCTGGCTGGTTGAATTACTGTTCTTCGGCGATGGCGCCATCTGTCACCCAGTAAGAGAACTTGTAGCGACCCCAAGCGCCATCTGTTAATCGTACAGTTTTACATAATATCATTTAAGTTTCTAAAGTCGATTGCATTATACAACTTCCACCTCTATTTTAATTTTTCCCCCAACTACGTAAGCCACATTAGCGCAAATGCGTTTCACAAAATAGTAAAAACAAATAGCATACTATTAACTAACATAGTAATTAAGTAGGACCAATGTTACTAATCATAAAGGATGTTATACTATAAATAAAGCATACTATTTGATACTCAAATTCATAAAGTAAAGTCTGTCTGCCGGATCAAAAGTCATATAACCTCGTACGTCTTCCAGTGAACGAGCCCGCCTCGTGGCAGAACCCTCTCCGCGCGGTCGCCCAGCACGACTTCGTAGCGTCGTCCCCCCAGGAGCTCAGCCTCCGCGCGGACCAGGTCCTGACCCTGGCTCCCCAGTATCTTCAAGGCCAACTCTGGAACAGTGGCTGGCTCATGGGCTCAACTGACAGGCAACACGCCGGCTTGGTACCCGTCAATTATATTAAGGTCATCAAACCTGTGGAGGAGAAAGATAAGAGAGAAGATCCCAGCGTGGAGGAGTTGAATAAGTACTATGGACAGGAGTTGTAAGGGGTTTGGTTTTGGCTGATTTTTTAGACGTTTGCAGAGATAAATAGATGTAAGAAGCGCGGGGAGAGAGAAAAGTCATAGCTCATGGACTCACCCGGCCCTCGTCCACTAATTAGGTATCAAGTAATTAAAAACGCTTTTGCAGCATTTGTAATTGCGGAAATTCATCTACAGTAGGTAATTACACTATAGTAGTTTATGCAACTGTTAGGTACCTAATGAGGATCCTTAAAACACGAGCGTGTTTTTATAAGCCGAATTTCAGTATAAGGCCTAATTATGTGGAGTTGCATACATTACTTCATCTACACACATATTATAAGTACTCTAAGGTGGGTTCAGAAGCCGAAGGCATAATAAATCTGTCACGAATTTGACTGTTTTTTTTCAAAATCATTGAAATACCGAGCTGACGTGGTATCGACAGTTTTTTTTATTGGGCCTATTTTTAAATTGTATTGATTTTTGAAGACGAAAATTGACTGTCGTAATGATGGTCATTGCCTACGGTTTCTGAACGCTTAATAGAAGACTTATGATATGTGTGTTTTTTTTTATAATAGTCTTGTGGGGTGACCCACTCATGGGCAGCGTGCGGTCCACTCGCCAGCTTACAGTGAAGTTTACAGAGTTTATGCAGTGAGCGCAATGTTCAAAGTTCGTACACAGAATACGAAGGGTCGGTTGGGTCTAATGGGCTATGAACTTAAAGGTGACAGGAGGTAGATTTGCAACGTCACAAGGAACCTTCTTTTTGACGCGAAAAGTAGATTCACTAGAATTGTCTGTCGATAAATATATCCGTGGGTTGTATAGTGTGACTTACGTATGATTTTGCTAGCGATGGGCCTGAGCAATTCTGGATTTTTCTTGTTTAAGATGCCTCGTTATCTGTGGCCTTAATCTTATTAATAATTGATGTACAATTATGAATGCTCACGAGCATTTCTGCTACACAATAGCCAATCAGCGCCTTCTAATTTTTTTTAAGCCTTCTAAGTTGTCGTGTAGACTATGGATTATTTTGGATATTTCTAATATTGATATTGCCCTAAAAATAATAATCATAATTACTGTGGCTATTTCTTATGTGCTTGGCTATTTCTGAGCCTGGTTGCAATAAATACTGCTAGCTATTAGAATTAATATTGACATTTCACATTAAAATTATAGTTTGTGGGTTTTGTACTTGCTAATATCTAAACGGGCCATTCGTTTAGAGCGAGACGACACAAACTGTTCTCTGATTGGATGGTGAGCTGTCAACGTTAACCAATCCCACGCAACCATTGGTGTTGAGTACATTGTCGTTTTGCTTTATCGCTATCGCTTTTGTCATCATTCACCACCATGATCATCGTCATATTCATCATCATCATCAAACAAATCCTATTTTAATTATTAGTTAATAATCGGCAACAAAATTTTATTAAGTACCTTTATAGGGGGAGAAAATAGGTAGGTAATAAATAATTATAAAAAATGTAGGTAACTAATTATGTGACGTAATAGTCTCGAGACGACGTAATCTTTTACATGTGACAAACTTTCTCAATCTCATAAACATTATGACTTAAAGCAAAAAGGGCTCAACTTGCACAGGAGGTATGTCTACAAACGTTCAAATAGTCAGGTTAACGGACAGAGACGTAGTTATACGGAAGAATGAGATACAATTACATTATATCCAAATCTTACGTTTACAACCCGTAACATAAAGAGCAGGGGCTTGATTCATAGACTTGTAACTTGTAATACAAGTGGAAGCCTCTTTTTATAGTTCTTGTCAAGGACCATAAAACCAAGAGGACTGCCAGTGTCTATACGATGTCGCGTTCCTTTGAAATAATAAGCCTGCTGTAGCTAGTTTTACTACTGAGGGGTCTCTGTACCATTCATTTGGTATGGCATTTAGACCTCTGGCTAACACAATAGCGCCATATAAATTCGTTTTTTCTTTCAGTTCATAGATGGCGTTATTGTGTTAGCCAGAGGTCTTAGTGTCATACAAAGTTAATGGTACAGAGACCTCTCTATAGTGAAACTAGTTACAGCAGGCTCATTATTTTACAGGAACGCGACATTGTATAGCTATTGGTAGTCCTCTTAGTTTTATCGTCCTTGGTTTTTGTATTACAAAGTCTTCCGTTTGTTACAAACGTTCCGCTGTCGTTATGAATTATGAAACAGTGTCTAGTGTAATCATCGACCAAAAAAACGTTTTGAACGCGTTTGCGTTAAAGTGTCTATGAGAATTGTTTGTTGTCGATACGTGCCACTGGTGGCGCCGCCGATTTGCCCATAGTAATTCATACGTAAACACGAACGCGATCGTGTTTATCTTGGTCGTTGATTACACTAGACGCTCAGGCTCGACATTGAATAACAGCACCACTTTCTTCGTAACAGTCTGATTTTTGACGTAAAAGTGCTTGAACGTGGCAACAATTTTGTTAAAAAAAAATGTAATTTTTGGCAGTTTTCCAATCTTGCTCGACGATCCTACGTCTCATTTCGTTCGACCGGCAGTTGAAACGCATTGGTAACTTATTAGCTTTTTGATAATAGTATTATATTATTAATGCATTACAAATTGAACCAAAGTCCTTCAAATATGTACCTATTTGTTTTGTCTTTGAAATGATATTCAAAAGTTTTTGTAAATCGAGATTAAACAGGCCCCTATTTCACCAACTATACAATTGTCGGTTTGTCATGACAATTCGAACTACATTTCTTGGCCAGTATGAAGCGCGCTAAAACAAAAGCTCTTCAAGTCAGCAACTGACACCGATTTGTCATTAAAAACTGACACTTGTAACGTTGGTGAAATAGGGGTCTGGCCTTATTTAAGCCTGGCATGAAATATTTATTTACCATTGCATTTTCTAAGACTGTTTAAAAATCACCTGCAATAGTGTCTTATACCCACAAATGTAGGTTAAGATATTTTGAACGTAGGTATGCAATTGAACCATTACCTTATGGTAAGTTACCCTACTTACCGTAAGCAAAATTACATATCTACGTTCGTTATATATACATTAATATGGGATGGACTGATTTGTTAAGATTTACCTAAACAATAAACGTTTTCTTATTGGAACCGTTTTGTTTTACTTTATAATATAAATAAACGATTCACAATTAGGTGCGCCTATTAGTCGCGCGGGCAGAGGCTTGGCACGCAGTGGGAGTCTCGCTGTTGCTGTCGTGCGCTCCCAGAGGAAGGACTACAAATGAAATTAGTCCGTTCGGCTAAACACTGCTTATATACGCGAATTATTCGTTTATTTCACTATCTTTGGTAATATGTTGACCGCACAGACTAGTCAGCGAAAGTACATCTTGGGTCTAATGAAGTTGGTGATCCCTGCCATAATGGCCACTCAGATATTTAGACTGCTAGGCTACCAGCTAGGTCACGGTTTTTTGCAGGGGTAAATAAAAGGTGTTTGCTATGGTTTTTTTTTATTGTAAAGTCATAGTCTAGTTTACAAGTAAGGTTCGGGGAACTCGAAGGTGACTTCGCGTCCCGTGAGCTTCTTGTAGACGGACTGGAACGTGTCCACCTGTGGGCAAACGAGAAATCGAGATTATGTGATGGATCAACACAATATTTTTCATTGGAAAGCCTGTAAGTAACATAGGAAATCGGACTTATCCTTGGTTAGCAATAGTCTAATTCTATTGCACCTAACACGTGTGTTTAAAAGCTGTTTTTCTGAGTTAATTTCATTTAATATATTTTTTAACCCTTTTCCAGGCGAAACCAAACTAGGAGAGGCATTAGGTAATTGATTTGAATTTGAATCTTAAGTCTTGGTAGTAAATTCGGAATTCTAACCGCACTTATGTGACTGATAAATCGCGCTATGCCTGAAAAAAGGTAAACATTCATTAAAGCTGCGAATCTGAACGCAAGACTTGCGCGCAAAGAATCAAATATTGTATTCACCTACAGTAGAGTCACAGCAATAGATTAGACTCCATACCAAATACGCGGTATTGCTATGACACGTGCACGAATAGCACTCTTAATGTACGCATGGCTTGTACTACAAGTCGGATTAGCCTTCATAAGAATACATTGAAGCCTCGCCTACTGGACTGCGGAAGCCGATACCGAGGCGAGAAGATAACCTTTTATATAAGCACAATGTAAATGAAATTGCCACTACCCACCCCACACCGGCATTGTTTGGCTTCCAGACAGGGAGCATATTTTACAAATCATACCATTCGAAAATGGTGGTAATTAATGTCCATACAAAACATCTGCTAGAATTAAATCTTCAGCTACAAGTCTAGCTCGCGCGCCATTTTGTCGCTTGTCGCGCAGTGCGTCCCTTTCATAGTGTTGGAATCAGCGAAGGATGCACTGAGCGACAAGCGACAAAATGGCGCCCGTGCTAGCCCCTCTGGTACGGAACAAACCAAAAACCGCGAGCGCGCCTAAAAGGCTAAAACTGAGTCAACTAAAACTACTCTTATATAGAGTAGTTTCGCATAGTCATCTCTGTGCACGCAGCGTATTGTGACGTGCTGTACAAACGAGCGGACTTATTAATTCCTTCTCGTGTCGTTCTAATTACATGCAGAAATGCCATTGGGTTCATAACAAACCGAATATGATTATACTTAGTGAAAACGGATAGCAAAATCAATAAAAAATATACACAATGCACAGCATGCGGTTATGTCCGGATGCGGCTTCTGGTTTTTTCTGTATTCCGAGGTTGTGATATGATAATGAATCTGGGAGGTAACGTTCTCCTACTCGACTCATACTTCAAATTCAAGACAGAGTATCTCTATTTTGAATAGCAATTTGTATTTAAACCGATATAGATATGGTGCACCTCACTGCAGCTCATGAGTTACAAACAGCCATAGCAACTATCAACACACCTTATGTTCAATAGTGGTCTGCTGGTTCTTGTCAAGGTGCACCTTGATGAGCTGAGAGCCGTCCAGCTTGATCCTGATGCGCTTGCCCACAATCTCGGCTGGGAACACCAGATCCTCCAGGATTGCGTCGTACACTGACGTCAGCGTCCTGCAATACAACATTTAGAGGGTTAATTGAGTAGGCAAGGTCTACCCTCACGTGACAACATTGTTTTGGAAAGTAAACCAAGTGACCAGATTGCAAAAAGAGCAAGGGTGAAAGAAAAAAAGTGACCAGGTCATCATCATCATTTAGTTCACTGCTGGACGTAGGCCTCCCCTAATGAACACCATAGCACCGTCTTCAGCTTGCCACATCCATCATCTGCCCGCAGTCTTTCCCAGTGATCAAGCGAAAATGGTGTAGTTCTATGTATTGCTACTGCTCAAATTCATTTTTTGACTGGTTGTGATAATTAGCTAGGGTAGTAATTTTAATTTTCTCTGCAGTCACTGGATAAATTAACAACAGAAAACTTGTAGGTCTGCTCACAACAGAGATTAATATCAGTGGATCATCCAGTTTGGGTCAAATACAACCTAAGCTACGGCAACTCTGCAGCACTGTTTTTCATCAATCAACCAGCTTGTGCCCTGTGGCTTTGCCCCTGTGAAATATTCCAAAATGAGCTAGTTCCCTATCCCGTGGGAATTTCGAAAAATCCCTTCTTAGCGCACCTCTAGGATACTCAAGGTACCTAAATGTTTGCCAAATTTTTAGTCTCTAGGTCCAGTGGTTAGGCTGTGTGTTGTCTGTCAGTCAGTCACGGTACTGTTTTATAGGTATAGACATAACAAAAAGGAACCATGCCTTGATCGCGGCCTCTTCTGTTTATTGGCTACGCGTGTCTTGTGGCTGGGCTTGGGCAGGATCTTGCGGTCCCCAATGAACACAACGTGTTTGCCACTGAACTTCTTCTCCAGTTCTCGGACAAGACGGATCTGGATCTTCTGGAACGCCTTCAGTTTGGGCATCGGCACATAGATGATGATTGACTGGAAAACAAGAAAAATTATGTTAGGAACAATGTCAGAAATGTTACTTCCAATATAAGGTGGAAGCATAGCAGTACCAGTACTGCAATCCTCAGAGGCATATTTACTCTATTGTCAATAGGGAAATTGTCCAAGTCGGCAGGCTGCTAGGGGTAGCACAAGCATATTTCTATGTCTGGAATATGTCAATGTATGTTAATATATGGGGCACCAAACCTTACATGTCCACGGCGCCAAATCTTAAAATACACCACACGGCAATCCCTAGATAGACAAGCAGTCAAACAAAAATGCAGTGATTCTGTTTGTTGACAGTTTTAGAAATATCAGATCCAATACTCGATTATATTTTCATTTCGCTCAAAACTTACAAACATACTTTCATTACAAAGACCACAAATTAGTTACACAGGGGACAGGGTCCATTTAGTTAATGACGAAAACAATAATAATAACAATAATTAAATTTAGTGAATGACTAGCAGCTAATATTTCAATTTTCAACCATTAGATTGATTAGATTACTATTAAAATAAAAGCATTAGAAATTAAGTTTACTGTATTGTCATGTCCGCAGAGTAAATATATTGAGACACCTATATCTAATTCATAAAGTCGAAAAACCAGAATGGGATAAAAGAAACGAGACAGAGGGAGATGGCGCTCTACAACACCATTTTGACACGTTTCTCCCAAACAACGCATTATTTCTCTGGATTTTTAAAGCAATTTGATTCTTTGATCTTGGGAATCGCGAAAAACTTGAGAAAATATGATATTGGGTGTGTAAGTTTTGAATATTAAGCAAAATAAAATCGCAAGTTCGAATTTCGAGCCAAAAGCGAGCGATGTATTATCTATGCCAGTGTTCAGGAATGAAGAAATCCATTCATTATCCTGCATTGCAGTCTATGGAAATTTTTAATTTTATCTATGTAATTTTTAATCAATATAAAAGCAAAAAATACGTGCCCAATATTTTTTTTATAATCTATATGACGGACTTATTAGAAATATTACTTTTTACCCAGAGGACACATTCCTATTGCTATAGAGATTCCTTATGTTAGTGTAATATTCCACGCGGGCGGAGCCGCGGGCGTTCTCTAGTAAAGTATAAACACCTTATAAAAACAATCCCTATCCATAATGCACCAATATTTTGCAGGTAACCTATACAAGTTTTGTCTACTAAACAACAAAATTACCAGCTGGCCATTTAATGAAGTTCTGCACACTATTATTCAAAACAAAAATAAAACTTCAGAAGCACATAATTAGAAGCAAACTAAAAAGAATTGTTAATCTTCAGCAGACAACCCCAGTGGTTCACCAGGCCAACAATGATACCATGGGGAAGAGGTAAACCCTAAGGCAGAGGTGATTTAGTGACCACATACAATTCCTTGTAAATTCAACCTTAGAATCTGAATAATATGGTACAATATCAATTGAGTTTATTTAAAATGTGACTTGCTTAAAAAATATCCTTTGTCATGTATATATTCCATAGCTGCTATCCATTAATTTGGTGGCAGTATGTTCCAACAAATGGGGCCTTATTAAGTATTAAATAAATCAGTTCACATGGTATTTATGTTAAGGCAATAAAGAAATTATTTTTAAACTTCTCTGCTCTCTAGTATGCAAAGGCATTTAAATTCCACTATGTGCAAGTTACACAAAATCGTCCCGGAAGAGGGTTATGTTGACACCTTGACAAATTGGTAATGCAGTTACACACTTATAACATAAACAACAAGCTATTTACCCCTTAATGAGCTAGTTATCAAGCATATTAAACAAGTTTTCAGTTACCTTTTTATTGTGCAGTTCAATTTCTTTAGCCTTGGTAATGTAGAGCTCCCTAAGCTGCGCCTTCAGGTCGGAGTTGGTCTCCAACTCCACCAGGGCCTGAGAGATCGACGTCTCGAAGGGGTCGGCCTCAGCCGCGCTGGCTTTGATGATTTTCGTACTCATCTAGAAAGCACAATTCACAATTTTAACACGATCATACATTTAGAGGTTAGAAAACTTTTCAAACACAACTATGATATTAACGCGGAAAATCACAACGGAAACACCATGGAACGGAGTATTCACGTATTTTAGCAACTATACGAGCTACACATGATCTTTATTACACTTTAACCAACAAAAACAACGTTGAACACAGAGGGGTCCGAAGTGTCACCACAAAATATCTATGTAATCTTTACCGTAATAGCTGGCTAATGCAAAAGGATAAAGCCCTAATTAAACAGAAAGCTTGATAATTGTATTATTTGTGGGATATTGCTATTTATTTCACTAAAATTATATAAAAATCTCCATCGACAGCTACCTTGAGAACTAACCGGGAGCGAAAGAGATAGAAAACCAGTGTGCTCAGTGATGAAATTTAAAAGTATCTAAACGTCAAAAAAATTAAAAATATATTGTTTTTATAAAGTCTTCAATAAAAAGGTCTAATTTAAGTATTACTCTCTTCAAAATTAATAGCCAATAATAAGCTATTTCTTGGGCTATTTCAACCTATTTTGTTTCACACGTAATCTTCCATATCACTTTTATATTGTTTCCTGACAACATTATATTTCGTTCAAAAATATAAATTAGCATTTTATTCAACACTGTAATAAAGTAAGTCTATGAGTAAATAGGTTGGCTTCTTTTTTTTTCCGTAAAGGCGGGCTACCTTATCTCACATTACTCACTTACTACATTGGCGATCATCGGAAGGCGTTTGTTTTCTTCAAATTATTCCTTATTTCCTTTCTGCTGCCTATCCGTTGACGATCCGGAGCAGAATCAACCGAACAGTCATCAAAAACTGATATTGGCCCAAGCCTTTTGGCCACCATCAAGAAAAACAGAATAGATTACCTTACATTAGCTCTTAGTTGAAATTTTCTCTACCAAAAAATCATTCATGAGCTGAAAACAATTTTCGACCACATTTATGGACGCGAAGCGAGAAATTAATTGTTTGTTCCGCTAAGCAATAAGTACCTGGTTTAGTCAATTATTCAAAAATCATTAATTTATTGCAGATTTTTAATGAATTAATCCAAAAAAAAAAAAACAAAAAAAGCGTACATTACCCTTTATTTGACAATGTATATCATGATGAACATAGACAGTACATACAGGTGATTTTTAAATCTTGAATCTAAACTAAGTTTTCCTATAAATCAGCTGAAGACTAACACGAGGCACTAGTGCTAATCGCAGTCAATGAGATCCTTAATTAATTATCAATAAAAAGAGAAAATTGATCCACACTCATGTTGATCCATGGTCACCCTACCCGGATCACGTGACTAGCAATGCAATGTTTTTCTAAATAAGTGCAAACGTTTTGGGTACCATGCACGTGTATATGATCTAACACCTTTAACTCGTGATTAATTTTCCTTAAAGAATTTGACCTATGAACTAAAAAACAATTACTTCAGCCTTCATAAATATGGATCTCCGCAAAGTAACGCCTGATTCAATAAATTATAAAGAATTTGACCTACCTTAAAAGAAAATACAGTTTACATTGAAACACAACTTTTATTTACATGTATTTTGACAAATGAATAAAGTGTTCGCCTTGAACATGTAAGCACAAATCTGCCCGTCGCCTCAGATTATTTTTTTACAGGTCTTAACACAAAAACACGGCTCTTACTGTTTCAAACGCACTCACAATTTTTTGACTCACCTAATCGTATGCGTCTGTACAGCCTCTCTGGATGGAGTCGTGGGCGACCGCGGGCCTAGGCAGGCGTGCGTCGGAACGGTGAACTGACCAAAATCACGCAGGTTTGGCACCATCCTCACAATCAAATTACGTCTCGGTACCAGCGACTCTGGATATCTTTCATTGAGAAGTTCTTGTGTTTGAGCAATTCACTAGTCTGTGCGTATAAAGACACCATATCACTGCGTTGTATGTTGGTATTGTTGGTGTAAGGATACGGAGGAGGCATCTCTAGCTTTAGCTTTTAATAAAATTTAATATTTTGTTTTCGCTTGAAAAATAACAGTGATGACAATGTTGACGTTGATTGTTTTAGATTCGATGGACGGTGGTGCTGAAGCATACAGAGAGGCACTTCATAACGATTCAGCATAATTATTCTGGCCGTGTTTGGGTCTTGGTAGAATCTTAGAATGTCTTAGGATGTAGAACTGTAACCCTAAGAAAAATCTTAAAATGTCTTTACACATGGACAGAATAGATTCGACGTTACCATAAGTAGATTAACCCGCCCGATCACCGCCAACTACCGCAATGTTTTTTTGTTTTCTTCGTAGTTTTTTGTGTGTTTTTCATATATATTTTTTGAGATTGGAATTAAATGGAAATCTGTACATAGCTCAAAGCAATTTCTGTTCTTTTTTGCATGAAAAAAATACTATATAAAACCAAAAAAAAAGTTTGACCCGATACGGGTCAACGGGAGACGACAGGTGGGCCGTATTATTTTTTTAATTGACAAAACAAATCACCATAGGTTTAGCCTGACTTGCCATATGGTTCGGGTTTTATTTGTTCGATCAGTGTAGATTCAAAATGTTGGAATTACCCTCTTTATCAACTACTTTTTTTCCGGCTTAATTTCTGAACGAAATTTCAGCTGGTTATTCTATCTGACAACGAATGTCAGTGTCAAATTGTCAATAGCGCCGTTCCGGTTCCGGTTGCTTCTATGGGAAAATTACGGGAAAATCCCTGAAAAATGTATCCATACCCCTACTTCACTTGAAGCATTCCTATTTAAATAGCTCTAGCTACTAAGCTAAAGAACTAAAAATAACCGCTGTAGGCAAATTTTAGCTAAACGTAAACGTTAGGTAAACATTGCAGTTTTTGAAGTATGGGAGAGTTAATTTTCACTGTATAAACAAACCTTGAAACTTGAAACGCGTATAATCGCGTTAGCGTTAGTTTTACGATAGCTCTAAATAGTGCTACATAATGCAGCCAGTCACAAATGGGTAAGTTTACATTCAAAAATTCATTATTTACAATTTATTTAGTGAACACGTTAATCACGTGTTTTATAACTAGTATAGTAGTAGTAGTAGTTCAGCGTGAATACAGTTTATACTTAATTACCTCTTTACTTAGGTATTGACTTAATCTGCAAGTGGATGTAAATAAGTTGTAATTCTTCATAGATATTTGCTATAAAAAGTCCATTTGATATCTTGCTTATTTACTCCTATGGTATACCTAGTTATTCAATATAATAGCAATGAAGGTATCATAATTATAACTCCAGTTTGCAGTAGGTTGTTGAATACTAGAATACCATATAATATGGATTGTTAACCTTGTATGCTTAGCCAGGGATCCGTGCCAAATTTAAGGCTATCCTTTGAATTTTTTTTTGCAATCTCCAAAATGAGTAGATATTAAAATAAAACAGACTTGAATGCAGTTTTTTTTACTTTCCGGATATAAAGGGTTAATAAGAAGGAAACAATCATTACATGTATTTTATTGAAAAACAACTTTTAAAAATAAGTAACAGGCAGTAATAATTAAATAACAAAGAGATTTATTTATAGGAGATTTATTTATAGGTCAATGCAATAATTTTTTAATATATTTTTACAAAAAATTTGCAACCTTACTTTATTCCTCATATTTTTTCAAAAATTTAGAGTTCAACTTTTTTATTCATGGCAACTGGTGACTTTGTTAGCAACCACTACTGCAACGAAGCCAATTCAAAATATGTACAATTTGATCTAGATTCTGAAAACTTCAGAAGTACAAGCATTATTGTTAAATTTGAGATATTCAGTAGGTATTTAATGCTAAAATAAATGAAGTAGGTATAAGCATCCAAGGGATTAGGCACCCAATTGTTATTGTGACCCGTGTCCAGGTTGGGACTATAGTATCAAAATTTTACTAAGACCTAATTCCACCCCTTCGGAAGTTATGGGCTGCACTGTTTTTTTTTTTATTATATTATTGTCATTGGTCTCTTCTTTCTACATAAAGGCAGAAACAACAGCCTTAAATACGCGAGTGACACATCATATTACTGGTGGAATACCAACCTACCCACCTAAGATTTATTCTTTTTTTTCTCCCTTCTGCCTACTCACTAACTTTTTACTTAACAAGTGTTGCCAGTAAGGAAAAATAAATTTACCAAAAAATGACACCATGGGAGTGGGTGACCAAGCTCCAGTGGTGGAAAATACTATTGGAAACCAAACAGCAGCGCAACCAAGTTCAAGTCGATGGCAAGATAATAGAAATGAAAATAACAAGACAATGATCGAACAAACATTTCACAAAAGCATGTTCATCAGGCAACGCAGTAACAGCTCACCATCAGTTGCAGCAAGTGTACCCAGCGACAAGCAAATTCAAAATGAGTCAGAGTCTGAGGATAATACTAAGAATTCTAGAATACCGTGGCAAAATGATAAAGTGCCTCTAAAACAACAAAAGAGAAACAAGACAAGTCCAATACACAGTGAAAATCTGAAAAAATATAAGAATACAACAATCAATTTGATGTATTAAACGATGAAGAAACAGAGAAAGAAAGAGAAGAAGCAGAGGAACCAGAGTACATCCCGAAGCCTGAGCCTATCTTCGTCACAGGAGTCATGGACGTCACATCTCTAAAAGCCACACTAAATAATATTGTTAAAAATGAATTATACAAAATGACAACATTAAGATCCAGCCACGTCATCAAGATAATGCCGAATGATATACAGATCTACAAAAAAAATTAGAGAACAGTTCATTGTAATGAATATAGCACACTACACCTACAAACTGAAATGCGAGAGAGCATACAGAGTGGTACTGAGAGGACTTCACTCAACAGAAGATATTTACCAAATTAAGCAAGAGCTGAAAGAACAAGGACATGAGGTCAGGCAGATAGTAAATGTTCTACATAGATCTACCAAACAAGCACTACCCGTATTCTTTGTGGACCTAGAACCCAACAAAAATAATAAGGATATATTCAACTTAAGATACTTAAGCCAAATGAAAGTGACATTTGAAGCACCCTATAAAAAAAAAAAGAAATCATGCAATGCAAAAGATGCCAAAGATTTGGACACACAAAAAATCAGTGCTTTAGACCATTTAGATCTGCTAAATGCGGTAACGACCATCCTACTTCAACTATCACCAAAACACCAGATACAGAAGCGACATGCGTAAACTGTCAAGAAAAACACCCGGCGAGCTATAAAGGATGTACAAAATACAAACAATATAAGGAAAGAATACTAAAACCCAAACCAATCTATAAAGATAAACCCAACTCGACTCGGAGTGCCAAAGAGAGTACAACAACAGACAAAGCAGCAAACCAGAACACAAGACACACAAATCACGTGGAAGACAGAAGGAGCTACGCGGATGCTACAAAGAATTGGTCGCCAAACGAAGGTTTAACTGACGCTGAAAACATTCCAGACAGACTAGAACTAATGTTCACTAAATTTCAACAAATCATGATCAACATGATGGACGAAATGATGGATCGTATGATCCAGTTGATTTCAAGCCTTATCACAAAATGAGTCACACACTCAGAATCGTTACTTTGAACGCCAATGGCTTGACGGAAAGACGTCAAGAGTTTCAAACATTTCTCCAAATGGAAAAAATTATATAGCTTTGATCTCCGAGACGAGATTCACTGCAAGATCTCACCTTACAGTAAAGAACTACACAGTATACACAACGAATCACCCATCGGGGAATAGTCATGGAGGAACCGCAGTAATTATAAAAAATAACATAAAAAATTATGAATTAGAGAAATACCAAACGGATAAAATTCAAGCAACATCAATAAAAGTGTACAACGATAAAGTCGAGACAACCATGTCTGCAGTGTACTGTCCACCCAGACACAATTACTAAAAATTACTACAATTCGTATTTCTCCTCTCTCGGCCCCAGGATCACATGTGGTGGTGATTGGAATGCTAAACACACACACTGGGGTTCGCGATTAATTACACACCGAGAAAGGCAATTATATGGTATTGCACAAGATCTAAAACTCGAGTGTTTGACCTCACGCGAACCGACGTACTGGCCAACGGATCGAAGTAAAATTCCTGACTTGTTGGACTTCTTTGTCACCAAAAATATAAGTCGAAACTATCACGGATCTATCATCTGATCACACACCAGTCATACTAAATGTCAACTCAAGGGTGGTGCTGGTTCAACCTGTTGAAAGGCTATATAATAAAGCTACCAACTGGGAAATGTATCAAGATATCGTCACAACAGAAATTAATCTCCAGAATCCATTAAAAACAGTAGAAGACATAGAAGAGGCTATAGAAAGCCTCAATAAAATCATACATTAGGCAGCAACAACGTCCACAAAAGTGCGAAGAAAATTACCTCTTATGTTAAATGAATACCCGAAAACTATTAAAGAAAAAATAGTTGAGCGTCGCAAACTAAGAAAAGAATGGCACCGAACTAGATATCCTGCAGACAAAGCCGCATTCAATCGAGCCTCTAACGAATTGAAAAACCTAATAAACATTGAACAACAATAACCTACAAATGTTTCTTTCTAACTTGACTTAAGCCTAGATACAAACTACTCGCTCTGGAAGGCAACTCATAAATTAAAACGCCCCAATAACCAAATTCCTCCTATCAGAAAAGGCAACGAAAGCTGGGCCAGATGAGATATAGAAAAGGCTAATATATTCGCGGAACACCTTAGTAAAGTGTTTAAACCACTACCTGAGTTGAGACCTGAGCAAGGCACTGAAATTAAAAGCTACCTAGAAAGTGCACTACAACTGTGTTTACCATTAAATTACGTGAGTCCTGCCGAAGTAGCCGGCGAAATAAAACACTCAAAGGACGGAAAATCTCCGGGACACGACCTTATAGACAGCACTCTTCTGAAAAATCTTCCAAAAAAGGAATTGTTGCAATAGCCAGTATATTCAATGCCTGCTTGCGGCTTTGCCACTTCCTAGGACAGTGGAAGATAGCGCAGGTGATAATGTTACCAAAACCCGGTAAGCCACCTAATGAAGCGGAATCTTATAGACCTATTAGTCTTCTACCCATAATGGGTAAACTTTTTGAAAGGATGTTACTGAAGAGGATGAAGGTTCACCTGAACGACGTAATTCCAAATCACCAGTTTGGTTTCAGAGAGAACCACGGTACGATCGAACAGGTACACCGTATCGTTGACGTAATAAGCAGATCACTTGAGGGAAAGAAGTATTGCTCCGCAGTCTTCTTGGACATTAGCCAGGCCTTTGTTAAAGTTTGGCACGAAGGCCTATTGTATAAAGTTAAAAAGATACTCCCACACTCACTATACCACATATTACATTCATACCTCAATGGGCGATGCTTTGAAGTTAAGTTCCACAACGAACATTCGGAATTGTACAAGATTTAATCTGGAGTACCTCAGAGAAGCATACTGGGACCAGTTCTCTACACCATATTTACTGCTGACCTACCAACAACAGACAGCACCATTGTTGCAACTTATGCAGACGTCACGGCCTTACTCTCCACACATACGAACCCAACTACCGCATCAGAACACCTACAACATCACATTGGCAAAATCGAGGAATGGCTTAAGATTTGGAGAATGCACGCAAATCAAAGCAAGTCAACACACGTAACATTTACCCTCAGGAGAGACACCTGTCCTCCGGTGACAATCAACAACGAAGTAATTCCACAGGACGACCACGCGAAATATTTGGGCATGCACTTGGACCGAAGGCTGACATGGCAAAAACACATATGGGCCAAGCGGAAGCAACTGAATTTGAAATTGCGTAATATGTACTGGTTAATAGGTCGTCACTCGCAAATGAGCACTCATAGCAAATTGACAGTGTATAAAGCCATCTTGAAGCCAATATGGACTTACGGGATCCAGCTCTGGGGTACAGCCAGTAATAGCAATATTGAGATACTGGAGCGATTTCAAGCCAAAATACTCAGAGCCATCTTTAACATACCATGTTACATCTATATATATATATATATATATAATATATAAAAATGAATCCCTATTTCCCTTGGTCACGGCATCACGCCTGAACGGCTCGACCGATTTCGCTAATTCCTTTTTTGTTCTGTTCGTTATTATCAGGAGAAGGTTCTTATGAAAGAAAAAATTAAGGAAATTGCGCGGAAAATTAGAAAATTTAAAATTACTTAACCACCATATAAAATTATTAAACTTTTTTAATGTAACCTTAGTCATAACTATCGGGTCAGCTAGATCAACCTGACAACTTTAATAATAAAACAATTAACTTAATAAAATCAAAAATCTGCTCATTTATGGCGTCTAAGGCGAAACAAAGTTCGCAGGGTCAGCTAGTAAGTAATAAAATTATATATCTGGATTTAAAGCTGCCAACTGTCAAACAAGAGATTATGAAATATAGCTTAAACTACCAGAAATTACTGGCAAAGCATAAAAATGAACTCGCCCTAGGACTGTGGGGAGACAAAAGCTTACGTTACATGAGATTGAAGAGACATAGTGTCCTAAAACTACTGAATAGATTCGACAGGATGGAATGAGACACCCAACTGAGAAGTGTCTCACCAAGCTAAAGAACCCAAACAGATACAAGATATAAGGCAGAGTAGTGGCCTATTGTTGTGGTCAACAGATTGCCATGACGCAGAAATGAGAAAAAAAAAATGGTCTCTGCTACAGCTGTTGTCCATTAATTTATACAAGTGTGCTTCATAATTTATAGCTAACTAAACAATTCCATAAAACTGAAATGAATTATTGAATACAAATACAACAAATAGACCAATCAGGTGTTTTGTGAACATGTTTTTTGAATTGTTTCAGCATGAATTGAAAAAATATGTTCACTTTTTCCTTTCCTTAAAGACTAGGGTTGCCAGATTTTTTTTGATCTTGTAAGGGACAAATGCTCATTTTGGCAAAATATACGGGATTTTAATTTTTTCGCCGGTACAAATCAAAAACATGTATTTTACGTTGTTAACCGACTTCAAAAAAGGAGGAGGTTCTACGTTCCACCGTATGTATTATTATTATCATTTTTTAATGTATGTTCATCGATTACTCCGTCAATTGTAGACCGATTTTCAAAATTATTTTTTTGTTCGAAAGGGTATACTCCTGAGGTGGTCCCATTGTCACCAAGTCATGATCTGATGATGGGATCCCAGGGAAATCGAGGGCAACCCTCAAATTTTACAGGCACGTACTATGTGCTTCATATATGTTCTAAGGTTATTCAAGTATTTGCGTCTGGTAGTCATCATCTCATGATGATGAGCTGATGATGGAAGGTACAACTCCTTAGCGGTTAGGAGTTGGAGGATAATTCTGAAAATGTTAAATCATTATTCGAAAGGGTATACTCCTGAGGTGGTCCCACTGTCACCAAGTCATGATCTGATGATGGGATCTCAGGGAAATCGAGGGCAACCCTCAAATTTTATAGGCACGTATCATGTGTTTCATATATTTTCTAAGGCTATTTAAGTATTTGCGTCCGGTAGTCATCATCTGATGTTGATGAGCTGATGATGGAAGGTACAACTCCTTAACGGTTAGGAGTTGGAGGATAATTCTGAAAATGTTAAATCAACGTAAAATTGTGAAATAAAAATCTTTTAACAAAAAAGTAATTGTTAGTTAATAGTTATATTTTAAAGAAGACATTTGGCATCGGGGGCATTCGGCTTTAATCGGACGGACACTGTTCGTTCAC
The DNA here is from genome assembly GCA_963691665.1 of Clepsis dumicolana. NCBI lineage: Eukaryota > Metazoa > Arthropoda > Insecta > Lepidoptera > Tortricidae > Clepsis > Clepsis dumicolana. The sequence goes on from OY829526.1 coordinate 5,940,552, forward strand.
CCACACCTCATGCTCTTGTGCGCGCGCAGCGCAGCTAGCCGTCGGAGTCATGCGCGACGCGGTGCGTGTTTTAATCGAGTAAGGTTGAAATACGGGACGTCTGGCAGCGCTATTAAAGACCAATATAAACTGATCCCACTCTGCGTACATTTTGCTTAGAAGCAGGGCTCTGCAAACACTAGACAACTTAAAACATTCAGGGAAAAGTAAGAAAAATCTTCGGAACTCCACTCCCATGATAAGATAAGTGAACTACCTATTTACAGACTTAGGAATTTCGGTGCGCGAGTCCGACTCGCACTCGGCCGGTTTTATTTACAGGTAACTGGATTAGCACGCTCGGCACGGTGAGCCAAGAGATACAGGGTCAGATCAGACATTTTTCGCTTCTTCAATATCTTAGTTTTGTTGAGCGCACATCCTGCCACTAGAAACATAAAGATACATGAAAAATTCAAATATTCATGTAAAGAACTTTTCTACTTAGAAAAGTTCCACCAACTACTTACTTATGACCAGTTAAGTACTTACTTAACTGGTCATAAGTCCGTCTTTGTTTACTTAGGCACGGCATGTGTAACCCAATTTAATGTATTTTGTTTGTTTAATGCGCTGCACATATATATGCTGACATTTTATCACTGACCAGATATGTCACCTTGGTTTAACTTAATGACTGATTAGCATTGTATGTAGGTATCTGTACGTAAGTACTAACTGTATTGTATGTGTAAAGAAATAATTGTCGACAGATTAATAAGAGTAGAAAACAACTTGATAAATGAAATGGAACTTATCTGAGTAGGTACTACTGAGACTGAACGTAGAGCAGCCTAAGACACACCAAACCAGCCCTACATGACCTTAGTAAAAGTTGCTTGGCTTAAGGTTAAAATATGGTTTGTTAGCACATTTTCCGAAGTTAAAAAAAAAACACCTGACTCGAATCAGGCAAATTTTGTTAAACTAATGTTGGGCTGATTTGATGCGTAGAAATCAGCTTACTGATAAGTATTATTTTTATTCTTTACATTTTCTTTGTAAAACTTTAATGGAAAGATTCAGAACTCACTCTATTTACTGTCCGTTTTGGCTCTACATTTAGTGCCAAAGACACAAAAGGCGTGAAAATAAGGAAAACCGGGCAAGTGCGAGTGGCCCGCACGCGAATGGTACCGTATCATTAAGTGTTTTAAGACTTTAATTTTTAGCTTTTTTTCTTCAGAAGCCGTAAGAGTAAGCGGTCATTCTACGACTTTGCAATATTTGAATTTATTTTTCACTTTTTTTTAAATCTCGTCTTTTTGCCAAAATGAGAACGAAAATCTATTACGGCCAAATAGTTACCCAAGAAACAAGCAAAGGCACGCACTGTTTGCCTTTTATGTTAAAGTTTTCAAGTCCCAAAAAACACGGAAGGTTACGGTAATGAAAGCACTTCACGGCAATGAAATATAAGGCTTAATAAGGCCAGGACGATGATAACTTTTTCATATTTTTTTTCACAGACAAGCACAAAATTAAAATAATGCTACAATATAGCGATTAAATGACTTTATTACTGACGACATATGTATTAAAAGTCTTAAAAAGTAAAACCGTCTTAAAAAAAACATAAATTAATCTTCTAAAGTGATTATTTTTGTAGCCTAGCACAAATAGGTGCGATGCTAGCGGAATATTCATTGAATACCAACTTCATACTTGTGCTAGGCCATAAAAGTGATGGCTTTAGAGGATTATTTGTTTTTTTTTTAATGTGGTTTTTATTTTTGTTAAATGTTTTTTTCATGAAGCGCTTATTATTATTATTGTTTCATAATTTCATGTTTATTTGATATTTAAAAAATTATCCTCCAACTCGCAACCGTTATAAGGAGTTGCACCCCATCATCACCTCATTAACATGAGATGATGACTACCAGACACAAATAATTGAATTGCTTTAGAAAATATATGGAACATTATAATGCGTGCCTGTAAAATTTGAGGGTGGTTCTCGATTTCCCTGGGATCCCATCCCATCATCAGATCCTGACTTGGTGACAATGGGACCAATTATGAAGTATACCCTTTCAAAGAAAAAAATATTTTTCAAATCGGTCCAGCCGTCTTCGAGTAATCAGGGAACATACATTACAAAAATTTATACAGTAAAACATAGAACTTCCAAGTTGGTTACAATTTTTCTAACAATCTTTAAACAAACAAAAAATTATCTTCATCAGTCACAAATACAAAAACAGAAGTAAGGATTAATAAACGATTATTACAAAATGTACGTACTCATCTTGATTAATCTACAGTACTTCCTCTTGCAATCCATTTTGTTTGACCTTTCTACCAAATTCTAATTATTTTATTCTTTCTCCCTACTTTTACCTTATGCTGTCTTATTATTGTTTACTTCTTGTTTTTGTAATATCAGAGTAATGCTCTACTTGTTTTTCTTCCTCTATTGGTGTTTTTTTGATTTAAACTCGCAATAAAAAGCTAAAATTTTAGTACAATATTTGCTGTGCTCACTAATTAACGTCGAGTTTTGGTAATCATCTGTCATTGATTGATTCCTACAATTTCATTTTCTTCTTTTTTCGCAAGTATCTTGGAGTTCCTGTTCTATACTATATTGCATACAATCCTTAATTTTCTTTAATAATGTATTCACTAATAATATAAATAAATAAATATCATGGGACAATTAAAACCAATTGACTTAGTCCCAAACTAGGCAAAGCCTGTACTATGGGCACTAGACAACGGATAAATATACCTACTTATATGGATAAGTACATACTTATATACAGGACATATCAAGCATCCAAGACCCGAGAACAAACATTCATATTCGTCATACAAACATTTGCCCTGACCGGAGATCAAATAGAAACGTAGCATGGACTTTTAGGATGCCCCATGTTTAACTGAAATAGTTATTATAAATTATGCAACCCTGGGAACACATAAACACATTTTTTTTTTAAGTAACTTCTATGAAATATATGGAAAAGTCATAATACATTTAAAAAATTTCATTACCGTGATTTTAACATCATTGCCGTGACCTGTAAAGAGCTACGGTAAACTACGGTAATGAGGGTTCTGGTAATTAATATTTCGTACGTGATGCCGAATAGTCAACCATTTTGAGTGCATTTTTATTTACAATTAACAGATTTGCATAGTATTTAATCTCTCAAAATGCATCAATATGTAAATAAAGTACATTAGACAATACATACCAAGAAAAGGGCTACCCGGCGATGATTTCAAAATTGTGACAATCTCCCGTTTAGCGACTTCGGGATAAGTTTCACGGAAAACGGGGCGCATGTCTGTTCGTCTTGGCATCGCATTAAAGACTTCAGTATCCTGGGTGCGCGTCTGCCAGCGTTTGGTGGCCAGATCAAAGAATTTTGATGCTATTCTCAAAGCGTTTAGTTTCGAGCACGGAAATGATTTTTTTACGGTGACAAACTTTACGTGTGTTTTTTCTGTGCATTATAGGATTATTTAGTTTTCATATTTAACCGTAATCGATTGCTTATGAATGTAGCTATTGTGAAATGTATTCTTATTGGCGTTCTACAGACGCAATTTTTGTACACGTCAATTAATATCTAAATTAACACATTGGAACAGGGTCCGGTAATGAAAATTTCACTACTTAATATTATTTTATTATTACGGTATAAACGAAATCATTAAATTGTTTATGGCAATACATAGAAGAGATCATAAGCCATTTATCAGATTTTTTTTTCCTGCATTGGTTAATACTGGAATATTTTAAGCCCCGGAAATGTGAAAAATTTTAAAGTCGTAGAATGACCGTATAAGGCACCCTAAAAACCCTTTGTAATCTACCGAGTTGCGGTGACCAAAACACTATTCAAAACATGATAAACTGAAGATCATTTATACATCAATCATATTATATTCATATATTACTAACAAATATTGCTATCGCTACTATAAAACACTCAACAACTCAGATACAAGCATTGATAAGGCAATCATACTCGTATAATAGCAAAACGACCGAGCAATTGATAACTGCCTCAGTGACCCGAACAGCTTCGACCGAGGCATACGCGGGACTTCCATTGCCATTTATCAATTAAAAAGTCAGTATTTTATTCTTTTTTGTAAGATCGTTGTGTGTGCCAGTTCTAAATCGGTTTCAATTTTAAAACATGAATGTTTTCTTTATGGTTCGTTTTGTTTAGTGGCCAGGACTTCCGTTGCGTTACCACTCTCCAGTTTATACTGTTAAAGGCTTTTTTTATTTAAAAAAGAATTGTTTATGAGATTGTTAGGATACCTACTAGATTTATTAGTCGACTTTGAATCGTGAAGAAGGACTCTCAATTCAATGAGATAGTTTCGGGATAGTTTGCAAAGATAGCTAGAAACACGACGATAGTCACAAGCCGTAACAGACTGATTCGTAAGATAGACTACATAAAGTGCATATTTTTCTCTTTTACCGTTAACTACTATCACTTAGACTTTATAAATGTTTTCTTAATCTTTTCCTGACCTTATTTCAAGTACCTAATGTACATTTTTATTAGTAACATTACTAATAAAAATGGACACCTAATATTACCTAATTACGTCATTCATATATCATTCTAATATGTACCTACTAGTTAATGCCGGGATTAACGATTAAAATTATATCAATAGATAGGTACTTGCTTTATTTTATTTGTACATACGCTTTGCTGCTGTTACACTACTTATTTTATGCAATATGCTCATATTGCAGAATGGAATCCCTTCGGCCATTTTCAAAACCAAAGTTACGAAACCAGTTAATTTGGTTTTATATTTCGAACACCGCATTTTAGTTTTTTTTATCTAGTCATTTGGTACAAAAATTCTACCCGTACCTAACTTGCGTACTTGCTCGTTTGCTTCCTCATCGTATAAAAAAAATCTTATTATTTACTCACTTTCTTTCAGTACAATGCCCTCCTCTATACTTATAACCGGCGGGGCGGGGTACGTGGGCTCCCACACGGTGGCGGCGCTCCTGGAACAGTCGGAGCCCTACGACTTAGTGGTGGTCGACAACGTCTCCAACGCCTACATGGCCGAGGGGCAGACGAAGCCCGAGCCGATCAGGATCGTGGAGGCGCTCACTGGGAAGAGTGTCCATTTCTACGATGTTGATATTCGGGACGCCGCGAAGCTGAGCGAGGTTTTCAACAAAGTAAGTAGGTTTTAGACTTGTTTATTTTTAACCCCCGACAAAAAAAATGGGTGTTATATGTTTGACATGTGTATCTGTGTGTCTGTGTATCTGTCTGTGGCATCATAGCTCCCAAACGGGTGGACCGATTTCGATGCGGTTTTTTTCAGTCGAAAGCTATTTTAATCGAGATGGTTCTTAACTAAGTTTCATTAAAATCGGTTCCCCCGTTTTTGAAATATTGAACTTTGAAATGACAATGTCGGCGGTTTTTCAACTTTTCTGAGTTGGTTAGGTTATAAACAAAAATAGGGTTATAAGTTTGACCTGTGTATGGGTGTCTGTGGCATCGTAGCTCCTAAACGGATGAACGTATTTGGACGCGGCTTTTTTTAATCGAAAGCTAGTTTAATCGAGATGGTTCTTAGCCTCGGCCGTTTTTGAGGTATTGTACTTTAAAATTAAAATGTCGGGGGTTTTTCAACTTTTCCAAGTTATTTAAATGTACTTAAGTCCAATATACTTAAATCTATTAAGTCACAGAACCAATAATTTATAGAAATGCTATCGTTCGTATTTCCTTCCCTAACCAATATCGCCGCTTTCCCCCCTCCACTTGGTATTACTCACACATGCAAAAGCACCACGCACGCATTCACGCACACAATCACGAATGCTGAGTCACCATACGCGCATTTATACAAGTGTAATTCGGTGTCTATACATACGTATAGGCATAGTAGAAAACCCTTTCCCACGGGCCAGGCAAAAATCAATCTTAATGACGATGTCATAAATATTTTGACAGGGGAAAGCTTTTTTTCACTTTAACCATACCTACTCATACTACACTACACTATACACTAGCATGTAATAAAATAACCAACAACTTTTTCAGCACAACATTGAGTGTGTGATCCATTTCGCAGCCCTAAAGGCTGTTGGTGAGTCGGTGGCGAAACCTCTGGAGTACTACCAGGTCAACATATCTGGGACCTGCACGCTTTTCGACGTGAGTTATATCTTGCCTTTATGTCACTTCCAACAGTAGAGGGTACTGGCCGCTCCTGAGATTTGTTCGTCCTCTTATGAAGACATCCTATCTGGCCTTGACGGAAAAACCACAGTCGGTCGAAAGTCATGTAATGTTTCTTATAATATAAATATGTAAATAATTATTAAACTTAGCGGCGATTAGCTTTATAAAACCTGAAACATTCACATCTCTGAAGTCTATAGTTTTCAGTGTCTGTAAAATATATTTTTAGGTAATGCGCAAACATGGCGTCCACAAGCTAGTGTACAGTTCGTCCAGCACGGTGTACGGTGAGCCGCAGAAGTTGCCCATCGACGAGTCGCACCCCACGGGGCTCGGCATGACCAGCCCGTACGGCAAGTCCAAGTTCTTCTGCGAGGAGATCATGAAGGACATCTGTAGGAGCGATTCAGTAAGACTTACTTATAGATAACTAGCTGTTGCCCGCGCGACTTCGTTTGCGTAGATTTCGGTTATCGCTATCCCGCGGAAGCCATACAATTTTCTCGAATAAAAAGTAGCCTATGTTATTCCTCAATGTTTAAACCATCTTCTTGCCAAATTTCATCTAGATTGGTGCAGGGGTTTTTCCGTGAAGAGGTAACAAACAGACATACAGAGGTGCATAATAGTTCCCGCATACCACTCCAAAGTACAACTTTTGCTTAATTTGGTTACGATCTCATCGCATTTATCTCTAATAGGTACATACGTAGTATAAATTTATTGACCGAGCGAGCGCGATTGAAGCGCGAGCGAAGCGTCTTCGTTTCACCTTGGACAAAATGTTTTCGTACTTCCGGACGTCTGGCTGGCTGTTCTTATCTACAGGTCGATAATTATAATATAGTTATTTGTAATTTGTTTCTTGGAAAATAGAAAAAAAAGTCTTCACAGTGTTTTACTTGAAAATATCTTAAAACGTTTCCCAGACTGGCGCGATCACGGTGGCGACAGTTGTATACGATGGCATAATATTATTCATACTGATGTATGTGTGACGCCACCAGTCTGGGAAATGCTTAATGCAACAATGAAGATACGAATGTTGTTCTAGAAATGGACGGTGGTGTCGCTCCGTTACTTCAACCCGGTGGGCGCGCACCCCAGCGGCCGCATCGGCGAAGACCCTTCCGGGACACCGAACAATCTCATGCCTTATATCTCGCAGGTTTGTGACGAATTTACTACCAATATTTATTTATTCTTATACAATACTAGCTTATGCCTCACGGCTTTGTCCCCGTGAAAAATTTCAAAACGGGCTAGTTCCCTATTCCGTGTGAATCCCGATAGATCCCTTCTTAGTGCACGTCTAGAACACTCAAGGTATGTTTGCTAAAATTTCAAGCCTTTAGGTCCAGTGGTTTGGGCTGTGCGTTGTCTGTCAGTCAGTCAGTCACGGTACTGTTTACATTTAGACTAGCTTATGCCCCGCGGCTTTGCCCCCGTGAAATATTAAAAATGGGCTAGTTCCCTATCCCGTGGAAATTTCGTAAAATCCCTTCTTAGTTCACCTCTAGGATATTCAAGGTATATGTTTGCCAAATTTCAAGTCTCTAGGTCCAGTGGTTTAGGCTGTGCGTTGTCTGTCAGTCAGTCAGTCACGGTACTGTTTTATAGGTATAGATAGATGTTACAAAATAACCAGTAAAGGGTAAGGGTTTTTTTATTTTATTTCATACGGTGATTCAAATATTGCAAATGGACTCTTTATAATGGACCATTTAACCTCCTTTCGGCTTTACGGGTATTATGCTATAGTAAAAGTAGCTACTACAGCAGGCTAATTATTTTAAAGGAACGTTCGTCCATGTTTATACCCAGGTAACGCTTCTCATGGGCGTTCATAAATTGGGGTTTGGAGGGTCTGGACTCCCCCCCCCCCCCCCCCTATATCTAATAAATAAATAAATATCGTAGGACAATTGACACACCAATTGACCTAGTCCCAAATTAAGCAGAGCATGTGTTATGGGTAAGTACTAGACAACGGATAAATATACTTATAATAGATAAATACATACATAAATACATATTAAACATCCAAGACTGGGAAGCAAATATTCGTATTCATCATACAGACATCTGCCCCTACCGGGGATCGAGCCCGGGACCTCAAGCTTCGTAGTCAGGTTCTCTAACCACTAGACCATCCCGTCGTCGATCTATCCTCGTGACGTGACGTTGCTCCTTGCACCTACCAAGGAGGATAGTATACGGAGTGTTAAAGCCCATACTTCGAATCGTTCCCCGCAGTCATTTTAAAATTCAGGCAATTTTTAGATGGCGCCAAGGTTAACCCTTAATTTGGCTGAACTGAAAAGTGAAAACCTGAATTCTAGTCTCTTCTGATTTTTTACCTACTTACTAAAAATGTGTAATAAAATAAAAGTACAAAAGGACTGCTATAGATATTGATGATGGTTCAAAAGAAAAATGTTTTAAGTAAACTTCTATTGCTAATGATATTTAACATTTAGTGACTTTGGATTAAGTATGACATAATTTTGAACAGAAAAATAATACTAAATAACGTTTGTGCTATGTACTGTCTATGTCCATCATGAGGTACATTGCCAAATTAAGGGTTAATTTCTAAACAGCGCTACGAACGTGTCACTCAAGCTAGGCAGATGGCGCTGAATGTAAATAAGAACGATTCAAAGTATGGGCTTTGTCAATCGGTTTACTTTCCATGATGCCCCCGCAGGTGGCGGTGGGCCGGCGGCCGCAGCTGCTGGTGTTCGGCGCGGACTACAGCACGCCGGACGGCACGGGCGTGCGTGACTATATCCACGTGGCGGACCTCGCCGCCGGCCACGTCAGCGCCGTGCGGCTGCTGCGGCGGCCCAGCTCCGCCGGGTTCCACGCTGTCAACTTAGGTAACATCGCCACCAGCCTTATTCACCTGACTGCCCAAGAAGGGTTGTTTTTCGAGCGTATGTATGTTATAGTGAAATAAACGGATCACTCGCGTATGTAGTCGTCCCACGATAACTCTGCAACGAACTGACAACAGTGGAAAACTAAAGTTTGCTTATGGCAACTCTGATTTATAGTCAAACAACGTTTTGAACTTTTGATTAGATTCATCCACCATTGAAATACCTCTCATATTTATTTTTCTAGATTTTTTTGCCGTACAACGGCAAAATTGTCCTCCATTGGACAGAGCCATATTTAAAAAAAAAAACAGCAACTTTTGATTACTACTATCATTATCTGACTGACATGAAAAAAGTATTACCACAGCGTGATTTTTCTGGGTTGTCAATTAATATCTTAAGCAAAGTTATCGTGGGACAGTTGTATCAGCCGAGTATAGCCCGACTGTTTCGGAGTAATCCGTAGTCCTTCCGCTGGGAGCACACGCTTCGTCGCGGCTCTGCGCGCGCGGCTGCTCAGCGCACGTATGAATGTTGTATGTCTAATTCTTTGGCATGCTCTACAGCCTAAACCGTTTGATGGATTTCAACGTATGAAGTGTCATTGGATTCGTCTCAGTTGTGAGGGTGACATAGGGTATTATATTGTTTCCTGGAATTGCAGTCGGGTTTTCTGTTTTTAACTGCTGGGCACAAGCCTCCTTTCATAATGAGAGGACTTGGGCTGTACCCACCCGGGTTCAATGCGGATTGGGACCTTCACACACACCATTGAATTGCTTCGCAGGAGTGTGCAGGTTTCCTTACGATGTTTTCCTTCGCCGAAAAGCTCATGACAAATTAAAAATGTAATTCGGCACATAAATTCCGAAAAACTCATGAAGTGCGAGCCGGGGTTTGAACCCGCGACCCTCTGCTTGAGAGGCCATAGGTCAAACCACTAGGGCCTAGTGACTAGGCTATCTCGGCTTCAACGCCATATTGTGTACTGTAGGTATAGGTTGCATAATGTTGCAAATCCGGCAGGCGAGACTGATCTACCTATCTTAAGTACCAAATTATTATTATTTTCAGGCACGGGCGTGGGCTACTCGGTGCTACAAATGATAAAGGCATTCGAAGATGCGAGCGGTCGCAAGATCCCATACAAGATAGTCGGCCGCCGCGCAGGAGACATAGCTGCGAACTATGCTGACGTCTCACTCTCTCTCAAGCTGCTCGGGTGGCGCACGAAAAGGACGCTAGATGACATGTGCAGGGACACTTGGAGATGGCAGAGCGGTAATCCTCACGGTTTTAAGAAGAGTTAAGTAGGGTTTTTGATAGCTTCAGCTTATTAGCACGCGCGCCATTTTGTCGCTTGTCGCGCAGTGCGTCCCTTTCATGGTGATGGAATCAGTGAAGGACTCAGTTGCACTTAATTTTAATCTGATTTATCTTTTAATCGAACTTTATTTGATTAATAAGCTTTATATGAACGCTGTGGAAATACCTTCTTTTGAAATATAATAAGCGCCAAAGAAAATATTTTTAGTGCTATTACCAAACGAATGTTTCGAATACGAATCGAATATGGACTTAGCTAAATATGTATTTATTTAATATTTTAATAACGCGTTCCTATAATGTTGCCATACTTAATTATTTTTGCTTGTACTTGAGTACATTATTTACGTTACATATTTATTTTATTGTAATTGATACCAAAGTGTTACCAAAATATATCAAAGTGCCAGTTAAATTTAAAATTAATGTGTCATTAGTGTCTTTCTAGAGAATACCAAATATGTAGTAGCTGTTTCCTTTAAAATATAAGGGTAAATGAACAGTCAGCATCAACGAGAGGTTGTCACTGTTGTATGTACCTTGTCGTTTTAACATCATTTGTCAATCATAAATGTATGAAGTTTTGTACCTGGCTGTAAGCGACAGCATATATTTTGACGTTGACTGTACACATCTGAATTACCAAATTAATCATGTACTTATAGTTGATAATGACTATGTTAAATCGCAAAAAAAAAAATTGTTTGTTTAGTTTCTTAATTTAGAGACGAAAATCTATGATACGTTTTTCCAGTGAATAGCTATTTATTTATCGCTAAATGGGAAGTGACATCCAAAATTAGGAATTATCTAGATTTGCTCCCCAAATACGTTTGTTATTGTAAGACGCATTTTTATAAAATAATACATACCAATTGCAATTAATTGCGTTCTGGAATCATTCCATGTGTTTTCATGTTGCAGATGCATTTCACAGATTATATTTATTTTTTGGTGCTACTAATAAGTGATGTTTTATTTTGCGTTGACTTATTAATGTGCATTTCAACTTGTTATGAATAAATAAAAATATTTTTGAATAATTTTGTTTTGTTTCTTCTTTCTTCATGTAGTCCATTCGGATTTATTTAATATTGTGTAGGTACATTGAGAAGTTGGGTACACACAGGGAGCATTCTCGTATATTATTGTGATTAATGTGTTAACTCTTGACTTGATCATTTTTACACGAGTGAATACTTTGTGACTAATATCTACAAAAGAGAAATGAAACATGTGTATTATTGTAATCCTTTGTATTATCTAAAATTACAAATCTTTCATAATTTCAATCATTAAAAACTAGCTTCATGTGATATTTCAGCACATTCGTATTCCTGTCTAAAAATATCTATACGATTTACATTTTTACAACATTTTCTAACATTCGGCTCCATACAACGTTAATAAATCTAGATACATATTTTTTTATTTAAATTAATGTTAAAGCGCTGTCGCGGAACAAAGCATTTCGTAAAGACCTGCCCCCCCTACTACGAAGTGCAAAATTCGAACTTCGTGGCGTGCCGTCCCGCTCACGCTAATATTATTTAATACGAGAGTGAGCGGGACGATACTATACGAACTTCGAATTTCGTAGTAATCCCCCTATTACTGCATATCTCTGTATCGCCGTCTCGCGCGCATAAACATCTTCAGTCTTGCTCTCTGTACGAGCGGGACGGTAAATATTTACTCACGAGCGACAAAAACATGTCACTTGAGATACTTAGGTTATTCTTCGAAATTACTTGTTTCTTAACCGCGTTTTTGTCAGTTACATTTACAAAAATGTTATGACATTTTGTGTGAATCCAATACATCCATCTATATCCAGTTAAACAAGACCGAACATCAAAGAATATGTTTGTGATGCTATTTAACCAATAATTACATACTTACATGAAGCCCGAAAACAATACACTCTTCTTCTTTGAGCAGTCGTGTAAAAAGTCGTCTCATAGTACTTTAGTCTCATAAAATCAGGTATAGTATAGTTTCTTAACATGTTAACAAAAAACTCTTGTTCGTTGTTTGCTTACTATACTGCAATACTGCGGGCATATACCTATATATATACTTCGGACAGAAAATTGATAAGTAAGGGTAAATTATTTTCTATATTATGGATTGATCTAGCAGATAATTAAAATTGTATGGAGCATTCAGGGGTGTGTGTAGGAGAGAGGTGCAACAGAAAAAAAAAATAGCATAATTACCTACAGATAAAATAGAAGGAAAAGTTAATGTTTTAAATTTACCAAAGCTGGCACGTTGCACGCATTTTTCGTCATTTCAGAGGAGTTTAAGAATCAGACATTACTTTATGGAGATCCAGATCAATGAATTTAAATTAAACATTCTAGCAAACCAATATGGCTAGATAACGGAGTAGAAATTAGGTTTTATTTTTTTATTTTTGTAAAAAACTTTTCATTCTAAATTATCAGTTGTGAAGTAAGAAAATTAATTCATGAAGCAAAATCAATGGCGTTATCAAATACTTTTTTTCTATACAAAAATATATTTACCAAGTTATTAAGCACTGAGACCAAGATTGTGCTGAAGTTTAAAAAAGAAGCTTAAAACTAAAACTACAGCGATCGATAATCGAAAATAAAAAAAAGTACGTTTAAAAATTATAAAAAAAAACTTACGCCAAAATCAGTTCCTTGGATTTAGCTCAAAATACATACGTAAATTCACAATTTTACTTAAAATAAAAATAATTATGACCTTATTTGAAACGAAAATTGAATTAGATGCTTAAGGCACATATGCGAAGCAAGTATTTTAACTATTGCATACAATATTCGTTATTGTACTCAACGGGCAACAGGCAAGTTGCTTATCTCATGTAAATGAATTAAGTGGCAACTAGTTAAACTGAGCGTCAGTTAAATGCAATACGCATCAAGTAGTGTTAAAACATTACAGCATAAAATGACAAGCGATTATCAAGAGAGAAACATTGTTGTTACATTTATTCCTATTACATAAAATTTATATTTTTGACAAACAAAATAAAATAACTTATATGACTTTGAAGCAAAAGCGTGAATGGAAACGAGGACATAGAATTATCATAAACATTAAGGTTATGGGTGAAATAAGGAATGTGTAAACCATTCGAGTCAAATCTCAAGCGTTGTTAGTTAAAAATACAATGAAAAATCTATTTTTATCAATCTCGACAATACTTTTAGTCGTCCACACAAGACAGAGGGGTGTTATAATAAAAGTCTAAAGTGTGTATCTGTGTGTTTGTGGCATATTAGCTCCTAAACAGATGGACCAATTACAATTATTAAATAGCAAGCTGTGATGGTTCTTAGCCAAGTTTCATTAAAATCTGTTTTTAACTTTTACAAGTTGTAAGTATAGTGATCCAGTCACGTATGTCAGTCGAGTATAGCCCGACATGGTTCGGACGAATCCGTGGCCCTTCCTCTGAGAGCACACGCTCCCAGACGCTCTGGCTTTATTTCACTATGATTGAATCTCACGGTAGTTTCATGTTAAAAGTTGTAAGCATATTTAAAACAAATGAGATTTGGCGAAACCGTTCAAACACCCCTTACATCAACATACAAATTTATGAAAACCTTTCTAGTATGATACATAATTATTTATTTTATTCACAGATATTATTGCGGGAGTAACAGCCTTAGTATTAAATATAGTGTCACTATTATTTTAATTTTAATCATTAAATTGTACATCGATTTATCTATACTAACATTATAAAGAAGTCTTTGTTAGTTTGCATGGGGGGGATACTCTGGGCCTATAGTCGATAAAAAAAAACAATAGTAAGCTTCCATAGCCCTGATTATTGATTAACAAAGGCTACCCTCTCCTGGGAAAGGGCATCTTTCAACAGATATTCATATAATCGCTGAATTGATTCTCTGAAGCATTCACTGGTAAGACTAAGATGGAGATATGTTGATCTTGTCTTTTAACTAGTAAACCAACTTAAAGCTAAACATTTTTGAAGGCAAATGATTTAAGTAATTTACATGTGTGTCAAGTGTATTGAAATAGGGGACACATAGATACTATCATTCACTCATTCAATCCATTCATACCAGCTCTTGTGAACTCTTCTACAGGGTGTTACAAAAATATCCGTAAAGTTGAAAGAGGGTTAAATGATGGACCATTATAGAGTCCATTTACAATATTTGAATCACTGTATGAAATAAAAAATAAAATATTTCATACAATATGCAAACCCTAACCCTACATTTTTTATGGATTATTTTGTACCACATTGCATAGCTTGGACACTTTTATGAACTTTCATACGAATCATCTTATGTCGCACTCACTGAAGCGTTAACTGCATTTGTTTCTCAGGTCAACGACCTAAAAAGTGTCGAAGCAGCGTATTTAATTACGTAAGCATTAAAACAATGCATTGTAACCGGATATGGAGCATGTTAAGTAAGTGAACTATTTCGTTGATTAAGGTTCAATCGATGTACAAATTAACAATTGTCATCCTTGAATAATAGTAAGGCAACCATTGGTAGAATTACTAGTTTACATTGATGTGATAGCACATGGAGTCCTCATACCTTTTACTCATAACTGTTTAAAATAAATTAGTTTTTGTGACTTTCACTTTACATAAAACAGTTTCACGCTACGTTTATGGCAGAATAGGTACGTTAATATCGCTCTAGGGAGATTGCGTTAACGCGAAATAATTAAAAGTTAAACAGCCCCAGGTCGAATGATTATCGCTCTCGCCTGCGGCTCGTGTGATAAATTCCGTTACAAGCCGAACATTTTTTTATTGGATCTTATTTTGTACAGGGCAAAAATCAATCAGCATGGCCGCATAAAAATCGCCATATTTAGTCAAAGCTTACCAACCAGTGAGAAAAGAGTGCAAAAGGCGAATTAGTTACTTGATTACTCATAACAAGTCACACATTGGCACACCACATTGCACACATCACATCACATTGGCAAAGTTTTCTCGTGTGGTTACAGATATGAGTGAGGTATGAAGTTTTGGATTAAAAAACTACTTTTACAAGACTTTGGCGGTTAGGTAACTTACGGGTTATGGGAGAGGGGGTTAACTATCATACTCAAAGACATCTAATTGGCTACCTTACCTTCCGTACCTTAGTAACGATTTGTCATACAGAACCGCGACTCCTGAGGTATTTATTAACTTATTGGAAAAATCTATGCCAAAATTATACTTTAGCAGTTCTGGTTTTTAATAATCCACGATTTTAGATAAATGGAACGCTGACTTATTAATCAAAAAAATTTAATTATTTTACTGATTTGATTCACTCCGGCGAGTTAACCGTAGCTCAACTGGCAGTACCTGGTACGGAATACTTGACACGTGATATCAAACGCCTTTGAGTAGGGCATTAAATGTGCGCCACGTCAATGTATGGTTAATCAAAGTAGTTGGCAAATCAAATTGCAACTTTGTGTAAACGCTAACTTATTTAATATTGGTGTTTGTTATTGACTTGTGTGTGTGAAAATACTGATTTTTCGGATCTAATTTTGTGAATCACATTGATTTTAAAATATTGTTGTAAAATAAATAATTTCACACTTTTAGTATTCCATGCTTTACCTGTAAGAAATGTCTGCTGCAATTTTTTTTTGCAAACTATACTTTGTTTAAGCGTTGCGCCTAAACTTTTTTGCTCTAATCTAACAGTAATAAAAACGCATTACAAAATTGAGTGAAACTAATTAAAAAACGATGCGGAGATTCACTATTGCCTATGATTTTCTAGAAAAATAATAGATGATTTTGTATTAACTGATCTTACGGTGATAGTAACAGATATTCTCTTTGCTTACGTCAAAATATAATTTCGTGTCGAGATCACTGTTGGCCTGTAGGCGTTTGTATGGGTGACGGTGAGGGTTGTTTATTATGATTTCTTGCTTAATGTAAGCAATTAGATTTATTTGATGAGTCATCAATTGCGATAAGACTGTTACAGTTTACTGTACATAGCCGAAATAGATAGATAAAAAAAAACGAAAATAAATGGTTCTAGGCAGCTTGTGGCGGACGTCAGTTGCGGAACTTGCGGACTTATACAAATTATACAAAATGGCTGACAATTTATACATAGCCTGATTTAGACATGGCTCAACTTAGCCTTAGCAGACTCTAAAAAAAGTCAACCGTAAAGGCAGTTAGCATGTTCGTTTGCACGGAAGCCACTCCGGTTGTCTAAATACATCTATCCAAAAGCCCCTGGCCCCCGTTTCATAAACGTGACAGGTGACAAATGACGAGTTTGGTGTAGGTTACTGGCTTGAAAAGTTTTTGTATTACCAGACTTCATATTAACTTCGAAGGTTAGATCGAATTGTCGTTGTCATTTGTCACCTGTCACGTTTATGCAACGGGGCCCTGGCAGCAACTTATCAGCTGGTTGAGTAAATGTTGTCGCACACCTAACCGCTCCGCAAGGGATCTGTAACGTCTCAACCCGAGCCGTTCAGTATTCTTTGTAAGAAACTCCATACTGTATCGCTATCGGCAATGGAACAGCATCGCCTCGCCTAGCTTTCGTTTTGGTTGACGGCGGCGAGGCGGCGCCGATCCGGTGCCGAGCGGTTGCGGGTGCGATAACCTTTAAACTGAGCTAAGATGATTGGCGCATTAACATGTTAGTCTGACCAGCCAGTCGTGTCACTAGCATTCGTAGCTGGGGACGTACACCCATCTCTTTTTTACGCTTAACACTTTTCAGCATAAGAAAGAGATAGTTATAATTTGTTAGTTGGTATTTTGTGACAACTGGCTGGTCAGACTCTGAACTAGATTACACAAAATAGAATCTTTAAAGATATCACATCACGTCTATGTATCTATAGATATCCAGTCAGCGTCAACATTTTAAATAGCCGCCGTCCGCAACTCATTAGCGCCAACATTTTACATTGTCTACTCATAACATTGAAAGGTGGTACGATTGAGACCCATACAAACGCATCAGCCAGTGTCCCGTAGTGTGAACGGTGCTTACAATGGTGTCTCATCTAACGGTGGCGCTGCTGAGGTGTTAGCCTTCCCGCTTGATGCTCGGCATTTGCGGCGGAGGTTCGGCTAGACCTTTTACCTGGAAGATTTAAAAAAGTATTTAGATTTTCCTTTGGTTCGGCTTTATCTTCAGCAGTATTTAGATTTACAGACAATACATGTACCTACTGCTGCATTTGATAGGAGTTCAAACTTCAACAGGCATGTTATGGTTTTATATATAACGGTTACTTACTTTAAAAAAGCATTTTAAAATAAAAAGACATGTCGGTTTCCTTCTTTGTCATGCTAAACTAAACGAAGTATAGTTTGGGACTAGGTCAATTGGTGTCAATTGTCCCATGATACTTTTGGGGGCATTCATGACACCAACTACCTTCTCCATCAAATTTTTTGTATCACGGGCTCTTTCCCGCAATTCGAAGGTTAAATTGCATCTATTTCGCGCAAGGGAGCTGGCAACACTTCATACTAGCCCAGCTCCTCGAAGAAGCCTAGCAAATGGACATTGTATTATTGATAGGTATAATAAAGGTGCGAACGACAGAGCACAGTGGAGACAGACGGAGGAGGCCTATGCCAAAAGGCACACCAAACTAAGGGATGTTTTATAATCATAGTTAATAAGCAAAAATGTAACTAAAGTTCGGAAATATTTTTTATTTTTTATATTAAACTGCAATCTGTCTCTTTGGGACATTCAGCAGGAGGTCAAGTGTGCGCGATGACTTGGACGGCACGCGCCCAGTGACGTGCCCGTATCTATAAGCCTTCATTTACTGTAGTAGGTCTTGAGGGGCTCTCCTCTTTAGTCTTCTAAAAGTGGTGTGTTCCTTCATCAGGTCTTTTGCCAATCTGTTAGGGTGGTTCTGTATTCTCCTCTTGTATTTCACTATGCATGTCTGGATTTCCTCTTTTACGGTTGGAATACCCAAGTCGTGGTGTAATCTGTCATTTCTGACGTACCAAGGTGCATTGACAATCATGCGCAGAATTTTGGATTGGAATCGCTGGATTATTTCGACATTGGAATTGGCAGATGTGCCCCATAATTGCAAGCCGTATGTCCAAATCGGTTTAAGGATGCACTTGTATAAAAGCATTTTATTTTCCATAGGGAGTTGGGATTTGTTATTCATAAGCCAGTACATCTTGCGTAGCTGTTGACCAAGGGCTTTACGCTTTGTGAATATGTGGGTTCTCCATGTTAGGCGGCGGTCCAAGTAAAGGCCTAAGTACCTGGCTACATCAGGTTGAGGTATTTCCGTTCCGTTAAGCTCCACAGGTGGGCATGTGTTTCTTCTAGTAGTAAATGTTACTTGTGTTGACTTGGTCTCGTTAGCTCGTATCCTCCAGTCCTTTAACCAGGCAGATATTTCATTTAGGCTATTTTGTAATTTTTTAGAAGCGGTACTTGGGCACATATCCACTGCCAAAACTGCTGTGTCATCTGCGAAGGTTCCAGTGACCACATTTTGATCTATAGGGAGGTCTGCTGTGTACATCAGGTACAATACTGGACCCATCACACTGCCCTGTGGTATCCCAGCCTGTATTTTGTGTAGACATGTAACCTCGTCGCCTTGTTTTACAAGAAAATGTCTGTCATTTAAGTAAGATTTGACAAACAAATAGTAGTTAGTTGGAAGTGTCTTTTTGATTTTGAAAAGGAGTCCTTCGTGCCAAACACGGTCAAATGCTTGGGAAACGTCCAAAAAGACTGCAGAGCAGTATTGTTTCTCTTCAATGCTGTGTGTATTCTTTCCACAAGCCTGTGTATTTGTTCAACCGTCCCGTGTTTCTGGCGGAAACCAAATTGGTGGTCTGGTATCAGTTTCAGTTCGTGTATTTTCGGCAGAAGTCTTCCGAGGAAGAGGGTTTCCATCAGCTTCGAAGGAATCGGTAGTAGGCTTATTGGTCGGTAAGATTTTACATCACCAGGATCTTTACCAGGTTTAGGGATCATTATGATTTGAGCAACCTTCCACTGAGGCGGTACAAATCCTCTCCATAGAATGGCATTGTACAATTGTGTTAGAAATTTGAAACCTTCCTCTGGTAATTTCTTCAGTGTCGTTGCCGTTATTAGATCGTATCCGGGTGCTTTGCCTTGCTGTAGATTGCCAATAGCCGCATAGACTTCATTTCGTGTGACTTTATTAATTGGGGTATCCAACTGGCAAAGTTTGGTTAAGATATTCGTTAACTGCTTTAATTTTTGTAGATCCATCATCCAGATTTAGCGTGAATACTTCTTCCAGGTGTTTTGCAAATACATGTGCCTTATCAGCATCACTGTTGGCCCACGAACCATTTTGCCTACGTATCGGTGGTTGATGGGTTATAGGCCTCTTCAGTCTCTTTGTGGCTTTCCAGAGAGAGTAATCTGTAGATGCCGTTGCATCCAAGTTCCTGAGGTAATTCTGCATGCTTTCATCCCTTTCTTCACTGAGGAGTCGTTTTAGTTGTGCTGTTATTGCATTTAGTATCTTCTTGTCGTGTGGATGTCGAGTCATCTGCCATGTTCTTCTAGCTTTGCGTTTTTCAGCAACTTTTTCTCTAATTGTTATATTGCATTGAGGAACGGTAACACTGCTCAGTTCAGGCGTAGCCGACCAAGCCGCTTCCTGGATACATTTGTTGAAGTGCTCAACTGCATACTCAATGTCTTTATCACTTTTTAGTGGTAGGTCAGATCGAAGTGAAGTAGTGACAATATTTTGGAAGAGATACCAGTCTGTTTTACGATTGTGAAGCCAGCAATCTTTTCTCTTTTGGATGATCTTTCTACTTAGAGTAACGATAACCGGAGAGTGATCTGAAGATAGTTCTAAGCTGGATTCGCATTTAATATATGCGCTTGAGAAGCCCTTTGTCACACAGAAGTCCATCAGATCAGGCTTTTTATTAATATCAGTAGGCCAGTATGTAGGTTCTCCGCTGGAGTATACACTAAGTTTTAGCTCTTCAATGGATAAAAACAACTGATGTCCTTTTGAAGTTGTAATTCTAGATCCTCAGAGGTTGTGTTTGGCATTGTAATCTCCACCAGCTAGGAACCTATGGCCCAGTGAAGAGAAGAAGTCACAATACCTTTCTTTTTTAATTTTATGTTTAGGGGGACTGTAGATAGCTGATATTGTTATGGGTCCTGTCCAGTCCTCTAAGACAATGTTGGTTGCTTGTATTTCTGGACTTTGATAGGAAATTGATACATAGTGTCTTATATTGCTTCTAATAAGTATTGCGCTTCCACCGTGGGCTGTTCCATCTGGGTGCATGGTGTGATAAAATTTATATTTGGGAATGTTGATGTAACTTTTTTCAGTAAAGTGGGTTTCAGAAATTCGTAAGATGTCAATTTGTTGTATGTTAAGGAAAGTTTTCACCTCTAGGGTATGTTGTGACAGCCCGTTGGCATTCCATATAGCAAGTTTTATGGTATCGAACTTGTAAGTTTGGCTGTTAGGGTTAAAAGTAGGTTTGTCATTGTTGTAATCTGTTGCATGACTTGTTTTAGCATATACATTAACTCTCTCATTTCAGATGGAGCCTCAGTTCTACTTTTATCATTATTCTCGATATCTGGTTGCCTGTATGTTGTGTTTTTTCTTCGTGCAAATGGCTTTATTATTATTATTATTATATAATAAAGGTGGTTTTCCATACCTTAAGTCTGGCAGCGGTCTTGAGGAAGGCCGGGAGCTGTTCCTGGGAGACATTGACCTCTCCCGCATACATGAACTCCAGTATCGCTTGCAGGTGCAGATAAGACACATCCTTCAGGATTATTATTGGGTGTTTCGATGGGTTCTCCTAGGGGAAGAATGAGAAATACAATATGTAATCAAAACATT
Organism: Clepsis dumicolana; assembly: GCA_963691665.1. Taxonomy (NCBI): domain Eukaryota; kingdom Metazoa; phylum Arthropoda; class Insecta; order Lepidoptera; family Tortricidae; genus Clepsis; species Clepsis dumicolana. Next base: position 5,961,907 of record OY829526.1, read on the forward strand.
TTTTTTTTATAAAATAAGGAAGGAATGTGATCAAGTGGATCACCTGACGGTAAGTGATCACCACTGCCCATAGACACCCGCAACCCCGGAGGGATTGCAGATGCGTTGCTTGCCCAGAGGGCTAAGATGAAATGCCTCTTGTGCCAGTAATTTTCTCGGCTGTCTTACTCTCGACACCGGAACACAACAGTGCAAGCACTGCTGCTTAGTAGTAGGATTAGACAGTAAGATGGTGGTTGCGATCCGGACGGACCTCGCACAAGGTCCTACCACCCACCACCAGCACCACCAAATCTACCATGTTTACCTTATTGGATTAAAATTGCTAACTAATAAGTAATAACAGCTGAACCAAAAATAACCTAAAGATAGCACTCACACAATAACAGTTGTGTCACATTACATTACACACATCCTGCATTGTGTTTACATATAGCATCCGTCACTAGTGCATGTCTGTCAACATTGGTATTGGTGTGAGATTATTTCTTGCCTAGGCTATAACAATAACCTATTTATTTAATTACAGCATGCTATAATATAATAAAGCTTTGTCATCAAAAAGTATTTTTCTATGTATTACTTAACAGGGGTTCTAAATACATTCTAATTAAGGATATCTTTTTCTATTTCATTTCTAATCTCCAAAATTAGTAGGTATTAAAGTGAAAGAGACTCAGTTTTTTTTTACTTCCCGCATATGATGGGTTAATCACACATGATATTCGAAGTTAAATATTAACCAAGTTTTTTGTTTGTGGTATTAAAATTAGTCTCAATGAGTCTACATAAACACACTTAATTTTAAATCCTTCTAGATCATAATAGGTAGTCCTATTTCGTCACCTTCCTGTGTCCGCAGCCATATGGCCCAGTGTCCTGATTCATCTACATTTTCATTATTGTCAAATGTAGGGTAGCTTACTGTTTTACTTTAAAACATGTTGGGTTAAACTTGTCTTATACTCAACTGATAGAAGTCTAGTTGTTTTAATATTCACACAGCCAACTGATCATAAATAACTATACACCCTTTTGAGAATGTTACCAATACTGAACCTAATAGGTATTTACTTGCTGAAAAATTCAACCTGAGGCCTTATTGCATAACTATCTATTTTGACATGTCAGTTTTTGTATTACTGTGACAGCTAGCTGTTTTTGATACCAGCCCCCTATTTCACCAACTTTACAATTGTCAGTTTACAATTACAATTCGAACTAAATTTCTTTGCCAATATGAAGCGCGCTAAAACAAAAGCTCTTCAAGTCAGCAACTGACACCGAATTGTCATTGAAAAGTGACACTTGTAACGTTGGTGAAATAGGGGCCAGTTGTCAGCCCATACAAAATGACCATGAAGCTGATTGTGAGCAAGTCAGACAATAAGCATGCTGGTGTCCATTTAATCTCAAGTCTAGTGACGACTACACTCAGCACTGCAAATAGCTTTTGAGTGCCTAGTGCAAGCTTCTAAAACTGCACCCTTGAAGGCCAAATCTCAGTCCGGAACAGATCTTTTTTGTTCCCTCTCCGGGCTGGTGGCCTGTGCCTGGGCAATGTTGGCAACAGCCCTAGTTGCAGCACTGATTACAAAGCTGTTAACTCACCTCTAGTAAGCTTTTGAAGTATGGACTACAAGCTGAGAGAACCATTTTATGTGCTTTACATGTCTGACCTTCGCATGCTAGCGTCACCTGAAAAACCACAAGGAGTTATATTAGATACATAAACAATTGGGATAGGTGCCTAGGGAGAAAACTTTTTAAGTAAGGATATCTTGGATAATACATTGGTAATGCATAGGGTTTACCCATACATAATTATGAAACATAAAATTGTTATTATACTGAAACCACACCTTGTTAAGGAATTAAATAAACTTAACCTCATTTAAAGTATGAAGAATGCCTATTTACATACTTTTTATTTTAGCTAGAAAGAGAAAATTCCAAACTTAAAACTAAATTGATAAGTTGCTAATTTCTATACAGCAAAATGTAAAGGGTTGTATACAAAGTTGGCAAAACAACAATAGCAGAAAACACCAGTGTTCAAAATCTGGTTTTATAAAGTTGATAAGGCTTTGGAATCAGTATCTACAACAATTAAGAAAACAACATTACTTTTCTATTATCAATATAAGTTGGTACAAAGTTAAAAGGAAGACTTTTAGTAGAAATAAGTTGGTTTTTTTAAGAAAAATATAGTGCCAGGGTTATTTATCAACATCACTACTAATGACCACATGTCAGTACTCACATCAGTAAAGCTTTTTTCGTCCCTTAAATGCCTGAATGAAGTCACCATATTTGTTTGGAAATCGTTCCATTTCAGGAAAAATTGTTGATCGCCCATTTTGGATATTTATTCTTAAATACCTGCAATGTAAACAATGTTTAGATACAATGTTTTAAGTAAGTATCAAAAAACAACTCGCTACAATTACAGATTATACACAGTTTAGGCGTATTAAAGTTGTGTTTGATGTTTCATGTTTGTAATTGTTTCGGCAAAGGCCACCGAAAGAAAAAGTGCACCTACGTCACTATGTGAAATGCTTACTGCATAGAAAACAAGCTTACCTACTATTTTTCTACAACTATAGCTCTCAAACGAACTAACTTCGATAGTTTAATCCAAGGACACAGCGTAATGTTCCGCAACTCTCACAAAAAGTAAAGCAATTGAAACTCGAAATGAATGAAGACGCCGTATCGCATAAATTAGCGACTTCTTTCTATTTCTTACAAATTCCTTCACTCGCCAACTGGGTTGCCAGCTCGGAGATAAAGTTTACCAACAATATAAAAAAAAACATGACAAACATTAAAAAAATATTGTTGTTTTTGAATGTGCATTTAGAAAACGTATTATTTAAATTTCGTTTTAACGTTTGTGCGAAAATACAACTTTCGGTTCACTTGTTGAGTTGATGATAAAAAACCCTATATTTATTATAATTGTCATGTTTTTTTAAATTACTTGCAAATATTAAAATATTTAAATTAATGATCATACCTAACTAGTCAACGGGGTACTTGTACCTGATTATTGAGTAATAATTTTGTAGTCTGGCATTACAGATCACCGATTGGCTAGAATCCTAGGAGACGGTTTACGAAGCGTTCATAGCTTCATTAATTACGTTTTATTATTAATGAGTCATAAACATAACAAATGTCTTAGTTTAATATTATCAATGTATTTTTTATACTTACTTACATTTTGACTAACACACTATAAATCGTGACGTAAATTATGTTTAATATTTAAAGAACCATTTTTTCAATGGCAACAAAATAAGCGCCATCTTGTGCCGAGTAGCATAATTTTTATCACAAATGTTTTGTAAGCTTTGCGTAGCTTTGTACCTTTGTACTTTGTATATACTACTGTAGTCTTTGCTTTGTACTAAATAAAAAATATGGCGCTGATAAATTACTAGAACACTTATTTCTCTTCTCTTGTTTTTATTATGATTAAGTATTTTGAATATTTCAAGCCCCCGACAAGTGACAAGTAAGTGGCTTAGGCTCTGGCCCTAAACTATGAAGTGCAAAATTCGAACTTCGTGTCGTGCCGTCCCGCTCACGCTAATATGATTTAATACGAGAGCGAGCGGGACGATACGATACGAACTTCGATTTTCGAATTTCGTAGTCGTCCCCCTGTAACTATGCAAGCTAATAATAGGAAACACTTGGCTGACGAAGACGAAAAGGACTAACTTGTGCCGTTAAAAAACAATTTCTTCTTGTGTTATTTTCATATCGTCTATTCTTCAAATGAAATTTGTTGTATATTGAAGAGTTGAGAATTTCTTTCTATTTTTAAGTCAGTCACGAACATAATTATTATAGATTAGACGAATAGCGGAGCAAGTCTGAATTAATAGGTATGTGCTATGGCGCATTAAAATGAATGGCGCCGGCGCCGGGTTAATTAGTATTTCAGGCTGATGTACATAGTTAGATACCTTTTATGAGTGTAACTTGCAAAGAAATAAAAGATTAAGTTTTATTATACACAAGATTTAATTCACAAAAACGTTTTTAAAACGACACCCATATTGCATTAAAGAAAGACAGGCATAAAGTGAATAGTAAATATCTTACTAAGTACATTTAAAATCATTAACTACAGTCAAGTATTCAGTAGTATTGGTAATTATTAAAATGCTTAATTATCAAGATAAAAATATTTATAGCATTATTTAAAACGACACACTACACACGAATACTACGATTGAAAGGCCAAGCGGTGTTGCCAGTCTTAAATACTAACTTACTTATATTACTTTCTAATTAAGTAATAATTAACTACATTAACTTATAATTAACACATGTTAAAAATATAAAAACACATGCTCATAACTGGCCCTTAATTAATAATAGCAAATAATTTGAGAATGAAATAAATAATTTACAACATGTCGAGAACATTCATTTTTTTCTAACTATAATTGACATCAAGCAGGATTTCGTTTCAACTTATATTAACTTACTTTGGTACACAATAAAGTTACAGTTAATTAATTATTAATATAATTAGAAATACGACAGATTAATTAATATAATAAAACACACTGCGACATTATTGCCAAAATTTGCGAATGAAAAAAATACAGACGTAATGATATTTGCTAACTTTTCATAATGATACGGTCATTTATTTAAAACTAATTGTTATCCATATATTTTATATTTGGTATCTTCAAGCAATTCAAAATATACAAAGCACGTTCGGACTTAGGTATATTCTAGCGTATGATTCGTCGATCCGTTGAAGGCGACCGAAATGTCTAATCTAAGATTAACCTACAGGGTTTATAACCCTCGATAATAACATATTGCCCCACCAATAGACATTTAGAAATAAAATATAATATCTCCAAACTTTTGACTAACAAATAAATTTATGTTTCCTCTTACCAAGTTGGTAAACTAGTGTCCACCTTTGGTTGTAAGCATTATATTATCCTACTTTGCATTGGTTACTTAAATACAATTCGTTTATAAATCCATAAATTTAACGACTTAATTAGGAAATATTTTAAATTCGCTGTAAAGAAATGCTGGTTTTGAGCAAATAAAATGTCATTTATAAGTAAGTAAGTACTCTTAGTTTAGGGCCTATAAGTTTTGATGAAACCGAAATAGGGAGACAAGATAGGGTACAGTTCAACAATGAAATTCTTAAATAGTAGATGGAGTATCTAGCTAGGTCTATTCATTGGTTGATATTATATGAGGTTTTTTTTAAGTAAAACCGACTTATATTAACTAACTTGAATTTTAATATTACTCGCAATTTGGTATCGTAGCTTAGGTTCATTTTAAGAATATATAACGTTTAGGTAAATGACTAGAAATTTTGGATTTGCGCAAAGTATTTGGCTGGACTTCACTACGTTCGAAAAATAGTATGGAAATAAGACCAAAGCGGAAAATAATGCGACTAGATGGAAATGCAATAAATTCTGACTTGACATCAGTGTCGGGCCTCTAAACCCAGTTTACTGAAATGTGCTGCTTAAAATAGTATTATCAAGATACCACCTCTATATTCAGTTTCCTACACTAATACCACTAATTATACAATTAATTAACTTACAGGTAAAGAAAAATACAATCATGTACTTTCATATCTGGCACTAAATAAAAATCGATGCTTGAACCCACATGTCACATTTAAAAATATTACAATTAAGGCAGAATAGGACGGTTTACACTTTCAGTAAAATTTAAGGCAGCTAAGGCACCTAGTTATCGAATAGCTATATATTTGAAATATTAAAATGTACACACACACAAATATATTGCATTACTAATTATTAATTAAAGTGAATAAAATATTCGCCAAGTATGAGTGGCGTAGTGCGTCTACTCGTTGCTAGATGGCGTTGTACCAAGTTTAACGTTCGTTGACGTTTGTATTTGGAGAGGCAGTTTTAGTCCCCGCGGCGCCAGGATAAGCCTAGCGGGCGTCACGAAGACTAAAGCGTACTCTCATTTGTTTACACCTAGGAACTTGGCTGCCTCATCCGCAGAGGACAGTAGTTTGTTGATGATTTTCTTGTCGGGTATGCCAAGAAGTTTTCCGATGAGATCGCCGCCGTTTTCTCCGTCGTTTTCGGTCTCGGACGAGTACTTGCGCGAAGTCATCTGTATTTTGAGTTTCTTATTGTAATGGGAGGACGGTGGGGAGTTGTTATTGTTGACGTTGCTCGGCACTTCGCTGCCCGAGCCATCATCGTCATGGTAGCTGTACCTGTAAATAAAAAAATAAATTATAGCACACTTTCAAGATGATTTCATTTTTATTTGGGCGGCATTTCATTGAGGTGATTACAGATTTTTTGTTCCGTTTTCTTCATATCTTTCCAGGTTCTAATAAAGTTACTTTGCTCATTGACTGTTCCTGGGCCTTCTAAGTTTCCAAAATGAATTCTACAGGGTGCTCAACTTACCCGTTGGCCACAGGCTCGCGCTCCACCGGCGTGTCCGGCGGCGTGGCCTCTTCATCATCAGTCTCGTCTCTGTGCTTCTTCCGGTGCCGCAGCATGCTGTGTTTGAGGGTGAACCGGCGCCGGCAGAGGTCGCAAGCAAAGGGGCGCTCTCCGGAGTGGGTCCTCATGTGGCGACGGAGGTCTTCGGCTGACCAGAAGCGACGGACACAGAAAGCGCATACCACCTGGGGAAGGGTTTTAGATTAGTTCACGGTAAATGGGTTTTCAGTGTAAGACTGTAACAGTGTGGTATAATGACGCAAGTGAAGTCCAGCTGCCTGATGTGACGAGATCGGTCTCAGAAATATCAGAGCGATTGAGCTCTCGGAGAAATCAGCTGTGGTAGCCATATCAGAACGTGCATACTTTGGATGTGGGGTTACTGAAACGTTGTCGGCAATCGGCATCTTTCGGATTGTTACTATTGTCACCATTAACAGAAATAGTCAAATTAGTGTCTCTCAGGGCATAAATAATCCTTACCTTTCTATTAGCATGGTCTGGAAACTTGGCCTTCTCATCGTCATCAGCGCTTTCACTCCGGTCACTCGCAGCATCCAAGGCTCCCTTGCTGACGAGCTGATCGTACTCCGTCGCGTGCATCGTCGCCAAGTGCCTGAGCGCACCTCCTCGATCACCAAAAGAACCTTCGCATAAATGGCACTTGAAAGCCAGCTCGCCGTTCTGTGTGTCCTCAACCTCAGGGTTAGGAGAGGGAGGTTGCGAGTTCCCAGACCCGTGTCTCGAAGATAGATGCTTCTTCAAAGTTTCTAGTGAAGAAAAGGTGCTGGCAGGGCACGAGGCGCACTTGAAAGGTCTTTCGGGCACAGTTCTGATGTCATTCTGGGGGGGAGATACGGCTTCTGGGATTGGTTCCGCTAGTATAGCTCTAGCTGATCCCCCGTGTTTTCTTAACAAGTGGCGGTCACAGTTGGATTTGGTGGTAAAAAGTAGGGGGCAGTGGGGACACTTGAAGGGCTTCTGGCCGGTGTGAGTGAGGACATGGCGGCGAAGAGATGAAGACCACGGGAATTTTCGATGGCAGTACGGGCAGGATACTCGATTTGGGGCCAGGCTGTAAGCTGACTTTTTCTTTGGGGGTTGCGTGCCGTTGTCAGCGTCAGATCTGAAAATAAAATGCTATAATTAATATTCGATGCTTAATTTTTATTAATTGATAGAAGTCTCGACATTGGATAAAAAGTTTAATAGAAAGTCTCTTCCCTTAAATCTAATTAGACAGGTAAATTGAGAAGAAAATACTTACTTGTTTTCATCACTTCCGGAGTTATTGCCTTCGCTAGTAGACGCCACCAAGCCCTCTTCGTCCTCTTCCTCATCACTCCTGGTCGGCACCACGGGCATAACCAATGGCTCCACAGGCGCAGGAATAGGGTCGGTACCCATCTCAGTCTTTTCAGTGATCGGGACCGGCTTATTAATCAGGTTCCCGGCGATTTTGAGATCAAAGTCCTTATGCATCTCCTGCTGGCGAGACGCCATCAGAATTTCTTCGGCAGCCCGATGCGCTGCAAGAAGCTGTTCCGATTTGGCGTCGGTGTCAGGCTCCTCGTCTATAACCAGGGCGTCGTCCTCATCCTCCTCATTGTCCGCCACCTCGTCCGAGTCCCGGCGGATCGGTGAGCGGTCTTGCTGAATTGGTCGCTCAAGGTGGCGAGCTAAGAGCGCGAACTTCACTCGGTCAGCTAAAGTGTCAGAGGACGGGTATGGAGGCGGTGCTCGCGGAGCCGGCCGCCGCACGCTCCAATGCTGAGGATGCTGCTGCTTGACATGGCGCTCCATATTCGACCGCAGAGTAAAGCGCGCTGAGCATTGCGAGCAGGAGAAAGGTCTTTCCGTGCGATAACGTCTTTGTTTTTGTTTAGGCATCAACACGCCGTTTTTTATCACCATTTTGACGGAGTCGTTTTGCTGAATAAGGCTGTTGTTCAATGGCCGAGGGGGAGATTCAGAACGAGGCGGCGGTAAAGGCGAACTGTCGCGTAATACTGGCTGGTCTTCTTCTTCAGGCTCCTGTTTGGGCTGAGCCTCCTGGTCACTTGTCACGAGCCGACCACCTGACATGCTCAATCCGCGAATAATTTCCTTCTGGATGCGCTGCTTTATTTCGGCCAGTTCTTGGGAATCGGAAGGGTGGGGAAAAAAAGATGGCTGAAGAAAGTAAGGGTTGAGAGGAAATGTTGGGGGAAGTCCGGCCAATCCAGGTAATCCTGGCACGGTACCGGCGTAAAATTGAGATAGTTGAGTTGCGTAGTATGAAGGATCGATTTTGGGTAGTGAAGTTTCTAGCAGCCTCTGTTGAGCGAGAAGAAATCTTGTTTGTGCGGAGGCGGTGACAGCTGGATCAGGTTCGAAGGTCGGCCGCGGAGCCGTTTTGGGTCCATCTTCGTCTACATCTCGTTTCTTCTTGCTTAGATCCAGTACGTCACAGTGGTTGTCATTGGTACTGAGATCTACTGGAGCTTCTTCGTCGTAACTCTCAATTTCATCATTACTTTTAATCGAGAACTCGGGGGGTCTGTACTCCGGTATTTGAGTCAGAGCTTGAGTTAATTGACCAATACCTTTCACTTTTATTCTAGGCGCTGGTTGGTCAGGTTCTCTAGGTACCATAGTGATGTCTGCTATGGGCTTTGGGGTAAGCGAGACAACCGGATGTCTATCCGCAATGAAATTATTCGGGAAATGTGACAGAGGAGTGTCACGACCAGTTGGTTCGGCGCGTCTTTCTGGCTCAGGGGTGTGGAAGGCTAGAGATCGCTTTACTTCCTCTCTTGCCAGTTTTGAGTTGACCTCGTCGTTGTTAGGGTCTTCTGATGGATGGTATATAATCGAACGCTTGACGTCTTCTCTCGTAACTTTGGCGTGACGGTTACGCAGGTGGCGTTCACAGTTAGCTTTAGTAGTGAAAGCGTAGTTACAAACGGCGCATTCGTAAGGGCGGTCGCCGTTGTGCGTCCGCATGTGCCGAACCAAAGCCGCCTTGTCTAAGGATGCGTGAGGGCACATGTTGCACTGATACGGCCCAGGCCCGGTTCCGCTGAGGTGAACTCTGTTATGACCCTTTAAAGCTCTAAGATTGGGAAATTTTGCAGGGCATAATCTGCAAGGAAATTCGCCGCGAAGCTTCATTCTTCTGAATTCGGCGGCAAAATTATCTTGCGATTCTTCTTGCTCTCGTTCCTTGCCGATGGTATCAGGTGGTGTGAGAACAGAGCTTTCAAAAGGCACTCTGGTGCCCGTGAGCCTTTCCAACAGACTGCCAGTTGACGTGACGTTTAATATTGACGGAATGTCAGCTAGATCTCTTGCGGCATCGATGTGGCGGATGCCGTTTCCTGCAAAGTGAGCATCTTCGAATTTGGATGTAAAGCGCTCCATGGGTGGAGTAAGAGTTCCAGGGATACCGTAGGATCGGTTTCTCAAGTCTAGCTTAGCAAAGAAGTCTCTCTCTCTACGATCGACAAGTTCAGGACTCTGCGCTCTGACAGGATTGGCGCAAGTCTTCCTATGGATATCCAAGGCCTGTTCGCAGGGGAAATCTCTGGAGCACAGCTCGCATCTGTACCGCTGTTCTGTTACTGACACGTGTGTGTTGCGTTCGCAAACGCCTCGGGCTATTTCTGGGAATTTCTTGCTCGAAAAGTCGACGAAGGTGAGATCGTTGAAGCCCCGCGTTTCGTCGCCGTGGGCGGTGAACCGGTGCAGGTCGAACGCGTTGCCGGAGTCAAAGCGTTGACCACACCTTGGGCATTCGAAGCGCGCGAATCTTTTGTCCAGAGGCATTGCCGTAGGGGATGTAGTGGCGGCCCTTTTGCGCGCTCTTCTAGAGTCGTCCTCCTCGCTTCTGTCGGAGCGGTTGTCGCTGTCGATGCTGGTCGTCCTGGTCACTCTGGGCTCTTGCGTGTCCTTCGCTTCCTCCATGTCCTCGTCATTCGCCTCGATCTTAGCCTCGCTGATAACCTCCTCTGTTTTGATATCTGCAACAACAAAACAGAAATGTTACGATTGATTCCGGGTTGTGTTTGAATAACGCTACGCTTTCATTTTCCTATTCCAAGAAAACCCTACAATGGGTGAGTCAGGCAATTCATTGCTGATACTAATGTAGACGGTTTTATTAAAATAATACAATGAGATGCCACAATCATTGTGGCTTTGCCAGTTACGCGCACCTCAATCAGTTAATAGATTATTTGTAAAGTTAAGACAATTTCATCATCACTGAACCAACTGAATTGCCTTACAAAATGAAAAAACAGATTACAGAAAAGTAGCTTGTGTTAAGTTCCGCTACTCAATAACAGATGGCGCCACCGCAAGCAAACAATTTACATAGTTCAACAATATCGATCGCATTAACTACGAAACAAAGCTTTCTGTCTGAATCACCGCCCTTTGTCTCAGGCGAGCATTGAAAGATACCGCCGCACGTACACAAGTGTTTAAAACTATAGGTATTTGCGTAGTCTGTCGGGGTACAAAAATCAATAGTCCCGTCGACACCCCAGTCTCATCACGGCAGCCTACAACTACCTACGTAGGTACCTAGGTACAGACTACAAACAGATGACTCATGGGGAACAGAAAGATATCGCTTTTGGTTTAGCCGTTCTGAGAAACTGTGCTGGCTGTCTATGATTGTTGTAAAGTTTCTTTATCTCTGGCAGAAAGGGAACGATAACGGCTAATCGATACTCCGGCTTAAATCGACTTGGTTACAGGTTTCTCAGATAAATAGATAGCATTTGTTAATAACAATGATTACTTGAATTCTTGAAAGATTAGTCCTCATTTCTCTGTAATCATACTCATACTCATACTCGTTTATTCGTCATAAGGTATTATCACATGTCATTTAAATTAGTGCTAACGCAATACAAAATAAATTATTACGTCCATAGATTACAATTCGAATTAAGTTAATAAAATAAAAAAAATAAGTTATGTCATTATGCCATTATCATTATTCATCACTAATTATACCACCTAATAACTAGTGGGTTTAGGGCTTAAAGTTAAGGAGCTCGTCAAAGGTGTAGAACGTGTGATCCAACACGATCGATAAATTCGGTAGTTATAAAACGACGGAAGCGTAACGTCGGGAAAAACATTCCTACGAGTCTAAAAAGTACTGTTCTATTTTCCTTCATATCTCAAAAATAAGTAATTAATAAAAGCTGTACATAAATGGACCGATCATAAATAATTTGTCAGAGAACCCATTTATTTCCATTTTGACAGAGAATGATTCAGACCGACGTCATCAGTTGATTATATGTATTAATATTAGGTACCTAAGTACTTACTTAATGTACGTTTGCAAGTTTATCTGCCTTATATTTTCCAAGTTTTAACTAATTTTAGGACTAACTCATCGAGAATCCTGAAGTCGTGACCAGAAATAGCGATCCCTATGATAAACGTCCCAATGATCGACAGGCTAAATCCAATGATCGACACGTTAAATCCAATGATCGACACGTTAAGTCCAATGATCGACACGTTAAATCCAATAATCGACACCTTGCTTGTCGCCTCATTTATTGCTACGTATTAAGATTAAAGGTGCCAACTATTGGGACAGTGTCGGGCACAGGGAGATTTACCTATATGTAGTTAGGTAAGTATAGGGTAGACACATAGGGTAGACGTATAACATGAAATGTAAGAATAATGCGAATAAATATCCAAAATCTATTATTAGCTTAAAACCTTAAACCAACATTCATCATCATCATGTCAGCCCCAAGACGTCCACTGCTGGATATTGTGGACACAGGCCTCCCCCGCGGCTCCCCACTCAGACCGGTGTAGTGCTTTTCGCATCCACCGCGATCCTCCGACCCTCACCAGGTCGTCGCTCCATCTTGGTGGAGGCCTACCTACAGCTCGTCTCCCAGTCCGCGGACGCCATTCGACAACATTACATTTACGGAATACCAAACACTCGATTTTGTATGTTTGTAAATTGTGTTTTTTCTCCTGTTTTTTCGTACAATAAAATGTTTACTTTCTTACTTTACCAAACAACAATTTATTAATGGATTGTTTTTGTCAGAAATGTCGATACAGACTTGAAACAATTGCCATCGCAGCAACCTCGCGTTAAGTATATCACTACATCACAAGACTGTACCGTAAGTCTCAATAATACACAATACCTTTTCAATCTTAAAGCGATGATGTTAAGATAGCAAGTGGAATGAAAGTGTTCGGAGTTGTACTGTTTCTGTACAAATGCGTGAATAGGACACATCATTGGGCATTTCATTCATTAATTGGAAACATAAGGTAGATAAGTACGTCCGGTGTCGCAAAACTGAAGTGACTACGTTTCTTTTGAAGAGGGAACTATTTGTAAGGACTTTCTTATGAATAATTAAGGAAGTGTTTAGCGCTTTTTATGATGTACCTATATACTTACTAGATCTCGCCGCAAAAAGCGGATTTGCCTGCGTTCTATTTGTAACTCCAAATTTATAACATTGCTTTATATTGGTCGATTTAAACGCGACCTGGATATGACATTGACTCGAACTAGTACTGGGGTAATTCCGGGGGAGATGGCCATATAGGTTACAGGAGAGATGGCCAATGGGAAAAAGTCCGACTAATGACACTACTTTCAATTTAGTTTAATTCAAATACCAGGTACCTACTCTAACTATAACTACACTTGTTTGTATCGTGTGACGTGAAGTTAAGACCAAAATTAAGTTACATTCGACTGAGCGACTGAACTGAACCAAGATGAGCAGATATGAAATAAAAGCTCGAAGTTTTTTATAAATAGACTTTTTAATGTGTAAAAAACAGTTTTTATCAATTAATAAAAATATCAATAATTACCCCACAATTGACGTAAATATTGAGTCATTGTTATCGGAAAACCAGTTATGTTCAGGTTTGGTCGTGCACGTACATTGTGGGACTACTTCTTTTTTTTCAAGATTATTAAAGAATTACCCACCAACTCCTAACCGTTAAAGAGTTGTAACCTTTCATCATCACCTGATCAACACAAAATGATGACTACAAGACGCAAATACTTACTTAGCTTGAGAAAATATATGAAACACGGGATACGTGCCTACAAAATTTGAGGGTTGCCGTAGATTTCTCAGGGATTCCATCATCAGATCCTGACTTGGTGACAGTGGGACCAACTAGAAAGTATACCCTTTCGAACAAAAAAGAATTTTTGTCATCTTCGAGTGACCGACTACATAAAAAAAAATCCGACGAAGTGAGAACCTCCTCCTTTTAAGTCGGTTAAAGAGGATAATAATATCTTTTTATTAATTTTCGGAAGTAGGTACCTAACTAAACATAGGTAGGGGTAGTTAAACAACGGGTAGCGGTAAAATGATCTAGCTTGTCGCTCAGCGGATTTCTATCCCACTACGCAAACCGGGGATGAACACACCGAAAGATGAAGCGGATCGCGGTCTCTAGTGCCAACTTCCGAGGCCACCTATCCTATCCACAACAGAATACCACTAACCACTAATTCCTGGTGACTCTACTAAAATTCCACATTTCAGCATTTTCTTAGCCAAAGGAATTCTGTGACGTTATTCGTATCAGATTTTGTAAGAATCTGTAGAAATTTGAGACGTCGGCGCATGAAAGGGTAAACACAAATTAAACAGGTCAATACTCATGCCTAGTTGTTGATTAAAGCGCGGCTATTCTAAGTTTAGGTGAGGATTAGAATAACAAAATCGTGATTTTAACATGAAACTACCGTGAGACTCAATCATAGTGAAATAAAAGGATCACTCACGTATGTCAGTCGAGTCGAGCTATACTCGACTGACATACGTGAGTGATCCGTTTATTTCACTAAAATCGTGATTATTATAAACTTGATTTTTATGGATAAAGTGAAGAATGACGTAATAATAGGCAATTAATTTTAATAACTTAGGAACTAGGGTACCAATGTTTGACACCAAGCATCAAGACTGAAGAAGCTAATCGCATGAGAGCAACGGAAACGGATTCCTAATGCCCTAATTTCTCAACGTTGCGCTATCCTGGGTTTGGCAGTTAACTTACAAACCCGGGGATAAATTTACGAAACGCCACAAGTTTACTACTTAACCCAAGTAAGTAAATAAATAAGTAAACGCCAAGTTGGCGCAAGTTTGCGCGCTCTTGGTTTAAGTAGTTCAAAATTATCTGAAACTAGATACAGCGTATTTTAGTTATGCTTGAAATGTCAAGAATAGGGATTATTATATCTAACTAATTAAGAATTCGTAAATCTGCGCTGGTTAATTTAATGAAGTTAATTTCGTCCAAGAAAATTTTTGTACGCCGTTACCGCTTGCGCAGATTCTGGGAATAATTCATGAAATGCAGATTTTAGGCGGAAAACGATCAACGGCATTTAAACGATGACACGGCGATTCGATTGTTTTAAATCGTATTAAAATGTATACGCAATTAATTTCAAACTATACGAGAGAATTCTAGGAAGAGAACCTTACAGAAATTCGCGATGCAAAAAACACGATCATGATAAATAATTGAAGTAAGTAGAAAGCATTGTATCCCTTTTTTTCAGTAAAAATTCTTAATAGTCCTTGAAATTTTATTTTCTGATAAAGTAAGGTGTCATACAACCTAGGTCACACTCACACCCCATAATTTAAAGGCATCGTTTCCGATACGCCTCACCGCGCCTAACACATCACTAAACCAAACATCCTTCTAGCAACCGGATAGCGATCAAGCGATCGTTATCAAGAAATTTTCGCAAAACAATACACGATCGAAACAAAAAACCATCAACGCTGATTTATATTTCCCCTGGAAATCACGATCGAAGAAAAAAAACCATCAAATTCACCGTCCATCGGGTTCACTCAAGTTCAAATACGGAGAAAAGGTGTGACATAGATGCGCGCACGTCTTTGACTTCCTCCTTCCCGCTTATTCGGAATTTAAATCGACCTATCGCCATCCCGGCTGGCCTGCAACTTGGTACACGACAACCGCTCTTACTATATTACCGGTAAGGTGGTATACCTACGGCGTCGGTTGGACGGGCCACGCATATTATAAACATTTTGATTGATATGGTGAGGACGTCGCCGGTCCCGCTGCTTTCTTCCACACTCCAATGAGCCTCAACGGTACTGAATTACACCGTGTCGTATCTCCAAGCCCTCATTTATGGTGTCGCCATCGACAATTACTGCCTACCGTCTACTTAGTCGATAAGTTCTGACGATTTCAAAAGAGCGCGTGCAAACGAAACTATTGCTTAAACCGTAGCAGTAAAATCAGTTTCTGAGGTAACCCACGCTGCATAGATAAAGGCGACGTCTGATATGTGACAACCGTAAGACTCTGCTATTGTCTAGAAATTGATAATACGTGTGGCACGGTCATTTTGTAGTTCGCAATGTTGCGTACGTATCTCAGGAGAAATTTAATGAAAAGGTATCCGAAATTACGTGGGAGAAGGAATTGTTTGTCATGTCACGTCGGCAATTTACCGTACGAATGTGTATCTAATCATGCAAACCCCAATTTGTCCCACTTGAGTACCTAATTTTGATGTCCGAGCCCAATCTCCACGAAATAATGTGATCTTGTGGACGAAAATTTACATCATGCTTTTATTCTAGTTAGATCTCATTATTCAAAACAGAAAGCACCCAAATCAAGATGACCACGTTTCTAAAGGATAAATATTTCACTAAGAACCTAAATAATGGGACATTGGTGTAAGTCATTCTAAACCACACAAATTGTCCAGTGCTACTTATATTTCAACAATTGTAAATACAGTAAGTACTAACGCTCATCGAATACAGCCATCCGAACATCAATACCGTCGGCTGCTTAAGAATTATACATAGGCAACGCACGTACCCAGATCCGTTACCATCTCAGCCCTTTAAGAATTAATATTCTCATTCAATTCGTTCGGTCTCGTTCGCGAGGCGATGCAATTAGGACGCTTTTCCGTTCGGAGAAAGTTCGATCGATTGGAAAACATTTTCGGATGCCACTCATCCTGCTTTGGCGATGTGATACCTATTTCATTATTGTTCATCATAATGATGCACATAGTTAAGAGTGTTCCATGTAAACCTAATTTCATTCGTTACTGGTTAGTTATACAAGGCTGTTGTTTCAAATGATATGATCTCAGCTCTAGCAATCAGAAGATTTTATTAAAGAAGAAAGTTTTGCAGCCGAGTACATCCCGGCTTCCAATATAAAACAGTCTCTCAAAAGTTTCTTAAATAGCTTGAATCATTGCACTATACATTCAGGGCTGCATCCACTCAGGATTCAGGAGTGTCATAAGCATCATAACTACCGTTACGTCGCGCGGAAGGCGCGTCCCTGACTGGCATAGTGATGACCCTTCCAAGATGGCCGTTGTTCGCTGTAAGTTGGTCAACCTGTATTGATTTGGTAATTTGTTTGAGACTAGATTTATGAAAAAGCCTAATAAGTTGTACATTCAATTTATAGCGGCCTACTTCACAAAATACAAAAAATAACTGTGTTAGCTCAGCTCTAATTTGTCTGTAGATAGAACATTCTCTTCATTTTAGTGAAACATCTAGTCTTCAAAGAATTGTCGTACGATTTCGTGTCAGCCGGATTTCGCCCAAAATTTCTTGAAAAAAATCTTATCATTGAAACTTATTCACGGATTCCTAATCAGGAAGTGAGCCGTTCACTATTTTCATATAAATCATTACGAAATGTGTCACGTAGGTAGCTCGGTAAATATGTTAAGTTGTTACACGTGTTGCAGGTTGTTTACCTTTAGTTGGACAGCTATGCAGGAAATTGGATAAATCGGATGAGAAAGATTGTTTGTTTTAGAGTTGGCAATTTTCCCTTGTGGCATAAAGGCAAATTATTGATGTTTTATTTATTTATAAATAATATTAAGGTAAAGTATTGTGTCATAGCTCTTACGCACCCAAAGCAATTCAAACCAAAGATTACCTCTCTTAGCCATCAATACAATCAGTTGCCTCACCGCGTCAACTCATTACTCATCTTTTTATCAGGTTGGTCCAATTGTCCATGTTCGTCCCGACCGGAACAAGTATAATCGGTTATCTCGAGATAAAAGTACCGTTTAGATGCCACATGAGTACACCTTTGACAAACTTAGACGCCATGAGTTACATTTTTTGGTTCGACCTACTAAGTCAGTTAAGTGACTAACGCCCAGGTTTCAGTTTATTGGAATTAAGTCTCTAATCCGTAATAGGTAGTCAGATAGACACATACATACATAATAACGATACAAATGCGAACCTATTTAAAACTATTTATTTTATAACAGACAAAATTAATTGGTCTTAATTGTACTTAGTGATTTTGTTTTGTGTTTGAAAGTCTACTCTTTAGGGTCCATTTCATCAACATTACTCCCTGATACTCATCATCATCATCATCATCATCATCACCACCAGCCTTTTTTACGTCCCACTGCTGGGCACAGACCTCCTCTCAAAATGATACTAAAACGTCAAATTACTATTGCGATTTGACATTTATTTATCAGAGTAAGCGTTAATCCGGAGTAAAACGTTGGTGAAATAGACCCTTAATTCGGAGATATAAGAATTCGTATACAAGTACTATTTACATAGCGTCCAGTCATATAATGTATAAACATCGATCCTAAATGGAAATTTACTGCATTCGTCATCTGTGGTAAAAAGTTAGGTTTGGTTAGGTTAGTGAAATCACCATTTGCATTACATATACGTGCATCTGCGCACAGAATCATCTCGCTAACCTAAACCACACTCACATTTTTTATCCTTAAACAGGGTACATAAATACAGTCATTAATAATAATATTAATCGTCACCTGGTCAATGCGTCATCGCCTGCAGTGCTATCCGAGTGATCTGGCTGGTTTAATGTTGTCGAGAAAGAGCAACAAAAACAAAACATTAAGAGGCTCCCCTGAGAGAATGACCTTTAACGTTTCGCGCCTTCCTCACCCCACCTCACTTCTACTAAACAATTTCGTTTTAGTGACGTCATCTATTAAATATAGGTCTAACTTCATTTTACACAGTGTTATCATCACAAATAACGCGTATTTTTGAAAAAAAAAACGTTCAGAATTCGCACCGAATACGTAAATTACGTACTTATATTTTTTTAAATATTATAAATAAAGGCCTGGTGCCCAGCAGTGGGACGTAAATAGGCCGATGATGATGTTGATTATAAAAAGGTATTTCAATAATGTTAAAAACATAGAAATACTAGCCTATTAAATTAAATTCTCTATACATTGGTGTATGTCACAAGTCAAAGTAAATTATGCTTATGATGTAGTAACAGAATATTAATTGCGACTTGACTTACTAGTGATGCAGATATCATAAGTATTAAATACGAAAAAAAAATCAACGTAGAAAAACAAGATGAGATGTTATAGATACTTATTGTGTTTATATATTTTGTTTTTATCATTTAAATAATGTACAGAATGGCTCTAAAAAGCAGCTATTTCAGCGTCTGGCTCAGGGGAGCGCCTTAATAAGGTAAATATCCCTGAGCCCGACACTGTCCCGAAAGTTGGCACCTTCAATCTTATTACGTAGGTAGCAAGAAAGGTGGCAAGCAGGGCGTCAATCATTGGAATTAACGTGTCGATAATTGGGATTTTACCTTAAAGGTAAAAACCGGCCAAGTGCGAGTCGGACTCGCGCACGAGGGTTCCTTAGAAAGATTTTAACGCTTTTCCCCAGTGTTTTAAGAAGTCCGGTGTTAGCAGAGGCCTGCTCCTAAGCAAAATGTACGCAGTGTGGGGTCAACTTATTTGGTCTGAAATCTACAGACAGACATAAAAAATTAAGATTTTGAGACTTTTCGGAGTGGTTGTGCTATAAGAGCTACCTTCATACCAAATTTCAAGTTTCTATTAATTTTTAATTACTGTATCTTTTGATTGCGTTGAATTAGAAGGTTGATTTTTTCACAGCTTCAAGGGACCGCAGGCTTGAGTATTTGATATTAATTTCAGCATGCTACCTCCACGCGTTCCAGAGGAAAATGGTCTTGACAGACAGACAGACAGACGGACAACAAAGTGATCCTATAAGGGTTCCGTTTTTTCCTTTTGAGGTACGTAACCCTAATAAATTACTCGTGACTAACACGTGTTTTGGTGAAAGACGACTGAATGAAACAGTTTCGAAAATAAGCCTATTCTGATTCGAATATTCGTACTCGGCCCTCTACTCAGGTGGGTGCAAGTTGACCTTACGAAGATGTAAGAAAGAACTCAACTTCCAGTCTTCCTAAAGCCGATTACTTTTACACTGCGACATACCCGCAGTAAAACTATCCGCAGTGAACAACAAATGTTCAACAATTAAAGTGAAAACATCTCATTAGGTTACGCCACTGGAATTCAGTGTGCACAGCCTCTCTAGAGAGGAACTGACATCCTTTTGTACGGCCACTTGTGTCCACAGAGATCTCGGGGCCTTTTTGAGGCCGCTACAGACGGAATTACTCAGTAAATAACAAAAGACGGATCGTTATTATTAAAACTTACAGACGCGGAAAGTCTGAGTAAAGTTATAACTGCTAGGACTACACTCAGATTCCTGAGACATTAGTTACACAATTTCATCTTGTTTTCATTGCTATGGTTATAATATAAATAAGTAGTAAGTTGACGTAGTTCTTTTGAATTCTAGGCTAGTGCTAAGTAAATCTCACAAATGTCATCTCGATCATTTAAAAAAATATTTGTAATTAATGATAGGAAATAAAAATAAAAGAGCTACAGGTCGTCGATTACTAAGACGACTGTCGAAAATAGTTATTTGTTATACAAGGGTGCAAAGTTGTATTTTACCCGCGAGTGTTTCAACACACGAAAGTAAAATACATTTGCACCCGTGTGTAACACAAAACTTTTCACCTCACTGTAGCGAGGAAAGCGCAACATGCAAAAAAACAGCTGATAAAAATAAATCTTCATCACTGGAATCACAATTTTTTTACGATATTTTATCAGAAAATTCTGGAAGTTGTGTATTTTTACGTGAGTCGGAGTTAGTCGGAGTCGGTCAGAAAAAAATTGTTGACAATGTTGACATTTCTGTCGATGCGTTTTGAAATTGAATCGACTCAACTTGTGCGTTCAGAATTATATTTAACATCATTATAAAAAAACAAATGTTTCTTATAGATTATTAAGGACTATTAAATAAAGCTAACTTTGGTATTTTTATTACATTCTCAAACCATTTACATTTATTTAAAGATAATTAATATCGAACGAATCATTATGATGAGCGTTTTACGTTTTGTTATCTGTCAAAAGCTACTTAAACACGCTCCACTCCAAGGTCAAATTACTTTCCCCACTAGTGGATAAAATGCGATTTTACCCGCTTGTGTTAAAGGATAAAAGACGGCTTTCCGAGCTAGTGAGGGGAAAAAAAATTGAACCTCTTCAAAAAACTTTACTTTGCCAATTAAAGGTTAAATTGGTCAAGACTTGTGCGGTAAAAATCTTCACAATTTATTATACCTATTAGGCATCAGATATTGATAAGGTACACTTACGTTTATTTCTATTATATTTTTTATCTATGAAGATACCGAGTGCATATTTTCTTTTACGACTTACAATTAGAAAATTAATAACCAACATTCACAGCGAATTCCAGCGAACTACGCATTAAGCCAAGGTTTCATATTAACATAAATACAATAAAACTACAATATAGCTAAATAGCTCATAAATGGAGCGGATGCCAGTTTCATAAGTCATTTTATATGACTAAAATGGCAACACCTTGAGCCGGTTCTAAAACGAGTCTGAGAAATAAATCAAAGAGTGTTCCTAAACTGAATTCATTTGGCTTAAAGGAACTGTGAATCCGAGCCATAGGAACACAATTTAAGAAAAAAAAAACCGTCAATTATTCTTTCTGAATGATTTTCTACATAATAAGAGCGTAGGAGGTCCCCGACATGCACTTCCTGCTTCAGCTAAAATTTAAAGATTTTCTAGAAAATAATATTTTGAGATGCCTAAACAGTGTCTTCCAACAGATGAAATGACATGTTATAATCACGGGCTAAATTTTTTTCCTATAAAAAGTGGCTACCTTACTAGGTACTCTAGTACATATTTTAAAGTTATTTTTTCGGTGGAATGGGACCAGTCCTCTCAGCTACTAACATGATCATTGGCATCTCTGAGCCCCTACACCGTAGTCTGAAGCTCCAAGTTCGTCTCCGAACGTCCCTCTCACGCCAATCTAGGATAACACGAAAGCGAAAGGGACGGTTGGACACGAACTTTGAATTTCGAACTTCGGTAGGTGCTCTGGTAGCCTCACGGCGTCGGGTTCGGCTCGTGCCACCATTCAGCGTCGAGTTACCGTCGCGGTGTATGAGATAAGATGCTCTTTATTGGTCGAATGGCTTTGTATTGGGTTCGCATCCTGTTGTTAAGATTAAGGTTGTTGACTCTTGGTGAACTGCGATTAAGTTGAATATTGACACGTTTTGGAACTCAAAAGCTATGTGAAATTAGTAGAGTGCTATTGATTTCTTAAATGAACTTTTCAATGGAAATCTAAGTTTGATTGAGTGGCTAGCGCTAAAAATAAGACACCAGAGAATGCAGGAAGGATCGCCCGTCTCTCAGTCAGTAGAGTACTCCAGGGACAAGGCTAGATAGAAAAGTTTACATTTCGTGTCAAATTTAAATGCGCCTGGAGTAGTGTCGGTCACTACTAGGGGAAGCGAGACGCACAGATACTAACGGCAATGTGGGAGCGGGACCTGAACAACTTCAGAGGCGCATTTAAGTTTGAAACGAACTGTAGGGTCGGTTCTCTAACATAAACAAGTAAGTATCCACTTTTCCAATCTAACTGTACATAAAAGTGGATACTTATGTTAGGGCACCGACTGTACAAGTTCAGCAGTCAGGGGTCAAAATTATAATAAACTTACGTTGAGATCCTGGGGGCTCTGCCGCGGGGGGCGCGGGCGCGCTGGCTGCACCCTGCATGGCCCGCGACTGGCGACCGCGGCGGCGCCTGCACCGATAAAAAAAACGTTTTAAAATGAAGAAAAAACAAAGAAAGGTCCAGATTTGACTAGTTAAATAACATTTTAAAATGAAGAAAAACACCGAAGGACCAGATTTGAACACATAAATAAATAAGCAATTAAAACAAGTTTTTTTGGTGACATTCATCGCATCGCATTCGTTGTCTTCTTAGTGAAGATCGGGCATCATTGGCTTCAGTCCGTCTTCACTACAACACACACACTTCATTTTTTTTAGTGTTACAGAAAGTCTGGATCTAGCAACGGGACATACCTGTACTGTATAGGCACCCTATTGTAGACACGTACACACATTATTTAAAAAGACGCAGCTACCACTACAAAAAGCCACGGCGTTTATAATTCAAGTCAAGATTATAGTGTTCAGTTCACAAAACTTCACTTCATTTAACGGTTAGAGTTTCTCAAAGTGCGAGTGTACACGATCACGAAGGCTCACGAAGGGAAAGATTATGATGATATAAAACTACCCAGAGGTATTGCTCGGACAGGGCTCTCACTGAGACTGAAAGCAATAATGCCCGATCTTCACTAAGAAGACAGGTGATGGTGATGATAGTTGATGATGATTATTAATGATTTCCCGTGCTTAACGTCATCGATTGGCTAACAAGTTGTTAGGAGGATACAAACACCTCAACCATTTTTAATTTTATGGAAAGTCTAGACCTTGCAATGCGACATACCTGTATTGTATAGGCACCCTATTGTACACACGCACACACATTATTTAAAAAAAAACGCAGCTAGTCTAGTACTACAAAAATATTAGGAAGTGTTCACAATTCACAAAACTTCACTTCATCTGGCAATTAGAGGTTCCCGAAGTAAAAGCTTACGAAGGCTCACGAAGGAAAAGATGTGATGATATTGTCCCAGAGGTATTGTTCGGACGGGGCTCTCACTGAGACTGAAGCCAATGATGCCCGATCTTCACTAAGAAGACAGGTGATGATGATCATTATATCGATAAAGACTTCCCGAGCTTAACGCCATCGATTGGTAAATGTGTCGTTAGCACGGCGGCCATTAAATGAGGATTACGTTATTTTGCGCTTTTAATTAGGATCGTGTTGTGCATTTTTAATCTTCAAGTCATCTGACATTTTCTTTTGCAAGAAAGATATAGGTAGGTACAACTGTATAATATTGACTAAAGATTTACTTAAAAACACAGACAATCAAAGCTACATAACCTCATTTTATAGATACATGAAATCGAGTGCACGAAAAATTTGTCATTGAATTACTTGGATACGGTCAGCGGCAGAGAACCACCCCCAATGGTCCCCCCCCCCCATGGTGTGGTTATAATTATAATCTTTTCTTCAACTGGCTGTGCTTGGACCATAGCTCAGTAGTTCAAAAATCTTAACCCCATTTTATCGAGACCGTGCCCACAACCCTACAAACATGGTCGCCATACACGAGCCATAAGCGTGTGCGCACAGCCAACACAATGCGTGCTAATAACCTGTCTGCAATGCATCGTAGGAATAGCGCTCGAACTAACCTATTTGAAATTATAAAGGGTTGGGACGAGGCTGGCATTCGAAGAAGTATGCCCTTTTTGGGGGAAAAAATAGCTATTTGGAATGTCTAATTGGAAATGCACCTGGTTTAGAAGTAACAGTCTGAGTCATATGCTACCTAGGCCTACTATATTGTAAGGTTGACCTAATAGATCTAATTATATGTCAGCCATGTTTTGGCGACAAAAGTAGTCGTATAACTAAAATTGAGTACTTAGGTGTATTATGAAACAAGATTATTAATCCACAAGCAAAATGGCTAAACATGGTCTTTATAAAATTCCCACATCTCAACTATCTAGAATGTAACACAATATAATGTATTTACGTCAGGAAATCTCAATTTACCGAAGACAAAGACTGCCGCTAGAGGCGGCGCCTTTCATGCCCGAGACATACTAGGAAAGTAATACAATATTTATTACTTATCTGCCGATAAGCATGTTTAGAAATCGTAAAATGCGCTTATTAGTTTTTGAACTGATCTTTGCGAATAACGTGAAGAGAAAAGATAAAAAACCAGCCAAGTGCGAGTCAGACTTGCGCACCGAAGGTTTGAGATCTTTGCTAGGTGGTAAATTTCATGATTCTAGGTCAACGGGAAACACCCTATAGGGGTTTATTAAGTTGAGGTTGACAGACAGACGAACAGAAAGACAGAGGGACAGCGAAGCGATCCTATAAGGGTTTCATTTTTCTTTTTTGGGGTACGGAACCCTAAAAATATAATTTTAGTAGCAATAACACATAAGTTCATACATATTATATCGTTAGAGTTTTCAACAAAAACATTTAAATGTATACTAAAACCGTGAATTAATTATTGGGATCATTAAGTACTTGTTCTTAAAGTTCGTGAACATCACGTAAATAAAAATATTTTTCGAATCATTAAGTTTTCGACATAATGCTCTAAATGGCGTCATTATTTATTGCGTTAACTTCAATCCGTGATTAGTGAATCTACTTTCTTTCTCAGAAACTGCTTATTATTTAGCAAAGAGATTTATTACGCAAAAGTGATTAGCGTTGTACCTACTATAGTCACTTTACCCAGACAACTTTTCAAAACAAATTTAGTTGAGTTTTTCCTCAAAGCTTTCGTAGACGAAGTGTCTTATTTTTATTACTTACTTTAAATTGCGATCTACAATTCAGAATATTTTTTACACAACGATGTTCAAGAAATAATTTTAGAGCATTTAACATCAGCTCTTTACAAAACACTCACAAAACATGAAACATGTAACTGATGAGGATGCAAAACTTTGTTAATTATCATTTCAAACTAAACCTAGGATTCAAAAAACTGGAAAACATTTCAAAGTTTCGGCATTTTGGGGTTGTTGTATGGAAAAATGAAAATTTATGGGTCAACATTTTACAAAAGTCGGCGCGCCGCGAGTCACCTACCTCCGCGTGTAGCATTTCAAATGTTTTTTATGTGGTAGAACATGACAGTAAAAAATTTTTCGGGAGATTTTCTTATTTGTAGGGAGTCCGGACATCACATGAAAAATCGGGAGAATCCAGATGATTCCCGATAATCTGGCAACCCTATCTTTCTGTAACCCTTTTCCAAGTATTTTCAAACTTCACGCTTCAGTTTTGTCGCTCGCCGTATCTTCATCTCGAATTGAGCCATTAGTTCCGTCATATCTTGCAATGATATATCTCATATCAGATACTATGCTCTTGAGAAAACCATTATGTACTTAATGCTATCGTTAAAGTACATTATCTTTAGAGCGGAGACACGAAAAGCGGTAATAATGGTTGCGTCAAACATCTTTTGAGATGTTGTGCCAACATTGTCACGGATTTGTGATAGCTGTTAAGCTATAGTTTTAATGACGTGGCGTGGTAACATGATAATCCTGTGAGATATTTATAAGGCACTAAGTATTATTAAATTAACAAGACCTGGGTGGGACCTGGAAAAAATGCCTATTGATGTTGACCATACACGACGCGAACGGCATTAAGAAGCAGCCACAGTGTCGTGGGTGTCACTCACGTTTTTGAGATACACTTTGCTGCGTACTGTGGTTTATAACGCAGCGCTGTGGTCGGTCCTTTATATCTATTCTTATGAGTTCGGTTAGCACTGATAGCCGTCCTGTCTAAGGCCTTTGAGGTTTTAACACACTACCTAGCGTTTATCGCGTTTTATGAAGCAATTGTCTTTATCACACACGTTTATTGATTGGAAAGGGATTCATGCTGTATTTCTGCTACAAAAAGTTAGCATGCTAAGGGTTTCAGACAGACAGTTAAAGATGTAGCAGTGTCAGTCTGAAATTCCGAATTGAGCTCGCAGTTACTATTGTATGTTGTACGTATTGTCCTGTTGTAGGTAGTAAATTTTCTAGAAAACACATTATCCTAATCCTAACTAATATTATAAATGCGAAAGTAAGTAATTCTGTCTCTCTGTCTGTCTGTTTGTTACCTCTTCACGGGAAAACCGCTTCACGAATCTAGATGAAATTTGGTAAGAAGATAGTTTGAATATTGAGGAATAACACAGGCTACTTTTTATTCGGGATAATTGTATATTTCCCGCGGGATAGCGATAACTGAAATCTACGCGGACGAAGTCGCGGGCCACAGCTAGTCTTTTATAAATCATTACCAAATGATCTATAATTGCGCAATGACACTTGTACATCTTCCAATGACGTCATAAGGTTTATCCAAAGATACTAACCCATCTTTTGATACCTTGTATCTATAGAATAACATTATCATAAACTTGTTTAAAAAGTGTTATTTACGATATTATCGATAAAATTACTTATCGATTAGTTTGAAAATTTACGCAAACGTCGCCAAATTAGCGATCTATATTGAATTTTTTTATAGAAACTGCAATTCATAGGACTTTGTCACTTCATCAGTTGATTCGAGACTTTTTGCACTCCGATTTTATGAGGCGTTATTTCTGAGGTAAGTTCTGAGGCAAATTAAAAGCGGTTGGAACGCCGAAAAAAAATCTCTCTTATTCTTATTAACCGTCGGCTCGTGCTCTTGAATTACCCTATCTGACCTGTGTGCCTACGATGTTGACCCCTAGGCCCCTCCGGTCTTACACCATTCCAATCTTACCCGTGGACTCCGAGCAAACTGGAAGGGTGCATTATACTTGCATTCAACCGTAAAATGCAAAGATTTTTCTGTCTTGATGTTCATTCCTAACACTTAAACTAGTCCTATTACTAATCATAGCAAAACAAGTGACAACCAGGGAATCAATTATTGGACTGTTTGTTATCATGACACGTCGGATTTCCGTCATTATGCTGGCATTTCTTATGGCCGTGATAAATATTCATATCGCACGCATCTCTTTCGTTTTTCACATAAACGACGGAGATGTAATGACAAACATTTGTCAAATACGGCCAAGTGAATCGCCGCCTTCAGAAAATCGACAAATCCCGCATATTTTCGAGATCTGCCAAGTTTCTCGCCGCGCATTCTTCTTGGCAATCATGGTCTTTCCGAAAGGGCTGGTAGACTCTAAAAAAAAGACGTGTAAAAGAGCATTCAACTGCCTATTTCCTGAATACAATTACGATTTCGATCTCGTAGTTTTTTTTTTGCGTACAGCTAACAATTCAACAGATAAGTAACCTGTCTTCATAAACCTACGTGATATTTATCTTATTGTTTGATATACCTGTCGATCTCTTCAGAGAGATAAAGCAAGCCTTGGGATCGATTACTGATTGCATAGAACAAGTTGTTACATAACTTACTTGCGACATTTAATTAAGAAATTGTTAATTATTATGATTTTAATGTCTTTCGTTTCTAACTGTCAATGTCGTTGGCAATGACGAGGTTTTCGAACGTAAAATAGTTTGCATTTTTCTTTTAAAATAAGATTTTTAACATGATTGTAGTTTTATAACCGACTTCATTTTATTACGTCAATGTAAGGTTTGATGTTAGCAGTTTTGTTCGGTTCGTTGGTTTTTCTTATTTAAATGCTTTAGCGAGGATTTTTGGAGACCGGGGCTGAGACAAAAGTCTTGGCCTCGTCGAAATATTTTAAAAATTTCCAATCTAATTGGAATTGTTCCGAGGAAATTTGTATTTTAACTTTTTATAATAATTTCTTTAACTATGTCTGTCAGCTCTTTTTAGGGTTCCGTACCCAAAGGGTCCCCTACTAAAACGGGACCCTATTACTAAGACCACGCTGTCCGTCCGTCTGTCTGTTCGTCTGTCACCAGACTGTATCTCATGAACCGTGATGGTTAGACAGTTGATATTTTCACAGATAATTTATTTCTGTTGCTGCTATAACAACAAATACTAAAAACAGAATAAAATAGGTAGATATTTAAATGGGGCTCCCATACAACAGATATGTTTTCCTTGCCGTTTTTACAGATATTTATCAGATTTATGAGTCAAATATCTTTGTAGTAAGTAGGATTTTTTTTTTTAATTATTAGCGGCGAAGTTACAGAGCGCGTTGATGTCTTTCTTATAAGAATTTGACAAAGTCAAACAAAGGTCATACCAAAAAAATCCTATAACTCTGGACACAAAGTGTTTTTTTGAAAATCAATTCATGATTCTTCTTATATACTGCTTTTTGATTCGGATCACAGTGCCAGATGAGTTTCAACTAGGAAATTTCGAGTTGTAACGTTTGTTTCCTGATGTTGTTCACAACACGGAGAACAATTAGCACTCCGAGATGATGTATCATTACGTTTCCCTTGCTTTGTCTGTTTCTGATTAAAGAGGGTAGAGCTGCCGCACTCAGAGATGTCATTTAATTTTTACCTGTATGTTAGCGACGATTTTCCACGTCTTTATCTTAACCAGAAGGTGTTAGTTTCGTTTCGGATTGCGGTAATTAAGTTATAGGTAGTAAACGTGTTATTATTATATTAACTAAAATAGAAGTCTTAGCAGTGTTTTTTCTTCTTAGTGATCTAAATTGTAATTAGTTTACACCTGTCAATTAAAACTAAATTAATTTACTTAGCTAAAATTTGTTTGCTAAATTATAGGTTGTTGATAAAATACTAATTATGGTTTGTGATTACACTTTTAGAATGGTGAGCGATTTTACAGATACTAGTAATCTAATTATAATTATGTTAATAATAATTAAGGATCCTTAAATAAAACCTTTGTTCTTTAGATTAAAATCGGCCCGTCGATGCTAAAATATCGCACAGCATATATTTTTAAGACTTAAAAAAATAAGGAGTGTCTTCCTTCTTCTGTGTATTTTATTTCAACCTTTTCAAAGTAGGTTGGTACGTTCACTGACAACGGTTTACTTACCCTGTAAATATTTCTTTAGTTTAAATTAAAATGTTGTACTTTTATAGATCTTGAGGATGGAATCATGTAAAAGAATGAAAGAATTTAATGGATTAAAAAAGCCTATTTAAACTATTTAAAATTAACATAATTGAACTGATAAAGGTGGTTTTATTTATTTAATTTCTTTTACGTCTCCTACGCCCGATAAAAACCCAAATAGGTAGGTACCTGCTATAAATGTAAACCCAGAAGTATTAAAAACCATAGTGTCACAAAATAAAGTACCGATTTAAGTAATTAATTTTTTGTTGAGTGATAAGAAATTTCGCAGTAAAGGAGAGGTAGATACAACATTCCTATCTAAGTAGGTATATTATCAGTAGATTAATAAAAGGTACCTACTTAAATTAGTTTTGCTTATGTACCAGTTAGGTAAGGTACCTCGTTATTTTTTTCTTCTTATTCTACCTAGAATGGTTAGAGGCACTAAGTGCACTTTAGAAATTTTCACGAGATTTTGTTTAGAAGAAATTTTACAAAGTACCTATAATACTTATTAAAATATAAAAACAAACACCTTCGTATTTCCATAATATCTATTTTACCACTTAGGTGCGCATTTTGTTAAGAAATGTTGTTTATTTAATTATTACTAGGTTTTAAATGGGGTGAGGTTTTTAATAATTTTAAGTAATTGGATTGCCTTGAAAATTGAAATTGATTGATCAATTAGGACCTGCCTACATAATTATCGCGATGATCTGAAGGTGAAAATGAACACTGGAGTGGATTTTTTCGAAAGTTTTTTGAAATAGAAAATAAAAGTTTGCGTTTTCCGTCATCTAAAATTTATTTTTCACTTCTGAGAAAAACAGGCGCCGCGCATTTTTATTGAAAACGTTACAGTTCCGCCATTATTAAATTAAATACCAACTTACTTTTTATTTTTACCTCTAACGTAAAATCCATGTCAAAAAATATCGCTGGCCGTTTCTGGCACTCCGTTCGATTTTCAAAAGTTATTTTTTTTGTTTCGCGCATTCCCGCTGACCTGGGATCAGACCATGCAAACATTTGACAATTCGGGCACACGCAGCCTACTGGATCAGCAACGAACAGGGCGACGGCCCACGATAATTTGCATCGTAATCTAATCGAAATAGCAACACTCACCCAATCGTGGATAATTTCGCGGTATCAGTACACGCCGAAATTCAATCGAAAAAGTCCGATTCACCAACTCAGTCCACAAAAACACCTTAACTTATTATTTGAGCACAGATTTGATTTAAAACACTATAAAAAATGTTCAAAGGCACTTATTGGAATTATTTGTTACGTTTTGCGTCCGCAACGCATCTTGCGCGAGCGACAACCTCACTCGTTGAGATGTCGTCTCCTTGTGATGACTTGATGAGAGTACGCACTGTCGCTCTGCTCTCGGGGGAGCAGAAGATGGCCGCCGATTGGTCGAGAGCGGCGGCCGGGCGCTAGGGGGGAGCGAGAGCGCGCATCTCGTCGGGCCCGGGAGTGAGCAAGACATATAGCGGCGTTCGTTTCGTCGCTCCACTAGAGATTGTCTGCCGGCCGGTGGATCATTGTGTGAGAGCGCGCTATCATAAGTATGGAGATGCCGAGTCCTGTATATTATTTATCGGACTTATTTTGTTTTTATCTAAAGCTTATAATAACGTAAAGGAGATAATTGATACGTACTCGTGCGGAATAACATGTTTCAATCTAATTTCACCATCTTGATGAGGCAAAAGTCCGTGACTCGGCTGTAAGTACCGCAGTCCACGTGGAAGTAGAGTGAATAGATTATTACCTAATGAATAGTTGATAGTTCATCCGACTACGGCAAAGTGTATAATGTCCTGTCGGTAGGAGGATCACTGGATCGTGTTAGTTCTTTGATTATTTTAACTGAGATTCATTAATATTTATGTGAAAAAAAAAACATGGGTAGGTAACGAAATAAATAAAACCCATAACGCACTTTAACAAGGTTTTTTCGTGGAAGTAATGGTACTTTTATTTTGATAATTACAAACATTTATAAATACATGTGTCATTCAACTGAAGTATACTTGAAATAAAAAAGGTTGTGGTTAATAAATTTCCATGCATTTAAATTTTAAACAATACCAAGTAACTAATATAAAATACGTCAATCACATTGACTGGCAACAGGAAGATAAGGACACAAAACGTAAAATCCAAGTACATACGTGACAGCATCATTGAACGTTTCAGTTCCATTTCAGTTCTATAAATTAAATTAGCTTACAGCAAATCACAAGTCACCGGGTGCGGTGCCTATCTTGATAAATTGTGAGATTTGCGCGCAAGAAGCATTTCCTATCAAGTTTATTAATGAGCTAGAATGGAAATACTTGAATAATTGCACGATGTTTAGTGTAAGTATGCCGAATTAAAATTAAAATTTCCTCAGCTGTCAAAAAAACCGGAGTGTTACACATAAAAACGTCTTCGATTCCAATTAGAATGCAAGCAAAGTTAAAAAAATTATTTAATTAAAGTAAAGAATATTATATACATTATTTGCTGGAGATCGCTCTGTAGCGAATTAGGCCGCTCATTGCTATCTTGCATATTTTTGTACTTTTTATGTGTTGTTATTACGTCGTGTTCAATAAAGATTTCTTGTATTTGATTGTATCTCTTAGGTTTTTCTTTTTCCTCTTTTATTGAGAATACTCATTGCATAGAATGACGAAACTATCGCGCACATAATAAAAAATAACCACTGCAATGGTCAAGAAGGCACTACTGCACTCGAAGTATATATTTTTTACAATTTTAAAATAATTTCGAATAAAATTCAATTCAATCCACTATCGCACCATTTCCATCTCAACTGACCTCCAATATCGGTCAAATACGTTCAAATATGCCCAGTACCCACCATCTGTCAATACGTGGTCAATGTTGGTCGCTGTTGCTCGTTCCTTGTTAAATTGACCCGATAAGAGCTGTTTGAGTTTCGGCTATGGATTTAGATAGAGATAGGGAAGAGATTGAATAAATCCGGATCAGTTCAACGCCCTTTCAAAGACAGGATTTCGTGGCACCTTGATCTTTGTTCATTGCCAGACATTATAAAAAAATCCGAACGCGGCCATTCTTCAGTCTTTGTCATTGATCCATTGTTGATCTTCTTTATCCAGCCACTGCATAGGTACAAGAATCAAAAAATAGATGTGTCAATCAAATCTTCTGGTTGGGAAGTCAACCCTGTTACCTATACATTACCCATTAAGTGTATCTTACTCAAATTTATAGCCTACATTAACGCTCAGATAGCACCCATACGTAATTTTTTTTCTGGAACTTTGCGTTGTAAGTCGATGCCCTTACGGGAGGTATGCGACTGCGAAAGCTGAAAAAGATGCGAACAGAGTAGTGCTTACTGGTTTCAGTCATATGAGGAATCATAAAACTTCTATAAGCTCGCTATAAATTTTAACTGGACCTACAAAATAAGCTTGATCCAAAAAAATTAATTGAAAGCGCCGGTAGCTATCCAAATGAAATTACTTTTAATGAATGCAACCTTCAGGCAACCTTGTGGGTGGCAATAATAGAGAACATTTGAAAACTTCAGCAACTAAATGTGGTGACAAATCTGATTCTATTCAGAAAGCCACAGAAACTGAGCAAAAAAATAATCCCAAAGACGTTTACAATAAAGAATAATCATTCGCCATGACATTAATTGATATTCGATATCATTTAGATTAGATATCGCTTTGTCTGAAATAAGAGATATTTTCTTATGAAAAAAACAGATACGATGAAATCAATTATAAATTTAGGTGATAATAAATGTACTTAATGTAATGAAGGAACTAAAGAGCAAATTCTTCCGTGATTCTTAATAAACTTTATAAAAAACATGTAAATAAGTATCGCATTTTGAAGTTCACCTTTAGTAATATTAGTAACGAAAATCTATATGTGCAAGTAATTATTATCTAAGATGACCGTTATTAAACAAACAACAAGACGACATCTTATCAGCACGCTTTGTCAGAGTACAGTCCCCGTATCTTCAGTACTTATTTACTTATTATTGATACTGATCAAGGTTAGTTAAACGTGAAACTAGGAATCATTATCGGAGATATTCATTAAGGAAAATCGCTTGACGAAGCTGATCACATTTTTTTTTTGTGTGTTGCCGTTCCAATAGACAAGTGCACAAAACGACAATATTTAGGTACCTAAGTACATAACAGTAACAGTTGGGTGGGTAAAGACAAAGTCTTAAAGAAACTCTATTATTACAAAGAAACAAAAATCCTGTTAGACTTTTACAACTATGGGGGATTATACTCAAAAAGGATAGGGATCCGTTATTTATTGACTTATTGTTTACGAATGCCGCTTAGGTTTTGCTTTTCGCTTTTTAGTCTTTTTTTAGTCGCTTGAGGTATTTAAATAAAAGAAAACAATGATTAACATTTGTCGGCTGAACACTTTGAAAAGATTAATCATTTGTACCGACACCTTCAACTTTAAGTATGAGGCCGCTGTCTGATTACTTTTCCTATGGTTCGCTTGCAGGGAACATACCATACTTTTCCTTGCCAGTATCAATAGTTACATAGAAACAAGCATAAATACCAACAGGAAAGCCTTCATATTACAAATGCAATACTCTTTAATCCGAGCATGACATGATAATATATGTAATAATAAATAATGCAGTATTTCAGGTCGTAAAATGTAGCAAATGATAAGGAAAACTGAAAATATGGTCAATTAGTTTAACATTCGAAGGCCTGAGCAATAAGAATAAATAAAATATGCAAAACTCATTCAATATTTGTAATATTTTCATTCATTAAAATACCTAACTCAGACATAATCTTTCGGCTTAAAAAAAGTTGAAAATAGAAATAAATATCTATGGATAATATCTTTAAATATTTTTTTTGTAAAGTAAAGTGCAGTATTTGTATCTAAATTATCAGGTCGATTACAGCCATTGTTGTTTGTTCGCGATTCCCGCCAAATTGCGGAAACCGTTGGAAACTCATTCACGAGTTCTATCGTTTACAAACACTGCTCGCAACGGAAAAAATAGTTAGACGGGACGTTCGGGCGGCGAGTTTACAAAATATAGACAAAGCCAAATCCTTTACAACAATAGATGTCAAACATCTGCACTATTATGCTTGGGGGCTTCCACGGATTGATAAATAAGATGGCGTTTGAGACACTAGTGAGGAAATGGCGGAATCACCTGGAAGCATTTAGAAAACGTTGTGCTCACATCAATGAAAAATTATCAGACGCAAATTAGTAATTTGTTTTTATTACTTCGTTCGTTCTTTGTAATACTTTCATATCTACTGAAAATGTTATGTCCTAACAACTATTACGGAAGCACATGAGCCTACATTGCTATAAAATATTATAATGAATGAAAAAAAGGATATAGTGATAAGAAATGAAAACAGAATCGGCTAAGTTAATTAGCAGATAACTCTGATCTTAAAAGATGTTGCTAATTACGTGTTAATTCAATTAATTCCCGTGAATGAAGATACGGAAGAAGAATGAAATAAAAACCAGGAAAACATAAAAAGACAACTGCGATTTATTCTCCAACGAAAGTGAAAGAAAGTCGTATACTTATGACCGATACATCATTTTCATCACGCGACCAGACGGAAGCGTGAGCGCGAAATAGAATCTTACCTTTTTTCTTAGCGAGCGTGATTGTTGGCTAGAAATTCCTACCGGCCAGTGTCAGTTACCGCTAGCTGTTTTTCTGTACTAATAATGTTACTGGCTGTTTAGATGTTTGTATATTTAGATCATACTGGGGCTGTTCAAATATTGTTATTATAATTATAATCTCCTTAAAGTCCAATTTTAATGCGTCAATTGGGATTATTTAGGATAAGATTTTAACAAATATTTCTATTTAATGATTTTTTTTAATTACGGTGTAGCAACAATTTAAACAAAGAAACTTAAATATACTTATATGAAATTCTAGACTTTAAACGGTGAGCCCGAGACGGCTTAAAAAAAAACAGCTAGGAAACAAGACTTTTTTCGGATGGCCAAACTTTTTTTTAATAAGTGAATCTGCAAATCACAAGCCTAGCTATACATGTCATGCAATTACGCCAGTTAACACGTGAGATGATTACTGGCGTGTGCCGCAGATTCTATTGTGGCATAATCGTTAGCAAAGATAATGAGTTGTGCGACTTAAAGCATTTTGTATTAATTAACATTTTTGCTGTGAGAAATTAAGACGACGAAAAAAAATGGTTTCCAGTAATTAAAAAAACACTTTTGATTCAGTTTTTCAAATAGGTACCTACTCGACATTCGGCAATCGGCGAATTTAATGTAGTCTTTCATAGTGAGCCCCTGAGAGCCAAGTGACCGTTTGCAGCGTAAAAAACTGAAAATGCTTCAATAAATCGGCTATTAAGGCCAATAAGAAAAATATGTAGAAATAATTGATTACATTTAGAGAAAGTAAACAAATACAAGATCATTGCTTAGAGGTCGTCCAGATACATCCCTATCGTATTTGGGCACATATTTGTTTGCGATATCGGCTCTTCTTGCCAAGTCAATATTGTCTCTTCATATTGTCAGAGCGGTCAACGACCTCACAATTGCATTGCGCACGAGAATATCATGTTATTAATTATATTATAACACAAGGATTTTAATTGGAAATGGTTTGAAAAATATTAACTTTAGGCTTTTTAATTTTTTTTTTACAATTGATTATTGTTGTTAAACTAAAGTGTAGCAATAAAAACAACTATGTTCTATTCTATTATTTTTCAATTTCTTCTGCCAGTTAAACTTAGAGGAAGGTTGTACCCAGAAGGTAGGTAATCCTAAAGCAAAGTTGACTTCGAACACTCAATATTTTGCTATCACTCTTAATTATAGTTATTCCTTAATTTGTTTACACCTTACGAATTACAGTTAACTTTATAATATAGCATAGTAACATTATGTCAATTAAATATATTTTATAGTATTTGATTGGTGTAAATTACTATAATCAGACTTTAAATCAATTATAATTTCATTAATCGCCGAACTATGTTTAAAAGCGCTATGGAATATCCATATTATTCCTACAACACTATTTCGAAAATGTCGTTACGTTTAATTTTAGGGCAGTACAGGCAATTAATGCTCTAATAAACGTATAGATATAGAGGGAAATGCTTGGAATACGATTTTGGACTTCGTAACTTTGTTTGGACTATTTAGAACAATTTATCAGTTCTAGTGAATGAGTACCTACCGATTCGATTTTGAAATTAGTAAAGTCCTTCGGCTTGGCGCCAACAATGCAATAATTCAGTCATACCTAGCTAGTCATATAATAAACTATGAAATTTGATGATGTCTGGATGTTTTTTTTTCAGTCAAGCGACAAAGTTGGAATGCATTTACTTGAACATGAGACGACAGAGATGAGAAACCGTCTTTTTAGATAAGTTTTTTTTTATCGCAGACAGTTACTAAAAAAACAATACAATGGGTAAGTATATATATTCATCATAGCCAAAAATCTATTTTCTTGAGTGCAGTGCTTTGTAAACCCGTCAGATTAGCGATTTACGGGCCAAAAGTTTATCTAGTCGGGGAATCACCTCACACACCGTTTGTTATTGATAGTAAACATAATTAATAAGTATTATGGAATAATTAAGTGCTTGACAAATTAATATAAAATAAAAAAAAACACACAAACTAGCTTTCGACGACAAGCCAGCAACCACTGATTGCCGAAAATATAACGCGGAATGCGTGTGAAAATTTTGCTGTCATCTTTAAAATAGATTTTTAGAGCAATTTTCTTCGTTCCACCTAAAGCGCCATCTATCGCACGCCCTCGCAAACCGCAGCTGAAAACAGATCTTACCAGATGATCAATAGTCATCCACACTTGTGCACACAACGCTTTACTAAACATGTTTTGATTCTGCAAAATGTCAATAACCTTCCATAAATACTTGCTAAATAAATAACTAGCGTGCACTTTAAAGGCAGAAAGTTTAACCCTACGAGGGGGGACTGACCTTGCCAGTACCTATTCTTTGGTTGGTCCAGTCGAAGGAATTAACTCCCGACCCACCATGGAACCTTTTCACAATAAACATTATAGAGACATCCAATGTGTAGGTACAACACATTCTAGGGACGAGAATTCATCGACTATTTTTTCTTTTGTTCTACAGAGGAGTAACCTACTGGAAAAAAATCGGCCAAGTGCGAGTCGGACCTACATAAATAGATATAGTTCGGCTATCACGGGAAACGAATCTCGAAGATTTTTCTTGCCTTATCCAAGTGTTTTAGGTTTTAGAATAGTAAGTGGGTTGCCAATACGTGCCATTAGAGGCTCTACACTGCCAATTTGCAAATATTAATCACACGTCGCCGCGAACTTCGCTTTCGAGACGTTTTCTTGTGTCAAAAATTACACTAGAGAGCATCAACGGCCAAAAAAAAAACGTCTCGATCGCGTTTGCGTTAAAGCGTTATATAACTTAGGTAGTATGAGAATTGTTTGTTGTCGATATCGATATTGAATACAGGTGAAATTTGCAAAATCCCCTTCGATTTCATTACTTGTAGATACTATTATGTATTCTGATTTCTGTGGTTATTATTACTCACAAATTTCAAGCTGATGCGTAAATATGCAGAAAAACCAGAAAAAAATCTCGAATTGGGGTTCGAATGGAAGCCAAACCATTACCAAACCGTGGTAACGCGCTAATCCAATTACGCTATTTGAGCAATTGGTAGTTAGCACGAAAAACTTCATTATATTCACGCATTAGTTCTAGTTTCTGTGGTTATGTTTAAAAGAAGCTATTGGAGACTTAGAAGGTGACCATTGAAATGATAGAAAAAAGTTTTGTTTTCTTTGGCGGTCTCCCTGAATTAAAAGAATAAGCGAAGCTGTGGTCACGCGCCATTCTCGTAATCTCAAACATTAGTTAATTATAGGCGTATCATTCAAACAAGTTCGCCCTCATTATTATGTGTTTACCCGCGAAGCGTAAAGTAATAGCAAGGTCTGGCTGCAACATTTAATTATAATAAGCAAGCGTTTCATCTCAAACGCGTTTTGTAATTATTTTAATTTTTATGTCAGCTCGCGTTACAACATGTTAACTTGTTAACTAGATTATCATGATACTCGCGACTTGATAGCGTAAAAAACTTTTATATTTAACGTCGCGTCCGAAACGTCGAGGTATTTAAATTCAAATTTAAATATAAAAGTTTTTTACGCGATTAAGTCCCGAGTATCATGATAATGTGTGAAAATCGAGAAAGTTTAAATCAATACATTGTTAACTAGAGTTGGCTAATGATGGTTGTTTTAGTTTATTTTATTATTTACTTCCCGACGGATGGATAAAACTATATAAGTAGTTTATGCGTAATGCTGTCAAACTTTTCCCTAGAGGAATTACAAAACAATACAATACAAGAACTCTTTATAGATCACCACATAATAAACAAAACAGAACAAAAAGGTATAAAGAAAATGCAAGGTATATATATAGCAATGGGTGGAATGGGCAATAGGAATTGTGTTTGTATTAGACATAATGAAAACGGGATATTGACCGCGATTACCTTATAGGTTTGATGAGCTCCCGATATCCCGTTTTCGTTATGTCTAATGCTATTAACCGCGAATCATTTAAAACTGGAATCGCGTTTGTGTTTATTTATGCTTGTCTATGTCAATAAGTAACGATGTAAAAATTACCCCACACTGAGTACAGCTTGCTTAGGCGTAGTACTGTGCCCTTAGTGTAATCAAAAAGCACAAAATACAACGCGAACGCGATCGAGACGTATTTCTTGGCCTGGTCGGCGGTTACACTAGGCGCTCTGGACAATTTGA
Source organism: Clepsis dumicolana (assembly GCA_963691665.1). Classification (NCBI taxonomy): domain Eukaryota; kingdom Metazoa; phylum Arthropoda; class Insecta; order Lepidoptera; family Tortricidae; genus Clepsis; species Clepsis dumicolana. The sequence goes on from OY829526.1 coordinate 6,001,341, forward strand.
AACACTCGGGAAAAGCGGGGAAAATCTTCGAAACTCGATTTCCGTGATAGACGAACTATTTACATACCTACAAATTTGTATGGAAACCTCTGTGCGCGATTCCGACTCGCACTTCGCCGGTTTTGGAAGTAATGTAAAACTGTTTTACTGGCCACAAAAGACAAAAATAATGCCCTGTTAATTTCAAAGAGTAGAGCTTATATCTCCATAGGAAACTCGTGACAGTTGAGTCTTTTTTTGTTGGCAGTGCAGAATATTGTATAGGTGTTTCAACTCAGCATATGGAACCTTTTCGCCCTTGCATGTAGGTATACATAGGAATGAATAAAGTACCTAAATGTTAAATTTGTTACTAGGTATTCGTTTCAGGGCCTACCAATGCCAGAGGCCCGAGTACAAATATTCAAAACCTGCGTAACGTAATCGAGTAGTAAACGTTATCAAGAAATTTATATGACGTTTGGAACAGCGCCCACCCGTGAGCGTATTTGGAACTAAAATTTACTACGAGGTTTCTCGATTTCGATACGATAACGTAACGTTACGCAGGGTTCGAAAACATCGTTCTAGACCTACAGAAGCAAGATGCAGTCGTTACAACGTATTCTTCATTTTCGTCCTTGAAGCGCTTGAGTTTAAAACTGTAAAAAAGTGTTTGATTATCAAAGAATAAGTACGTACTTAGTAGGCACCTGGAAATTTCGCTTGGAAAAAACGATTTGTGCATAAACTCCACAAAACGTATTTTCCTAGAGATGCGACCTAACTAAATTGATATTTCGCTCCCAAAAGCCCCCAAATAGCCCCAAAATCCCCAAAAATCGAACTCTCGTCGGTATTCTATTTTTAACCGACTACAAAAAAGGAGGAGGTTCTCAATTCGTTGGTTTTCATTTTATTTTAGCTGCGGTAGCAGATATTTGTCTCTCTTCGGAAGTCTACTCCATCCCGATCTTACCTCAGATAAAGTCTGAATATATTAAAATGAAAAAAATCTAAATAAGTACTTAATCCGAAACCGCAGTTTTAACATCGTGCATCGTGATAAATTGATACGATGCTCGATATTTATCATTATAGTCTAAAGTCCGCGAATTATCTCCAATAATCTGCCAAAAATGTGAATAACACATTGCAATGTCGTTAATTTACTTATACTATAGACATAGTAGAAAAACCTTTCCCACGGGCCAGGCAAAAAAACAATCTTATGACAATGGCATAAAGATTTTGACAGGGGAAAGCTTTTCTCATTTTAACTATACCTTTATTCGTGTTGTAGACTTGAAGAGGATCTAGCCTTATAGTTATCGATAAGAACGAAATGTGAGATACTCATATTAATAGTCACAATTTTTAGGATTCCGCACCTCAAAAGGAAAAACGGAACCCTTATATGATCACTTTGTTATCCGTCTGTTTGTCAAGACCCTTTTTCTCTGGAACGCGTGGAGGTAGGAAGCTGAAACTAATATCAAATATCATTGTCACAGACCAATACAAAATGACCACACACTGCGTACATATTGCTTTGGAGCAGGGCTCTGCTCTGCTAGCACTGGACAAATTAAAACATTCGGGGGAAGATAGGAAAAATCTTCGGATTTCGATTCCCGTGATAGACCAACTATTTAAATACCTACAAATTTGCACGGAACCCTCGGTGCGCGAGGCCGACTCGCACTTTGTTAGTTTTCGTTTACAAAAACCTGACCTGCGCTTGCCCTTTACCCCAAAGATGGAAAGTGCTGATAAACTCACCGACTTATTAGCTGTGTGAATAATCATTTACATCAACTTAAAGTCTCGAAGATATGACGATATAACAAATACCACTGACTGAACTGATTTATAAATCTTCACCATAGACCCAAGGGAATTTTGACCAGATTGTTCGACGCTTGCGCAAACCATTAGCATTCCTCTCTCAATCATTAAGTAACGGCTTTCTCCTTCCTTCCTAATCTATATTACCTAATGACGCAGACTAGAACATTTAAATTATCACCTTGATTACAGATGTGTACGTTGATATTGAAAAGATATCTTTGTTTTTACGAGTTTACAACTTTTTTCAGGGTTCCGCACCTCAAAAGGAAAAACGGAACCCTTATAGGATCACTTTATTGTCCGTCTGTCTGTTTGTATGTCTGTCTGTCGGTCTGTCTGTCAAGACCCTGTTTCTCAGGAACGCGTGAAGGTAGCACGCTGAAATTAATATCAAATACTCAAGCCTGCAGTCCCTTAAAGCTGTGAAAAAATCAAACTTCTAAGTCAACGTAATCAAAAGATACACTCATTAAAAAGGTTGTTTCCATATAAATTGCCGTACTCTGAAAACCTAAAGGTTACTTCCAGTTGTCCTGGAAACTTGAAATTTGGTATGAAGGTAGCTCTTATAACTAAACCACTCATAAATCTCAAAATCTACATTTTATATGTCTGTCTTTATATGTCACAGACCAATATAAAATGATGTTCCCACACTTCGTCCATTTTGCTTAGGAGCAGGGCTCTGCTAACTGGACATCTTAAAACACTGGGGAAAAGCTGAAAAATCTTTGTACGGAACCCTCGGTGCGCGTGTCCGACTCGCCCTTGGCCGGTTTTTTTTTGTTAAAAATTGCAACTTTTTGCCGACTGTACCTTTGACTGTACTTGCATTGTCCATTCAATCCATCCAAGCCAAACATGCCAAATTTCAAAAAATCACTGGAACTGGAAGTTAGTATTTAATTTATAAGATTTGATTACAGACCGCAGGACACCCGAAAAAGTGAAACTGAATTATGGTTTTAAAGAGAAGGTGGTTGTTAATTTTAAGTTCTTTTTATATTAATGTAGGTACGAGTATCGCTTTTAACATGACACGAGGGCATGACATGTCGGGCTGAACTCGTCTTGTAACGTGAGTAATCTTTAAACTTTTAACACTGTAAATAAATTTTTGTTATAGATATTTATATATTTTTATTTCGTATGACTACTTACGAGTTTACAGTTTAAAAAAGAAATGCAACATAGTAAGAGCCTTTTATTACGGAGTTGTAAAGCAATAATAGACTAAAATAGCTTTAATTAAGATTTCTAAGTAAAGTATGACATTACACACGAACAAGACCGGTTCTACAAAACATTAAAATAAATCTTTAAATTTTTCTCAAACCTGTCCGTTTAGATTACACTTTTTGCATTTTACGCAATTTTTACAGGTTTTACGTCAATTAATTAATTCTTTGCTGATAATGATAATCTCATGTTCAAAACTGCATTCCTCAATAATAATGACAGTTACAAAAGGACTAATAATACTTCCGCGAATTTGATATTATATCTTTTACGTTTTCTAAACTGTTAAGAAATCGCAAACGAAGCAAGTTAGGTACCTACTTATTTTTAGCTTTAAGAAAAGGCGAGATACTGACGTACCTACAGATAAAATAATTCAAATTGAACATTACGGAGGAATTCGTAATTCGGCTCTACTAAATAAATAAAGAGGATTCAACCTTGGCTATATTACCTAACCATTACACGAGCCAAAACGTAATTCGATTATGGTAGTTGTCATTAAAAATTAAACTAATTAAACGCTTACCCGAATCGGGGTTTGATATTTATTATAACTTCAATTGTAGAGATCAATTTGACATTTTTGTATAAGCATTTTTGTATGTAAGAATAGTAGGATTGTGTTTTACCACAGAATAGTTTTACCTAAGACAGTATATAAGAATACATAACTTAGCTAGTGCCTTTTGTGAGTCTATAAAACGAGACTACCACAGAATGACAGAGATCGTAAATTGCGAGCAAAGTGTTAGTGTGAAGTGGTTGTCATAATTATGGTATTTCAATCGATCGCGAGTACGATCCCTGCAGGTGACATATTAATATTGGCTTCCGTCAATGTTGCTCAATAACCCATTCAGACCTGAAAAAGTGCGCTATGCTAAAGTAAAGTGAAGTAAGTATAGTGACATGTGTAATTAATTTGACAGTGACATGTATATACGATTGTATTGGACGGGTAAGATACGTGCACTATTTAGGTAGGTATATCATTATTATCATACATCAATCGCTTTTCTCCGTGTAAATCCCCTCGCCTATCTAATCGTCTTTGTTTTCGAATAAAAAATCAGCTAATTATTCCAGTCTAAATTGAAACGCGATAAATATCTTGAACAATATGCAAAGACGTAATAAAGATCGTATCCATATTCATGTGTTGGACTGGAGTCACCTCTTGACTCCATATCCGCTGCACAGAGGTGGGTTAGACTAGCAAATGTGATTGGTGTTACTGCCTACACTAGGTTGACTCACAGAGGCGATAGAATTCAAAAGCGACGGGAAGCGTTGAAGTGACATAGTAGCAGTGCAGTGCATTATAACTCAGGCAAAACGGGATATTGACGCCCGTTTGTGCAAACTTACGTATGACATACTTTTGATGAGCGCCCTGATGCACCTAGTCGGAAAAGCTACAACAACAAGCTCATTATGTAATCGAGATTTCGACGTATTAGGATAAAAATTGTTAGTCGATGGCTCGCCAGCCAATGAGTGCTAACTTATGCGAAACTTAAAGTTTTCCTATACCAAGATCTGATTTTCTGCATAAGTGAAGTCTTATAAAGTAAATCCAACTTAATGCAATATACTCATGCTAAATATAAGCATTCAAATTTAATTAATATCCTCAAAGAACAACGGATGTATCATAACTTTTCAAGATGTCAAAAATTCCCATTCAAATGGAGATCACGAAGACTCGAAATATCGATTACACAGTCTCTGTCTAATTTTATTCTATGGTTTCTCTTGTTAATACAGTCCCGAGTTTTTCAGTAGGTATGTGCTCTTTGTGTGTGACTTCGCTGGACGTTTGCATATAGATTACAGTTGTCAGCTGCACTTTGACATCAGATTTACATCTTGATATAAAAAGTATTCCATTATGCTGGACGTCTTAAGTCAATACCTGTTTCCGTTTTAGGTTTTTACGCGGAGGTCTCTACATTATTTTTTTATTAACTTAGGTACTTGACTTAACTTACTGGAAAAGTTTTTCTCTAACGGCTCTCAAGCAAAAGATCGCGTTCGGATGCGTTTCCACTAGAGCGCCTAGTGTAATCGACGACCAAAAATACGTCTCGAAGGCGTTTGGGTTTACGTCTGAATTACTATGGGCAAATCGGCAGCGCCACTAGTGGCACGTATCGACAACAAACAATTCTCATACTATTTGACAATTTAACGCAAACTTTGGTCGGTGTTTACACTAGAGGCTCTGATGGCTGGGAAATCCAGAAATGTCCCGGATATATTTGCTTTGTCCCGTATCCAGAATTTTGACTTTACTATCCTGGATTCCGATTTCTGAGCCAACAAGTGCGATTTACTAAAATTTACTTATAGTGCGATACTAATTTAACTACATAACATAAACCTAATTAACTTACAGAAGTCGAAAAACTCCGACATCATCTGAAAAAAAAAAAAAAAGTCTGAATCGATTTTGATGAAATTTAGCTAAGAACCATCTCGATTAAACTACATGCCACAGACATACACACAGACACACATACGCATACGCCATACTTATAATACTTAACCTCATTTTTGCAACGGTTTTAAAAAAAAATATCCAAATATTCAAAACCTTTTGTATGTTTTTCACATACTGTGGTAATATTTCGCTGATGCCATTTCAGCGTTCCCCGGTGGTCTCTCTCCGTGAGAACAAACCACTCCTGCGCACGTTGCATGCAGAATCACTGTTGCATCTCACTAATGCGGTCGCCAAAACCTTAGTACAATCATTTAGAGTCTAAATTAGAATAACTAGGTATATTTGCAACATATCAACAGACTTCCAGTTGTCTCTTCCACAAGCTCTTAAGTTGTTTGGAGTAATCATTCCAATTAAAACCTTATGCTGATTAATATCAGAGTTGCTTTTTGAAATTCCGGAGTTGCCTGTGATTGAAGTTTTTGGAAGTTATTCTCTGATTGAGAACTTATTTCTCACATTTTTGCTGTAAGTGGTATCCTTTATAGAATTGAAATTGGAGTTTCCGACTTGTTACAAGGAACCGAGATAATTCTGTGAACTTTGCCTGTGGTAGGAGCTTATGCAAGGTCCGTCTGGATCTCTATCACCGCCACAGAACTATAATATCGGGATAGAAGGAAAGAGCGTATGTAACTTGTGTGCCGAAAAGAAGGGATGAGACCCTCATTATTCATTTCCGCGTGCGAGTGCGACGTCAGATTTTAACCCTAAGTATATAATTATAAATACATATTATGTAATTTACATACTTCTATAATTTTTTATACCTAATACTTGGCAACGTATCTCATAAGATAAATAGGCAGTACGTAGCACAAACGTGCAATACATAGCACAAACGTCATCTATGAATTTTTCTGCTTGTCAAAATTAAGTATGTCATAAACCGTGCAAACTAACTGAATGCCAAATATCATTAGCAATAGAAGTTTACTTAAAACATTTTTGTTTTGAACCATCATCATCATCAGATGATATATTATATCATCAATACATATAATTCTACCAGTTTTTCGACGTGATTAATATGTATTTGCATGCCAAATTACCTTTCTAGAACTATAAGCGTCTCTGGGCTATGCCGTGGACAGACAGACGGACGGCCATGGTGAAACTATAAAGAACTATGGAACCCTAAAATTTGGCTGAGTAGAAGGAAATTCACATTGATTTTTGGTGAAATGGGAACCTGTTGTAATTTGTCATTTCAATTTGGCTGAAATCTTTAAATATAATATCTCCGCTCAGCTTCAAAGTAGACATAAACAGGTATATGTATACATGTTGCACCAGCCACGTGCAGGTGCTTCCCACGGTGCAGTTTGCTGGAATATAAGAGATGATCTCTTATAGGGTTGCCACACAGCGCGGTAATTATATAAAGCCTAAAAAAAAGTATATTCTTCTGTCAACTGTAGGTACACTTGACGTCACTTTACAGCGGTCTGCGACGGCCAACTCGAATGGGACGGGTAATAGTAAAGATTTTTTATCTCAATTAGTAAGTAAGTAAGTAAGTAAGTTAACACTTTATTGTACAAAAAACAGAATAAAACACAAGTTACAACAATAACATTTGAGTACAAAGGCGGAATTAGGCGGGCTTTGTCTTATTAGGTACATTATTATAGGCAAGCATTGTCGGTAGGTTATTATTTATTCTAAAGCCTAAATAAATCTCTCAACTTGTGTCTTTATCTATTTCCCATACACACATTGATTTGATATTTGATAGGAAACCATGTGTTTGTAAATTGCTGACATCGCATTTTTTTTGTTTTAGGTAAATCTAGGTAAATCCAAAATAAATATTCAGGGAGATATGTAGATACCATGCATGATGTTTTTTTTTTTTTTTCCTGGTAAAGTTTTCTTTTTAAATGAGCAGCAGTTATCTTATCTTTGCACTACATTTTCTCTGCCACTTTCCGAGGGGGACGAGGGACACAGTACAGCACAACATCTATGTTGACGTCAAAATTGTGTGATACATGATTTATTTACATAACAAAAGCAATTTACAATGACATTAAATCTAAGCTAAAACTAAATAAAGTGAATTAAATCTAAATAAGGCCCCCGTGTCATGGTGCCCAAAAGGCTGGCAGCGTTGCCACGCTGAATAGCGATGCTGATTCTTTGAGAGAGAAAACTGCCAGCCCTTTGGTCACAAGTTGCATCGACTAAGCGCTTTTGCAACTCTGAAATAAGTTAAATTAGTTATGTTGCTATGCTTATTCATATCAAAAGAAAATTCTCACACAAATGTCAAAATCGCGCTTTAACATCTCCTTCTGTCGCTCTGTAGTCAAAACAGAATCATTACCTTAGCAATATAGTAGTTAACAGTATAGAAGAAAACATTTAAAAGCAAAAATCAAATTGTTACGTTGGTTATTTTTGGTTACCCACGAGACAGAATATGCCTAGTGTAATGTAATCTTGAAAGGAAATTCGTTGCTCTTATAACTCCTACATGTAAAAGTTATTCCTTATCTACTGGGATTTCGACTGTCCGTGTAACTTTATGGAGAAGAAAAACAAACATTTTATAAGTAAGTATTTATAAAAGCGGCAGCCCTAGCATTATGCGCGATCAACACGCGGTTCGAGGCAAAGCGCACCTGAGGCGCGCTAAGTAAACATCCCTGAGAAACATCTACCGGTCGGCAACAGACTGCCACTGTCATAGCCATCTACAGGTACCCCCATACAATAGTTATTTGTTATACAAGGGTGCAAAGTTGTATTTTACCCGCGAGTGTGAAATTGAAACACAAGCAAGCGAAAGGATTCTATAGTTAAACCACGAGCTAATCGAGTGGTTCTAAAATAGAATCCTGAGCGTAGCGAGTGTTTCAACACACGAGAAGTAAAATACAATTGCACCTGTGTGTAACACAAAACTTTTCACCTCACTGTAGCGAGGAAAGCGCAACATGCAAAAAAACCGCTCATAAAAATAAATCTTCATCACTGGAATCACAATTTCTTTTTACGATATTATAACAGAAAACTCTAGAAGTTGTGTATTTTTACGTGAGTCGGAGTCAGTGAGAAAAATTTTGTTGACAATGTTGACATTTATGACGATGCGTCTTGAAATTGCATCGACTTGTGCGTTCGGAATTATATTCAACATCATTATAAAAAACAAATGTTTTTCATAGAATTTTAAAGATCATTAAATAAAGCTAAATTTGGTATTTTTTATTAAATTCTCAAACCATTTATCATTTATTTAATGATAATTAATATCGAACGAACCATTATTATGAGCGTTTTACGTTTTGTTATCTGTCAAAACCTACTTAAACACGCTCCACTCCAAGGTCAAATTACTTTTCCCACTAGTGGATAAAATGCGATTTTACCCGCTTGTATTAAAGGATAAAAGACGGCTTTCCGAGGTAGTGAGGGGAAAGAGTTATATTTAATACTATTTTAAACAATGCCCATCTTTTTTTAACCCCCGACGAAAAAGAGGGGTGTTATAAATGAAAATAATCGATTTATTGATTATTTTTGTTTTTATTTTTTTTATGAAACATTCATAGAATGAAATTCAACATACAATGACAATGCAAAGAAAAATCCGTTAAGCAGCTGCTTAACGGATTTTTCTTTGCATTGTCATTGTATGGGGTGTTATAAGTTTGACATGTGTATCTGTGTATCTGTGTATCTGTCTGTTGCATCATGGCTCCCAAACGGGTGGACCGATTTCGATGGGGTTTTTTTCAATCGAAAGCTAATTTAATCGAGATGGTTCTTAGCTAAGTTTCATTAAAATCAGTTCATCCGTTTTTGAAATATTGAACTTTGAAATGACAATGTTGGGGGTTTTTCAACTTTTCTAAGTTGGTTTTAGGTTATCTGTACCTATAAAACAGTACCGTGACTGACTGACTGACTGACTGACAGACAACGCACAGCCTAAACCACTGGACCTAGAGACTTGAAATTTGGCAAACATATACCTTGAGTATCCTAGAGGTGCACTAAGAAGGGATTTTTCGAAATTGTCACGGGATAGGGACCTAGCCCATTTTGAAACATTTCACGGGGGCAAAGCCGCGGGGCATAAGCTAGTTTCATTATAAACATGCAACAATAATAACAAAAAGTCAAAGGTGCCCAGTGCCCCGAACAAGAATATTCGAATTCGAATCCTGCGCACCGTAATCGAGTGGTAATGTTATCGAGAAGATTTGTGACAAATTGCTGCCGGCTTGTACTTAGATGCTGCTAGTTAAGCAATCAAGCATGACAGTTGCTCTTTAAATGATCGGTACTCAAATAATTATATCGCCAAATAAGAATAACCTAAGAATAAAACTAATGTTTTGTTTGCTACTTGTACAAACCCGAAAATGTCTGAAACACTACAAGCGAAGTTGTTGTATAAAAGAATGGCAGTAACAAACATACTTTAGGTACCTATTGATTTTCACCAATTTTCACGTTTATGGTTCTTTATGCTGGTTATTTTCACGCTATTCATAGAAACGAAAGTTAACTAGCCTTGTTATACAAAATCAACTGAACAAACTTCAATGTGACATTGTCAATAACCTACAATAACTGACAGTTAGCATTCCTATTTCAAATCAAAATAAAGATGGACGACAGTGAAAGCGCGGTCATTGGTCGGCAAAGCGCGTGCGCGACGGTGCACGAAAATCAACTTAACTCCGCGACTCTGTACACCCTTAAAGTTTTATAAATAAGGTGTACTGTGGCTTGAACTGGTGTTACGAGTAAGGTTGTTAGACACTACCGCACCACGCATGCGTAGTGAGACGTCAAGATAATTGTCCTTTTGTTTACTATTACTACGCTTAACGTAATTAATTCTTTGTTTAATTATTGTAACATCTTACGGCTGTTGTTGAGATCGACATCTTATGCGTCATTGATATTTTTCAGCCGCGAGTCACCTTGAAAAGTGCTTGTTTGCTACCGGGTAGTAAATCGTAAGAGAACAGAGGCCGCGTATTCTCTAACTTGGCTAACAGCTAAGTGACATTCTTAAATGGTTCATGGGTTTGAATTTGAATTTTGAAATTGAATGGGTGACGATTTTCAGCTTAATTTTTTGAAAAGACCAATTTAATCCAAATCATGAAATGTGTCAGAGTCCAACAATCAGAGCATTTTTTTTAAACTTATTACGCTTCAGTTAATGCTACAAGGTTACAGCCTATTTCCAGTACCACCAACACGCGCGAACACATAATTCTACTACTCTTATACCATCCCACTTCTGAAAACTCGGCGCTCTCGCTTCGCTAATCTTAGCGGAAAATAGCGCTCTCATTTAACTTTAATGTAATAAAAACAATTACACGTTTTCGATCTCGACACCGCTGCCATGACTGAGTTAGAGATAATAAATCATAAGCGTGTGGCAACACTGGCACGAAACGCGGAGAAAAAAAGGGGTTTTTCGTAACAACCGTCCGGCAATCGGGGTATTGATTCTTTGTGGTTTGAGGTTGCCAGGTTTACACGCCTGGGCCGTGTTTTATAAACCTACAAGTTACAATTTTACAGGCGTTTATTGGCAACACTTGTCCTGTTTTTTACAATTTGCATTTTATAAAAGTATTGTGTTACAATTTTACAAGCTACAAGTACAGGCGCCTGTAGCCGTATCATAGACAAAAGTGGACATTTTATAGTTTTAAATTCATAATCGAACAAGCGTTTTTTAAAAAAATTGTAAAATACAACTGTAGATTTGTAAAATTGTAACGAAAACTTACGTACCTCTTGAGACCTGTAACAATGGCTGCAGGTGCACAAATTTTTGAATTAGGTGTCTTGATCAGTACCAAATCAATCGTTCTATGTACCTATTTATGTCTTCTTCAAGTTATTAAACTCAAGGTCATCAAGGAATGATTCGTTTATTGAGGAACTCGTCTGAGTCGGACTCGGAAGAAGAGAGTCCACGACAGCATAGAACTAGGGAGTTTTGGCCACGAATAAATGCAGATTTTGACACACCTTTTCAATATTAAATGAAAGGTCCAGAATGAACTATACGCAAATAGACTAGACTAGATTCTGCAAGAAATTGGGAGCTCATTAGAATCGTCGAGTAATCAAAATGATTCATTGAACACGAAGCTTCAATTCTCAGTCTGTGTCTGTCTGTATGCACTGGAGTATCATGCAATGCATGCATTTTTTGGCCGTTTTTTGCCATTGTTTAGAATAGATATATTTTACTAGCCGACCCGCGAACTTCGTACCAACTAGGTTATTCCATAGAAAATGTACTGGGAAAATGAACTTCTTATTTTTATCTCGTGAAATTTTCCCCTCTATTAATACCTATCCTGCTATTCGAAGCAAAGATATAAATTCAACAAATGAAAGATCATAAAAATCGGTCCAGCCGTTCTTGACTTATAAATACTTAGTGCAATTAACACGATTTTGTTTTATGTACTTAGATAGATTTTTGTTTATCAACTTTGCATGGGTATTTTTAATATTTAATGGATAAAAAACCTCTACGTATTTGTAATTTTTGGCAGCCACTTTTTTTTTAATCTAGTGATGTCCATTACACTTGTAGAATTTACTTGTAGTCGAGATTTACAATACCGTATTACAAGTGTAGCTTTCCGTGTGTCTTTATAAAACACCTGTAATTGTACATGGTGCATTACTTAATTCGCTGACAAAAGAGCCACGGGAAATATTTTTGAGCAAGTACTGCACCCATATTTATTGCACCTGCACATGTAGCACGGCGCGCCATTTTGTCGCTTGTCGCGCAGTGCGTCCCTTTCATAGTGACGGAATCAGTGAAGGTCGCACTGAGCGACAAGCGACAAAATGGCACGCGTGCTAGCCCCCCTGACTGTAAACAAACTGTTAAGTCATCCACGTAAACACCAGCCAAACTAATTAATAATCCTTCTATTCGACCTCTAGAGAAACATTTTAGCCATCATTAAAAAAAATACCAACTACCGACAAATAGTTTCTACCTTAATGCTCACAGTTTAGGGTTCACATTGAGACTATTATCACCCTTTTTTCCATAGGGTTGTGTGTAAAGTGTCATTACTAACGACACCTGAGGTCCCGGGGGAGGGGTGTGGGGAGGTGCGGTTGTAAATGTGCGACTCGTTTTATTTTTCAGTTGAAAGTTCAGTGACCGTGCCTTAAATATGGAGTTGAACAAAAAACTCAGACTGCAAAAACAATTAACTAAAAAGAGAAGGACACGTTCAATAATAAAATATTATGTATTATACCTTCCTATTATACCTAATTATAAGGAGTGCAACCAATATCCAATGTATGTTACAGCTTTGTAGCGTGTTTTGTAAATTGTGTTTGCCCCCGCCTGCATCCTTTAGATGATCTTATTACTTTAATTTTAATAACTTAAACGTCAAAATGCTTGACATCCCAAATGCCAATATTTGTCACCCGTCTGTCACCTCTGTCGCTGTCGCAACTCTGTCAAGCAATGGGACATTTACCTTGGGTCTCTCAAAATGCAACAAAATATGGTTTATGACTTTATGTTGATCGCTTTGGTCTCAAAATAATCATCTTATTACCCAATGCTAGCACTTGCACGCATCTTACAAGATAATAATCTCACCGAAATCAGGGTACTTAATCAAATAACCAGTAATAACGCGGCAACACTGACGCGCACCACTGGAGATGTGGCGCGTGCCCGATGAGGATGCGCAGCGTCTCACGCAACGCCCGCCGTGCACGCAGAGTGTTGCCACATGACATTACAGTTCATTGCCATCTACCCTACACGCTGAACGCTGAAAAGCAGTTTTTGCTGAAAAAGGAAACGTTACGTATCTTTGCCGATTGAAAGTATCTGATCCGACATCATATATCCATCCTTTTTATAAAAGTATGAATGAAGATAATACCAGCCTACCTTTGCCTTGTATAAAATTGTTAGACTGCGTATACACAAGAGCTCTGTGGGGTAGGTAGTTAAAAAGCGATGCTTGGTGAAATAATGTAGTGCTGAAATGTATGTCAGCCGAATATAGCCAGATATGTATCGGACTAATCTGTAGTCCTTCCTCTGGGAGCACACGTTTTGGCGGTAGGGAAACTAACCCATTTCGCTATGCGAGCTGGATATAGAGTTAATATGGATCCGTCTGGATATTTTTACCCTCGTATGCACACAAACAAGGTATTTATCGTGATGCGGTCGCATTAGAATACAATGCGTCTGCGCGCGCGACGCGGCAGCTCTATAGAAAGTTTAACACCTAGGGTTCCGTCTTCGGTAAATGACATCTATAAGAGTGACAGTTGTAAATGATTAGCGGTTAATGACCTGTATTAATAGACATATGAGAACGGCATATTGACCGCGATTACTTTACTAGGTTTGATGAGCTCTGGATACCTATTTCGATGCAGTTTTTTTTTTACTATAAACTGACCAGTGATTGACCCCTATCTCACTTGATGGAAGGTGCAGATGAGGCCTAAGGTGTAACTCACTGGTTCAGTAGCCTTGAAGAGCCCTAGATTGTACCCGTCCGGAAATGCAGACGATGGGAGCGAATTCCATTCCTCAGCAGTTCGCATTAGGAAGGATGAAGCAAACCGTCTGGTGCGGACCAATGGAATGCCAACAACGTATAGGTGAAGACGCTCCCCCCGCCTGGAATTCCCTTGGCAGGTTGGCAGTTACATGCATTATGATCACGGTAGACATAAGATCTATAAGAGTGCTCCAAAGAGCGTTTGATAAGCCTGTTAATAATTCACGAAATGGGTTCTACGCGCGTTTCAACCGCTATCAGTATCCTGTCGCATATATTGAAGAAATTAGCACACAGTGCGCAAGGTTTTTATAAATCGATACAGTGTGCTTGCGATACCATTACAATTTATTAAAATTTCGTGCTAATTGCAGCTCGTTTCTTCAAATTACGCGACAGGAAACTGGTAGCGGTTGAAACGCTCGTAGAACTACCCAAATATGAATCGCGTTGACTGCTGGTTATTGCTTCATCTTATGAGTAATTACAATAGGTTAGAAGAGTGACCCTTCTCGGCAATGCATCATGCACCGATTTTCAGCCTGGGCCTTTGAGCTCGGTCGGTTGCAGACTTGATGAGCGACAGAGTTTAACGTTGTGCTTTTAAGTACAAAAACATATGAAAAATATTATAGTGGCGAATAGTAGATTCTTTTCTAAGTAGGGCAGTTTTTTTAGACCAAACAAAACTGTTTTTTTACCTTAATCAAGCTGCATGTTAAACAGAAAAAAAAAAGAATTTTCACTTTTTTGTAATCTATGTACAAAACATTTTCATAAACTGCTAAGATCTGTAACATATCGTTACTCAATATACATAAACAGGTGAAGACGCCAGCCGACCGCGTCTGTATCGCCGACTTTAACGCACACCATTAGCATTTTCAGTTACAGCGTCCATTGAACTCTAACTTCATGAACACTTGATACAAATGACAGCTCAGCTTATACTGGGCGTGGATAACCGGATAGTTTCTGATGAGCTCCGATTAGTATACCGCGTGCTGGTTTTCAGAGGTCTTCGGGTATTGGTTGCAATATGCGCAAACGCACCGAGTGGAAAATGGTCGGTTTAGCAATTACATAGTCGGCTTGCTGGTTATGCTTGCTTTGTTGAGGTAATTATCAATGTTGGATCATTAATTATTATTGCGATTGGTTTTAGATTTTCAATGTGAATTTATGGAAATATGTCAGCTGTACTATAGGACAGAAGGTATTACGGGATACATTCTTAAAATGGGTGGAATTTCACACTTCCAGTCTGCGTTCGTAGTACAAAGCAATTATGGCGGGAGGTGTAATTTGTAATTTAGTTTATCTTTTATTTTGCCATTTTCGTGGTGCGAGATGCAAACGCTGCACGTACAGCACGCATCTCTACATTTGATTATAATAATGTTACCTTCCTAAACAATACACACAAATACAAAACACGCAGACAGCTAAACATTTTCCTTAAGGCGCTTCCCTGACCCAGACGCTGAAATGGCTGCTTTTTAGAGCCTTTCTGTAAATTATTTAAACGATAAATACATTAAGTACCTATAACATCTTAACTTGTTTTCTAAGTTTCGTATTATTTAGAATATTTAAAAAAAATTAAATAGGTAATTTACGTAATCGGTGCGAATTTTGAAAAAAATTTTTTTTTTCGTAAAGATGCGTTTTGTGACAGCACTGTGTAAAATGAAATTAGACCGATATTTAATAGATGTCGTCACTAAAACGAAGTTGTTTAGTAGAAGTGAGGTGGGGTGAGGAAGGCGTGAAGCGTTCAAGGTCATTCTCTCAGGGTAGCGTCTTAATAAAGAACCAACCACATCGCCGCGTATACGCAGTGACGTGTGGTGGATGTGACGTTTTTGACATACATTTTGCTGCGTAAACGTTGCAGCTTTTACGCTGTATTGACTGACGTATTTTTTGGTAGAGGCTAAAGCGCGCGTTACTATCTCCTGTCATAAGTGCTTCGTGGTCTATACTTATTTCAGAGTTGCAAAAGCGCTTAGTTGATGCAACTTGTGACCAAAGGGCTGGCAGTTTTCTCTCTCAAAGAATCAGCATCGCTATTCAGCGAGGCAACGCTGCCAGCCTTTTGGGCACCATGCCACGGGGGCCTTATTTAGATTTAATTTAGTTTTAAGTTCTAGTTTATTTAGTTTTAGCTTAGATTTAATGTCATTGTAAATTGCTTTTGTTATGTAAATAAAGCTATTATGTATAAATAACGTGACGTATAAAATAACATATTCCTTATTATACCTTATGCGCGCATCATTTTCAGTACCTAGTTAAATAGAAATTAAACAAGATAAGTAACTCTGATAATAACTTAATAGATTCTTTTTTGGTAAATGCTGTGAAATATCTATGAGCAGGTAATGAGAACAACGATGATTTACAGTAGGACTGAATGATACCTCTTGACGTTTAGGTGGGTAGGTAAACTATTTTTTTTTGTTCCTGAATTTCATGCAATATGCATGCTCGTGTTGTGTTCCTAGTACCGAAGAAAAGCTTCATATAAAAAAAATACGCCGCAAGCATACCTAATGGTACATCACTAATTTGGTTTTTCTTACGTAACAAAAAAATAAGTACAAGAGCTCTCTGCGAGAGAGGAAACTTGAATTAAAACTCCCATTTTTTTTTCTAAATAAGTACTCAAATCTACACCTTTTCGTTGTGAAAAACAGTGAAAAACTAGAGAACAATCAATGACAGTCAAGAACTTTGTAATTGTATACCTTATTCGAAAGAAACAATTAACCCGACTGCAAAAACATTTCATTGAAAACTAGTTTTCAGGGGTTACCCCCGACATGTATTTTGGCTTCTGACGGTCTCACAGATATCGAATTTAATTAATGTCATCTCACTTGTGTTAAAATTTGAGCCCTCACGGCTACAGAGCGTGCCAAAGATAAAGACGTTCATACATTTTGGCGACAGTTGCTTAAAAAGAGCTAAAACTCATTTGAAACGCCGAGAGCTACTTACACGACTCAATTTCAGTGAAAACAATATAAATACGTACAGCAAGTATACTTGTCTTTACTACTACACACCGCCCTCCATTATACTCACATATACATAAATTGTATGTAAGTACATCTACCTAACATCCAAAACAGCGAATGACCAACCAGTGGAGATGTGCTCTCGCGCGACAAGGACGCAAGATTGCGAGATTAGCAGGTGTTGCCATGGCGAGGGAAAACCCCACCCTCGTCTGGCGCCCGGGAAGACTGGAATGTTGCCAGCAATTTCGTCGGCCTCTGCGAAAAAGTTTGAAAGTTTAAAAATCGAAAAAGGAGGCACCTCTATAACCTCGTCTTTCTTAAAATTGCGCTGTTTTGATTTCAGAAAAAAAATCTAATCATTTAAATTATAATCCTCTGTAGCTTATAATGATGGGCATGAGCACGGTAGCCGGTAAGCGGCGAGTTGGTCGGAGAAAGAAGTCGTGGCTCCGCAACATCCGAGAGTGGACTGGAATAGCGAGCGCATCCGAATTGTTTCGCCTCGCTAGGGACAGACAAGAATTCCAGAAGTTGGTAGCCGACCTTCAGTAGTTGAAGAGGCACTTGAACTGTTCTCATAAATTCCCATTTCTCCAATTTTCCCGGCTGTTCTTTGAACTGGCAACCCCGGTTTCAGGCAGAGGGGTGAACGCAGCGGGGTAGCCAGGTATTGATCGAGTGGGGGCTGAAGCCATTTCGTTAATCTCGCTCTATGTCTAGATGTATCTACTCGTACATGCGAGAGGAGACGAGCTATATTATATGGGGGTACTTACTACGGAGAGTTGTTTTTTGTAGGTAACATGTTTTTTTTTTCAGCACAGGACTGCCTATTTATGATCATTACTTATCCTGTTACTTAAAACGAGGTAATTTTGTCTAAAAATATTTTGCTATTTCTGAAACGGCTCTAACGATTTAGTTGAAATTTGCTTGTGGGTTTTCGGGGGAGAAAATGTCACGTAGTTTTTTATGAAACAAGGAAGGCAGACGGGAAAATGGACCAACTAATGGTAAGTAACTGGTCAAGGCTGCCCATACACCCGCAGGGCTACGGGATTGCTGTTGCGCAAGCAGAGCAGTAGCGGGTCGGGAGCGGGTCGGCGGCGGGCATGTGCATACATATCCGCCCGACCCATCCCCGCCTTCTGTGTATCGTTGGTCATAAGCAATAGCTGAGTAGACCCGCCGCCTACCCGCATCCGACCCGCCATCGCTTTGTGTGTGATTTGGGCTTCACTTGGCCGTATTTGACAAATGTTCGTGACGCCTGTCTTTCGTTTTCCACCTGCAGTAGGTCCAGCACAACTCACAGTGCGACTTCTATCTCGTCCGAGAACAACTGCCCATCCTTTTCTGTCACTCAGAATGTAATATCATCTCGCACAACAAAGTCGCGGCCAGTCGTGCTAGGCAGACAGGACAGGCTGCTGACAAACATTTGGCAATTTTTTTTTTCTGTTTCTATGTAGTCTCCAACTGTACTCAGGAGGCTATAACTAAGGAACAGGTTACAAAAACCAGTATCACATATACCTGTTAATAATTATATTCAGTTACAATCAATGTTTATTAGATCGTGGCAAGCGCGGGATGTAACGCAATGCATAACTGCCTTTTTATGACGTTGGTTTAGTTTTCATGAAGATAGCGAGTTTTTGTTTCATTGAGTAAGTTATGGCTAGGGTTCGGACATTCGCAGCACGCTGGGACGAAAGTTAGCTGTGGACTCGAAATTAACATTAAAATTTACCTCTTAATCATTCAATCATTCGTTTAATTAAACACCAAAGTGTTTATTAAAGCTCCTGTAAAATTGCAAACTAGATTTTCAATTGTTTTAATGATCATAGGTTTGACCGTTAAATTTATAGTCATAAAATATAGTACCAATAGCCCTGTACTGAATACGAGATTATTTACAATTTCGGTCGCGCTATTCGTTGATAAAAGGCAGAAAAAAAGCAGAATTTTTAACTGAACATTCACAGCATTACACTGCAGAAGCAACGTAACTGCATGGCTGCACCATATTGTTAGTTTTAAAACGTCACCTTTTTTTCGAAGTTGGCCAAAAGAGGAGAGGATGGATGCAACAAAAGGCTACTTAATTAACAAGTAAACAAGAGGTTACAAATTGCGGGCCGTGCCATTTTTCACCAAAACGATTTCAAATTGCATGACTCAAACAACATTCAAGCCCTTACCAATACACTATTGACTCAAGCGAAGTCGGGTGACGTTGCTAGTTCTTTGTAGAAGCAACAAAGAGAATCAGGAAGCGAGGTAAAAGCTGTTCGAATATTAATTATGGGCCATCTCCCTGATGGGGAGAGGGGGGAGAGGGTGGTAGGGGGGTTCCTGAAGGCTGCGCCTGGCACCGAAACTCTTATAGTGTAAGAGACGGGTCGTTTTATTTGTATTTGTTTATTTTATTAATATGGGCACAATAACATAACGGAAATTAATGAAGTTACAAATAGTTTGTTTTAAGTAAATTATTCGACTGTGAAAAAAATAAATAGTAACTAAGGTAAGGCCAAACGAGCGTCATTTTTTGATTTGCGAGGCTTGTAATTCATGCCACGTCGTGTCGTGTGAACAAAACAGGAGTTTTGTATGAAACCGAATGTAGCAAAAATTACGCAGCTCACAACACAACTCAAGAAAATACGCTCGTTAGGCCTCGCCCTTAATTTAAGTCAATTACATCAATTTCAGCGCATACATCACGATTATAATTCTAACAGCGTCAACCTTCAGAAAAACAACCCTAAGTAATTAGCTTTTATGGGGTTCATATGAATTTGAGTGAGCGGAGTGACTGTGAAATAAACGGATCGCTCATGTATGTCAGTTGAGTATCGATTGACAGGTTTCGAACTAATAAATAGTCTTTCCTCTGGGAGCACACGCTTAGGCGTTTGCGAAGGGAAAAAAAGGCTAGCGTTAACAAGCGTTTTTTCGTTTTATTACCGCCGAAGCGTGTGCTGCCAGAGAAAGGACTACGGATTAGTCCGAAACATGGTGATTTGTTGTGAGCCGTGATAGCCTAGTGGTTTGACCTACGGTCTCTCAAGCAGAGTGTCGTGTCGTCGAATTTATGTGCGGAATTACATTTGTAATTTATCATGAGCTTTTCGGTGAAAGAAAACGTCGTGAGGAAACCTGCACACACTTGCGAAGCAATTCAATTATGTGTGTGAAGTTCCCAATCCGCACTGGGCCCGCGTGGGAACTGTAGCCCAAGCCCTCTCATTCTGAGAGGAGGCCTGTGCCCAGCAGTAGGACGTAAAAAAGGCTGGTAATGTGTGATGTGATGTGATTCGTTTAACTATGATTGAATCTCACGGTAGTTTCATGTTAAGAGTAGAGTGACGTTTTATTCGATTTGTTTGTTTTCTAACCCACACACTAAATGAAAAAAAAGGAAAATTTTAATTTTCACCTGCTGTGTAAAGGATCGGCCACACTGGTGCTCAAAACGCAACGTTTACGCAACAAAATGTATGAAGAAAACGTGGTGCAAAGTCACGTCAGTGCATACACGAGCGTCAAACTTCAGTGTGATCGATATTTAAGGGTGTAGTGGCGGCATAGAAAGTATATGCTTACGTTCATTTTCGTTTTCATAAAAAGTTTTGACATACTGTTTGGAATACATCTTAATTTTTTTTTTTTTACTATAAACTGACCAGTGATTGACCCCTATCTCACTTGATGGAAGGTGCAGATGAGGCCTAAGGTGTAACTCACTGGTCCAGTAACAGCCTCTTCACTCAGCCTTGAAGAGTCCTAGATTGTACCCGTCCGGAAAATTATTCTTACTTCAATGAGTGTAATGACAACGATTACGACAGGTACTTTTGGAAATAATAGATTAGATTAATTTCACATTATCACTTCGATTCCAGTCTCCAAATGTGTGTGTGTAAGTTAATATTATTTATACGGTTTTTAAATACGTGGAAGCACTCATGTTTCATCAGAAACGAAGGAGATATAGAAAATATTGATATAGGTGATTCTGATAAGGAATTAATCAGTCTTAAAGTATTATGTTAAATTTGATAAGGCCCAGATCCACCAAAGTGGTGATGAGCAGTTAATAAAGGAAATATGGTTCAAAGTAAACAGTAAAATTCCGCTACTCGGCGTATTACCACGCCATTAAGTACTGATTTTCTAACTCATTCTTACACGTAATGCTTGCATGCAAGAGTAGTAGATAAAAAATGTGCGTATCGTTAAAAGCTTTTCTAATAAAGCCCTTTTGTATGTGCTTTTGTTTTGGTTTCAACCATCAAATGTTTGATTTTACAAAGCGTCAAAGTTAATCTTAATATAACAATAGTAATGTACAATTATTGAATACTTGATTGAATATGACGGCCGGATAGCCTAGTGGTTAGAGACCCTGACTACGAAGCTTGAGGTCCCGGGTTCGAATCCCGGTCGGGGCAGATGTTTGTATGACGAATGTTTGTTCTTGGGTCTTGGATGTTTAATATGTATTTATGTATCATTTATCTATATAAGTATGTTTATCCGTTGTCTAGTATCCATAACACAAGCTATGCTTAATTTGGGACTAGGTCAATTGGTGTCTCTTGTCCCATGATATTTATTATTATTATTATTACTTACTATTTATCTGTTATTAACGACATTAATTGTATTCATTGTTCATGTTATGTATTTTCGTTATTCGTTATTTATACATAGCACCACCTGCTTTATAATCTGTTCTTTTTCACCTGACCTTTTTCACTTTACATTTTCTTTCTACTTTGTTTTGTACTTTGTTCTGCTTTGTTTGTTATGTGGTGTTCAATAAAGAGTTCTTGTATTGTATTGTTAATTAAGTATGTCGTTTTCTTTTTAACATGAATTCGTTATTTCACATCAAAGTTAAGCACATTATTCGGTCCCTTCCACGCAAGAATTATAATGGATTATCCCGCGAAGCTGCCAGCCAATTTTAACCGTTTAACTCATGTATTTTCACCTGTCTGAGTGTTACTTATTGCAACCGTGTCCCAATTCTTTTCGATCAGAACTGGTAGCATTAAGCTTGCTTGACTGCACAGTAGTTACAACATTGCGCGCACGCAGGGTTCACTCGTATGTGGATTTCGTTATCTCAGCAATAATTGTTACATTAGTTATACATAAGCCCTGAATAGTGCCGAAGTGAGTGAAGCGTCTCCGTTTCAGCATGGATAAAAATGCTTTCGTATGTCCGACTGTTCTCTACAGGTCGCATTTCTCAATCGATTCTCGTGAAATTTTGTGAGCATAATTATATCGGTTTTTTGGCTATTCGTTTTTTTTGAAATTTAAAAAAAAAAAAACTAAAAATGTTCAAAAATTTGCTCGTGAGGTCTACAGCTCACCGACCCACTACTTTCACAACATTATAATAATATGCATAGGCTGTGAAATGTGGTCTACTTTTAATATTATTATTATACTGACGACCAACTAGCGAAGTGGTTAGAGACCCTGACTATGAAGGTTAAGGTACCGGGTGCGAATCCCGGTCGGGGCAGATGTTTGTATGATGAACACGAATGTTTGTTCTCGGGTCTTGGATGTTTAATATATATACAAGTATGTATTTGTCTATATAAGTATGTTTATCCGTTGTCTAGTACCCGTAGTACAAGCTTTGCCTAGTTTGGGACTAGGTCAATTGGTGTCAATTTGTCCCATGATATTTATTTATTTATTTTATTTATTTAATATACGTAAAATAACCCTGACGTACAGCGTGCATAGAGTTGATTGATTATGTTAGAGAGATTATGAACAAACTACTTAGTTTCTGGAAACTGAAACCTTTTTTGTACATAAGCAAAACTGTGAGCAAAAGCCAATAATAAGGAGATTTTAATAGTTTAAAATCATGCAAGTAAATTGCGACTTTAAATCAGGGTCAGAACCAGTGAAGAACTACGCACAAAGTATTACGAAATGAAAATTACTTCATAACATGTCGTCAACTCTTAGCCTACGAGTGAGATTTTCAACAAAGAATCGGACAAAGAAAGAGTGTCGAGGCGGCGGGCTCGAGGGGCGTGAGAGGAGGGAAGGGGGGGGGGGGGTTCAGGAGATGTTTAAGTATTAAGTGGTGAGAGGGCGGGCGCCATTTTGGATTTTCCATCTATAGATGCTTTTTCTCCAACGGGCCACTTTTTAATCCCCAACGCAAAAGAGGTTGTAATTTTGACGTGTGACATGTATCTGTGACTCTGTGTAGCTGTGTGTAGCACCGTTGCCGCAAAGCTACTTTGACATGGTTCTTAGCTAAGTATCATCAAAATCTTACAGGCGTTTTTGAGATATTGGTGACGGAGGTTTTTTTACTTCCACAACTTGTAGAAAGTTGTCGTATTACAGTTAGTTGGCCTTTTATAACTGACCATTGAGAACAGTGCTGAGAGAAATGGTTACCTAATTCTAGAAAGGAATGTATATACGTTTCTGAACAAAAAAACACGTTTTCCTTAAGCATGAAATACTATTCTAATGAAGTACCTGAGGGATATTTCGGGTTTTGTAACGTCATGTAGATATAGATAGCAATAACTATGCCATTTATACATCCACCACTCTCGCCCACAAATAATTTATCTCGACTCAGTGATCAAGTTAAGTATCTTCGCTATATATACGTAAATAAACAAGTAGGTACGATTAGGTATACACATACTTGTATCACTCATCTCAGTCCTCCATTAAATCACGACCAATCTCCTAACAGAACACGCTGCGCTGGTCTTAAAATAATTCCTCTTGGAAAGATACTTCGCTGCTCCCTGTTGAAACTCCCTCAAGCAAAAACCACCTGAAACCTTTGCGAAATAACGCTCTATCTAGAATAAGAGACTCAGCTGCCACTTACGACATTATTAAATGGTGGTGAAAATGAGATCGATTCTCTTAAAAGGGATGGCTCACAGCGAAAAGCAACCATAATTTCCGTCAGATAGAGTTGGATTTTGTTTTCGCGGGTAGAAAGGATAGACCAATTTTAATATGGAACATTGCAAGATGGTTCTCTAGGGAAAAACTCGTTGGGTGCGCAAGCGGTTTTCACCCCTGGCTTGCTCCATATAGGGTTGGAATTTTTATGGTTAGTTGTAACATGCTACTTTGTCCGTGGGAGGTGGTGGAGTGGATCGATTTGCTCTGGGGAGACCAGGGGCCACGTCAGATAGGTATTGCGCGCGAAGAATAGCGTAAGTGGTAAATACGTCATGCAGTAGTTTTAGCTTTTAACGTTGTTCAAAACAGCAAGTTTTCGGATTTACTTTTGGTTTTCTCTTACTAAACATTTATCGATGGCGTAATGTTCAAATTGCTAAACATATTTATAATTATGATGTACAGAAATCACAAAAGAGTGAATACATAGGTACACTAATGTTTTTCTAATAGACATTATGCCAAAATTAAATTTCTATGGGACATAATGGTATAGGTACTCAGTGGACAATCAGCGGCAAAAAATGTGACCTTCATATGTACCTACATGTAGGTATGGGTAACTTTTTATGTAGACTGACCCCATAATTGTATTGCTAAGTAAACATATAAGTACACGCACTTAGTTAATATGCTGTTTTATATCTGTTCTTTTTTTTTTGAACGAAGACTTCAACTTAGCAATCCAACACCCTTCTGATTCTTTAATCTAATGACAAAGAAAAATACTCTACCATACAAGAAAATCTATATAACACTTTGAGTGACCTCCAGTTGAAGTTGGCAATAGTTATAGCCGAAACGAAATTACAGATAAATCACGTATATGTATTATTTATACTACTTTATTCTCCTAATATGTAAAATACTAGTACTATACTACTATACTAGTACTTATACCCCCTAACGCATATACGCGGTTTTGCACGCGCCTAGGGCGCCGCCCGCCTTCGCATCTGCGCTCTCTCGCGGGCGGTTCCGCCTAACATATACATACTTGTATACTTGTACATATGTGTGTACATATGTTAACTAATACTGTAGATACATCATGTTAAATATACTTCATGTCGATAAGTACCTACTTATGTGGGGGTGTGTATGCTGTATATGTTTGATATATGTCCAAGGGTATATGTTGTCATTATTATTGATGTGTTGGCTTTTATGATGTTGGGTTTATGACTAACGGTGTTAAGGAAGTTCTAAGGTTGGATGTGGGTAGGTATTGTTTGTTTCTAGTCGTTATAATTGTTTGTATAGGCAAGATATAACACCGACTGTTTGGTATATTCTATTTCTTGTTTAAGTAAGTATCTGAAGGAAAACATCATTATATTCGTCATCATGTCAGCCGACAGACGTCCACTGCTGGACATAGGTCTCCCCCAAGGCTCTCCACTCAGACCGGTCTTGTGCTTTCCGCATCCACCACGATCCTCACCAGGTCGTCGCTCGATCTTGTCGGAAAACATAGACAAATTTAATTAATGTGTGATTCTAAAGTTAATTTTTAAAACTGATCCCTTGAAATTCCTAAAAAGGAAAATAGTTTTTCTTTGGTAAACAATTCATTGTCAATATAAAGTATATAAAATAATCAGAAATGATGATATCCGCAGTAGAACTAAAGTTACCGGCATACCCCGAATAATTGCGAAACTTAAGTGGCAATGGGCATGGCATATTGCTCGTAGAACTGATGGCCGATGGGTTCTCGAATGTCGTCCACGGACCGGGAGACGAGCTGTCGGTAGGCCTCCAACAAGATGGAGCGACGATTTAGTAAAGATTGCGGGACCGCGGTGGATGAGGAACGCACAAAACCGGTCTGAGTGGAGAGCATTGGGGGAGACCTATGTCCAGCAGTGGACGTCTTTCGGCTGACATGGTGATGATGATGATAAAGTATATACTTCGTGCATCTATTTAAGGCGTGGTTTGACATAGTATTAGATATAGGTAGTTAAGATGGGTCTTTAGCTCTTCTATGAATGCAGCTAGTTATAAATAGATATTACACCATATAATGATAACATGATTGTAGTAGGACTAATCTAGCTTTCTAGGTAGGTAAAGTACCTGGACGTACGATTTCCTTGAAGCCTAGCATACTCAGATTTGTTGACATATACCATAAAAGCACTATGCTAAGCGTGCCGATACATTCTGATTATTGATAAGGATTTTTCTTGACCTTTACATATAAAAACCGGCCAAGTAACTAAGCTGTTGGACTCGCGCACTGAGGGTTCCGTACAAATTCGTAGGTTCGTAAATAGTTCGTCTATCACGGGAATAGAGTTTCGAAGAATTTTCCCGCTTTTCCCGAATTTTTTAAGATGTCCAGTCCAGTGTAGCAGAGCCATGCTTCTAAGTAAAATGTACGCAGTTTGGGATCCTTTTATATTGGTCACTGACAATATAGGTACAGACAGACATAACAATTCAAGCGTGTATCTGTGTATCTGTCTGTGGTGTCGTGGCGCCTAAACGAATGATAGCTACTTTAGATGGTTTTTAGCTAAGTTTCATAAAAATCGGTTCTTTTGAGATATTGAACTTTGAAATCAAAATGTTGGCGGTTTTTCAACTTTTCTAAATTGGTTAGGTTAGTTTGCGAACGCAGTATACTTTATCATTAGAGGTGCAGTACACTGTGCTGCGGCACTCACAAACTCACAACTGCTCATCCTCAGATAACGAGGAGGGCCATTCTCAAATTGTTAGTAGGGTAATTTGTGACGTGACTCGCTTTTAAGTAAGTAAGTAAGTAAACACTTTATTGTACTAAAAAAAAGTATACAAAAACAATTTACAAAAAAAACAAGTTTAAGTACAAAGGCGAGCTTATCCCTATAAGGAATACCAGCTAACCTTAGAGTGGGTACTTCCGTGATACGCCATTTTTTTAAACTCCCGACGCAAAAAGAGAGGTGTTATGAGTTTGACCTGTATATGGGTGTATCTGTGTATCTGTATGTAGCGTTGTAGCCCTAAATTGATGAACGAATTTGAGTTTAATCGAGATAGTTCTTTAGATAAGTTTCATAAAAATCGGTTATGCTGTTTTTGAGATAGTGAACTTTGTAATGAAAATGTCTTGAGTTTTTCAACTTTCCTAAGTTGGTTAGACTATAATGCTACTGTGGAATTAGGTAATTGAGCAAAGCATCATTCTAAATAAATAAAATTTGCGTATTGTTTCATCAAGTAGATCGACAGGAAGAAAAAATCGACTGATAGATAAATTACCGAGACCGTGGAATAACATTATGTAGTGATATTGTGTGTTTATAGGCATTCTGTATTTGAAATTTCCCTTTTCCCGTACTATCAGTATAAAAAGATGTTTGTAATAATTATATTGAAGACGAAAATTCCAAAATAATGTCAGTGTCAAATTCTAAAAATATTCAACATACAATGACAATGCAAAGAAAAATCCGTTAAGCAGCGTTAGCGTTTTTTTTTTTTTTTTTTTTTTTTTTTTTTTTTTTTTTTTTTTTTTTTTTTTTTTCTAAAAATATTATCAAGTATTATAACGGCTGATTCTCCTTTTCAAGCGAACCGTACAACCACTACAAATGTAATTCCAAGCTTACGCTAATTCATCTATTAGGTATATGCACAAAAACATACTCGCCCTACGATATTAATTTATTTACCATCACGGTACCACTTTTTTTCAGTTTATTATTTATTTAAACAAACACGGAATGACGTCTAATTTTGCAGACTAGCCCCCCGATAAGCTGAGTCAGGGCCGCGCCTGCGCCATGCGGGTTCCGGTCTTCCCATGAAACTGTTTACCTTCCACACATACACAAACATACACAAAGTTAAAAAACTCACACTATTACAGTTCTAATTGCTCTGCATAAATCAGTCACTGACATGACTTTGTGTTTATTAGAGAACAAAAAACGGGAAGTGTTAGAAAATGTGTGTAAATAGTCATCAGGGCAACAAAGTATTGAGTTGACAGGATGCAAGAGAAACTGTGTGAGGATTATTTACATTACGGGGTCGCTATGCTAACGAGTTATAAGTTACTGATTACGTGCCGCAGTGTAAAACTACTCGTATGATTTTTCTTACAGTAACTGTCATATTATCATATCACAAGTTAGGTGCCCTATACGCTTCTACGCATTTAGCGTTGTGCGTTTTTTTTGTAAAGGAGGAAACGTTTATTTGCTAGAATACAGTTTGTTGTACAGATGAGATGTAGCTTTATTTTACATGCGTAGAAATAGAGGAACAGGTTTGGCTTTTAACAATTTTCAAGACCAGATAAATTTTAGAGAATGCGGAACGAGTCGAGCACGAGTTTTCGAATCCTGCGTAACGTAATCGATTAGTAACGTTATCGAGAAAAAAAAAATTGTGTGGCGTTTGAAACAGCGTTGCCCGTGAGCGTATTTGGAACTAAAATTTTGCATGATGTTTCTCAATTTCGATACAGTAACGTAACGTTACGGAGGATTCGAAAAATCGTGCTCGGCCTACTGTCCAGTTGGTGTCAGTAAATTTTCCAACGATATTTATTTATTAGGTATTTACAAAATAATTCACCGCCATTCGTGCTAATCCTTCATACTTATCCGGCTGTCAGACGATTAAAACTGGGCAAATAATTTTTCTAATTCAACCTGCTACTTGAAGATAAAATTTTTGTTAAATTAGATCATCTTTATTTGCTATCTCTACTCATACTCAGCGTTAGCGCGATTTGGAGCAAACAGTCTTATCGCTTCGTGGTCGCCGCTTGCGCACATGCGCGGTGATTCTTTTACTTACGAATATTATGGAACTTTAAGCGATTGTGACTAAAAAAGTTTTTTAAAAATTAAGAAAAGTAAATCTCAAAAAACGCGTAAGAGTGTCGACAATTCGACTTGGTACATAAATATTAATAAAATTCGCTTACAGCGCAGAGGAGCAGGAGCTACTGAATCTGAAATTTGAAGTTCGTATCTGACCGTCCCGCTCACGCCAACACAGGTTAAAACGAAAGCGAGAGGGATGGTCGGACACGAACTTCGAACTTCTTAGTAGGGGCTCAGATCCATCGGCTGGCCCGAAAAATATGGGCAAAATAAAATCAACTGATTCCGAGTAATGCTCAGTAATATCTCAAATAAGCACTGTTTACGGATGTATGTCATTCGAGCGATATCTTTTTGAGACGGGCGTCACTCGAGATAGCCGTATCGACTTGATCGCTACCTGAAACAGCAAGGAAATCGACTATTATTACCAAATCATTCCGATAGCGAATAAGCACATCGATTTCCTTTCCTCTAAGCCGTTCTTGATAGGAGTGTAAGGTATACACAGTTTGTTTTCCAGGTTAAACGATAAATTCGAGAAAAGTTGGTAACAGCTATGAACCTAAATACAATTTTTTTACGTATTATGTTATTAGCTAGAAAAATGAGGTAGTTAATGACAAGATGGTGAGCAATCAAACAGCAATGGGGCAGAAATGAGCGGAAGAACAAATACGGGCCTAGAGGCCCACTGGCTGGCTGCACAGCACTATCCTGCCGAATGATTTACAAAATAGGCACCTATTACCGCTATTTGTCGTTGATGTACTTTGAATAGGTTAATACTCCCTTCATCCTTGCCTATATGTACCTACTGTATTCAGCAATTAGATAACTCTCAAAAATATACACACTATCAATCCACCGCTTTTGGGCAGACGGTGTGCATTACGCTCTGTGGAATGAGATGGACTTACGTTGGACGGCTGGAAGCGCGTGAATGCGAAAAGCTGAAGGCCGGACTGAATGGTGAGCCTCAGGAGTGGCCTTTGTCCAGCAGGGTACTGGTACAGGCTGATGATAAAGGTGCTCAAATTACCTGAAAAAGGCTTTATTGTCAAGGACGTCAGGGGTCAGTTAGTTACATTTCGAGCAACGGCGACTGTATTAACATTTGTACTCTTGTGTCGCAATGTATGTTATATCATGAACGGAATCCGGATTCCAGCTAAAAATTGTTCAGATATACTTATTGATACTTAGTGGCCTCTCGATACAAAGATATAACGTATTTGGAGATTAGATAGGAAGGAAACTCTTCGAAGTAGAGTGGATGGTAAACAAACGGGACTGAAACGAATTATTGAGACATTATCGCGATAAGGATAACCTAGTTTGTGAGATAGTATTGTTTGGCTCCAAGATCAGGTTCTGGTTGTGAACACGTTTGGAGGAAATTACTTTGGAAGAAATGAAATACGCGCTTACTTAGTTGGAAAAAAATACATATAGGTATGAACGCTGAAGTTTAACGAAGCAGTCCTATTTCTACCCCTGTATGCTATTTTTTCTCCCTTTGGGATAGAGTTGCAATCGTGAGGTAGCTTTTATGCTTCACTTCAGACGAATTGAGAACCTCCTCTTTTTTTGCAGTTGGTTAAAAATTAAAACTTTTCGGTTTTGCAATGGAATAAGGTGCAAACAGATACAATGATATTTTCTCCTTTGACTCGACTCCACACCACAGGTGCAGAGGCACAAATTTACAAGCCTTTGTCTAAGTACGCATCATAGACGTACTCGTAAATTGACATAATTTTATTAACCAGTCAAATAAGGTAAATTTTTAATATAGACGAATAAAACATTAACTTTCAAAATAACGTTAGTACTTACGCTATTCTGATTTCACTAAGCTATCTTACTGTGGAACCTGAGCATAACTTCACACAAGTTGGCGAACTCCCCGTGTAGTCGTACAGTAATGCGGCATGAACATAGCTTCGTGGAAGGCGACAAACGAGATTTGAATTCAACACATCCTCTCAACCGACCAGCCAAGTCTGGCCTACCCTGCCCCGATAGCCACAAACCAAACACGAACGCCTTAAAGACTTGTGGTACTTTAGCAGGGGTCAAGCCATTTTGGTGGCCGTTTTGATAGACCAGTGGTCACCGTTATACTCGATGATCGAATGCAAGTGAATGAACACTTCATCCATTCAATCGCTTCGAGGAATCGAGTAGGATGGTGATCGAGTGAGATTCCATTGATCAGGTAAGTAGGTAAGTACTAGGTGCACGTAACGTCAGTGTCAGGTTTCCCTTCAGAGTTTTTCTTAAGTAAATAAATGTATTATGGCCATAGACATATTATAGCAAGGACGGGCCCTTCGTTACTACGTTTTAATTGCCAATTTTGTGGTACTAAAATTAGTGCCAACTGGCTTGCTCGCAACACTTCCTGTTTCAAAATGTCCCAAAGGGCATGTATTGATGTTTATTTACATTAATGAATATGGCCCTATCATTTCGATGTTCATACAGCAGCAATCAAGAGGTCGGGTTGTAAAGGTATTACCATACTAATTTATACTCGTGGCGTGGCGGAAAAAAGGCAAATTGTATATCTTGTACGGATTTCGATAAATCTCTTCCTAAGTAGAGCTGTTACTCGACTTGAGGCCTATACATACATATTATATTCGTCTGCTAACTTCGAGCCATTAGCTCTCTAGTGCTTTAGTCGGTTCAATGTCTGTCAGTCGGACAAGATACTGTTCCGTATAGAAGATCAATCATATGTTTTGTTAAAAAATAAATAAATAAAAGAAGCTTTTTTTGCTGTCTCTCCTTGCATTCTCATTAAATCTTCATATCAATATAAAATTTCAAGTCCATCGGAAGTGGGTCAAATTTGATTTGCAATATTTGATAAGATAACAGACAGACACTATGATAGGTCAAACTAATCAAAAGCTTGTTAGAAGATAATCATGCAACAATTTTACTGCTCTTGGCTATTATTACAGTCAATACGCTTTTGAGTGTGGCGGTTAAGCAGCTATTCCTGGGAACGGGTTTAAATAAACCTCCGGCCAATATTGATTTTACATGAACCGTGTGATACATCTGTTATCAGTATCCTGCTTATCGTGTTTAAGAGCAGTCAATATCATGCATACCTAGGTATATGTATGTCTCCACACCACGTTTACTCGATCGCGATGGTACATTACAATACGTCGCTATGCTCATGTCTTTCAGTGACAACCAAATATGGCCTAAATCTTCTCTGTTGAAGTTAGTTTTATGCAAAATGAATCTTTTATTTCTAACCTCCGACCCAAAAGGGGTGTTGTGAGTTTAACGCGCGTGTGTGTGTGTGTATCTGTGTGCCTGACTGTGGCTTGGACCGATTGGACCCGGCAAGTTTTAACTGAAAGCTACTTTTAACATGACTAACTCTACTTATTAGCTAAAGTTTCATCAAAATTGGTTCAGTGGTTTGTTTATTAGTTTGGTTGCTAAATCTTGTAAGTATAAGCTATGGTAGAATAAAAATAAATATCATGGGACTATTGACACCAATTGACCTAGTCCCAAACTATAGGCAAAGCCACTAAATTAACTTAAAACTTGGCTTTAGATGCCTATAACGAGCGGGTTAGAATTTCTTGTTGCGACTTCTTGTTAGTCTTGGTGCGTCTTCCGTCCAAATCAAAGCTGTAATAATAAAAGCCTGTATTGTATAACCGTCAAGCAATCATTCAACGTACAAATTTCTAATCCTAAAATAGCCGACGCTGGCGCAGCGTCTCGGGTCGATCAGTATGGGCACCGCGACGGGAGGCAATGGCCGTCGCTTCCGCACCATTTGGATTTTTCTTCCTTTCGTACAAGATGAGCATTTGCATATTTATTTTTGTAAGCGTCTGAGAGCCATAAAAAGAGGTAAATTATAGTACAGGATAGAACTTACTGGCGCCGGATTTAAAAGATAATGTGATCGTAAATACCAAATGTGCAAATGGTTATATTAAATGTCTCATTGACAATATGTTAAACGGTAAATAGGAATGCACCAATATTTTATTCGTAATGCAACTGAAACTAAACTAGACTTACGTGCATAGCACTTATTACAATTGTTTTTTTTTAATGGCTGAACGCCATGATGGACATAATGGAATTTCATACAGAATTGGCCTGCAAAGTGATGGACGTTAGTTTCAATGCCAATTTGAGACGGCATCATGGTGTTCAGCCGTTAAAAACATTCAATTGTATTTAATAAGTGCTATGCACGTATGTCTAGTTTAGTTTCAGTTGCATTACGAATAAAATATTGATGCATATAGACGAGAGCGTCTCACCGCGCCTGACACGTGATACTTCGCAGCCTATTATAAGGAACATAACGTCAATATTTCACAATTAACGACATGTTTCGGAAAAATTAAATTAAAATCTTTGATATTTTTTTACCAACTGCACGTCAATTAGAATTAGTTGGCTACCCTACTAATTCCATTTGACGAGCAGTCGGTAAAAAATTAACAAGCTTTACAAATAAGTGGTCTTAAAAATATCACGTTACTTGAAGTAAAGCGCTCCTATATTTAAGTAATCCCTCTCTCTGATAACTTGTTTTTGTTTTTTTTCGGCATGTTTTTACGTTTGTAGTAATATCTAAAAAAAAAAAAAATCTCAGTTCCGTAACAAATATCAATTAAGCCAATGGTTCCGCTTTTTGGAATTTACCCCTAAAATTTAAGAAAGCTGCTGTTTACACATTAAAAACAGTGGCAACAGGGCACACCCATTTTAACCCACACATACGCATCAAATCGTCACGTTCGCTTGATTTTACCCTTATTTCTTTACTTAAAGTTCTTATAACCTTTTGCGCCTACCACTAGGACGTCCAATACTCTTGAATCAGATCCAAATCATTCTCCAGCACGAAGAATCAATTACTCCAGCTACGTAAACGGCAGTACCAACAACCAATAAGCATAAGTACGTCTGCATTCCTGTATCATATGACTTGTCCATTGTGTTACTGATTTATCAATGGAGATACGCGGATTGATGTATGTGTGAGGTGACGATACCGACCATGTTTGAGGTGAACGAATGAACTGAATTCTTGATAACATTGACTGCTGAAGCTGTTGAAATTTTTGGTAAGTTCTTTGCACAAACAAGTGCCAAACCTTCTGTTTATTAGTGTGCCCTAATGCTGGGCAAAGGCTTTTCCTCTGGTCTTCCTCAACTCCCTATACTGACGTGTGGTCGCGGGTGTGCAATTGTTTTTAGTTCATGGCTATAGAAAGAAACACCTGATTGAATCAAATATCTATACATATAATAAAATCGTAGACCCGGCGCGTCTGTACATTGAAGATATTTGCAAAAAAAAAATTTGGATCGCGTGGAATAATTAATAGAACACAAAACTGATTTTTTGAAATTTTTGTCTGTTTGTTTGTTTGTCTGTTTGTCTGTTTGTCTGTTTATCTGTTTATCTGTTTGTATGTTTGTTTGTGGAGGCATCACGCAAAAACCACTGCACAGATTGGAATGAAATTTGACATGGTAATAGTTTACAACCTGGAATAATACATAGGATACTTTTTATCCCGTTTTATTTCATGTTTTTTAACTTAATTATTGTTTAAATTTACTTAAGTACATATTTTTTCATAATTGAAACTCACCATTGACATCACAGCTGATTCAGCTGTCATGGCTGGCACACCATTGTTTTATTTTTTCATTATAGACCATGGACACATTGAGTGACATGTCTCATTCAGCCAAATCGGTGGCTGTATGCAGGCGTTCTATTCGAAATTTAACATTTTTATCAATGTCTTAAATAGCTTGGTAGTATTAAAAAGAAAAATATACTTTTTAATAAAAAAACCGGCGGGACTATGTAAATAACAATAACGCACTAAGTTTCGATTTATTTATAGCTATTAGTTATGTAAATGATATTAATTTAATAGCTTTTAGTAACAAAATCGTGATCATTTGTTGTATTGGAGTCCACCATGATGAAAATAAGAGGAGAACTAACTATTAACTAAAGCAAACTTAGTATAAATTTCAATGGAAAATTTTTAGTCGTTGTGAAACTATTATAAAATAGGGGTAAGGAAATTAATGAATTTAGTTAGTTATTGAGTATTCAATTAAGTAAAATATATTAATAATGACTCAGATATTCTAATATTTTGCAATAAATAATATTTAAGACACTGCCACAATTATAGTAACAACAATGTCAGTTTTGGCTCGCTGTATTATAAGAGTTAATTAATAATTAGAAATTCTTATTTCCTCTTAATGTTTGAGAAAAAATCTATAAATCAAAATCAAAATCAAAATTTTATTCAGCAAATAGGCAGTTGAATGCTCTTTTACACGTCATTTTTTGAGTCTACGAAGAATGCGCCGCAAGAAACTTGGCACAAAGTCATTTTTTCTAAAAACAAGTTACGTTAGCTCTTACAATACGTAACCACAGACAAATTACACAAATAAACCTCACTCTGTCATTAAAAGATTAAGGAGAAAAAAAAACCGCATTTTAGAAACAAGTGTAAAAAGTAATTATTAGAACAGCAAAACCAGAACACTACTTTACTGGCACGTTTTAATTGAGCAGGAGATGTATAGGGTCTCCAGGTCAAATATCTGTGAAAATTTAAATTACAAAGGGATGTATAGGTTCCCAGAATTAATACTATAATATAATACTTAATCTAAATGGCTTAGAGATGTATAGTCTCTAGGGTCAATTTAAACTAAATTTAAAATCAGCAGAGGTGTAAAACGCCTCCACGGTCAAATAATAAGTATAATAATACATATACATAAACTGGAGATGTTTATGGTCTCCAAATGCCAAATAACAAAAATTGATGAAATATACATTTCATGTCATCACGTCAAATAAATAAAACATTATTTATGTCAATTATATTACAATTAGTACGCAGCGGACAACGGCAACAGAGCCGGACACCATACACGAATATCTTCGGGACGCAGCCAAGTCACATTGATGTCCTAATTATCTTCTGTTTTCAGCCTTGGCCAGGTGGTGCCATCACATAAGTATTCATCCACTTTGTAGTATGCTTTTTTCAAGAGAGCGGTCTTTATGTATCTTTTATATCTGCCACGGCTACAATAGCAATTGCTAGACTCGTACTTTGATTGTTTGATTAGTTACTTTGATTGAAGATTTATTTTCTTGTGATTTTACGAATGTAACCATTTGAGTATAGAAAATGAACCGGACTATTTGAGAGTTGTGGTATGCAAATCGTATTTAAAGTTTTTCAAGAGAGTATGGAATATAGAGAAAGTTCATTTGGAAGATGGTTATAGTCTCACTAGAAAGAAAACTGGTACGTACATTTAATACAATATTAAACACAATATATAGCATTAGGAATTATGATCCCCAATAAAGGAAATTTACTGCTGGTGCTAGAGACTTGAAATTTGGCATACATGTACCTAGAGTATCATAGAGATCTATGGTGTACTAAGGAAGGATTTTTCGAAATTCCCACGGGATAGGGAATAAATTAGATTTATATTTTCGAATCAAAGAATCTCCTTTTGGCATGCAAGTAGGTAACAATAACAGCTAAAACAGTCTTCATGATTTTCCGAAATATCCACGGGATAAAGACCTAATACTATTATTTTCATAATAACTGACTAGCGGATATAGAGACTTGAAAGTTTAAGAGATATATTTCATAAGGATCTTAGAGGTGTACTAAGACGGGATTTTTCGAAATTCCCATGGGATAGGGAATTACCTAAACTTCGTTTCTTTCTTTTTTTTGTAGAGGGGTCTGAAACTTTCACCAATAGAAAATTACACAATTCCTGATTGACATAGGCTACTTTTTCTCCGGGAAAATGCAAAATTCCCGCGGAATATAAATAAGTGAATTCAACTTCGAGATAGAAGTAGCCTATGTCAATCAGAATAAACAGTGTAGGTAACTTTCAATTAGCGAAAAGATTTTTTTGTTCGGTCGAAAAATTAACTTATTTTTATCCCCAGGGAGTTTTGCATTTTCCCGAGGAAAAATAGGTAGCCAATATCAGTCAAGAACTGGTATCTTTCTATTAGTGAAAGTTTTTTATTAAATCGATCTAGAGAGTTAAAATGCAAAAATCCCTCGGGATAGAAATAAGTGAATCCAATTTCGGGACTGATTTAAAAAAAATCACTAATAGGAAGCTACAGTCTCTGATTGACATTTAAGAATTTTTAAAATATGTAGGTCTGTCCCGCGGCAACTTTATACACTTTTTCGGGATAAAGTAGCTTAATGTCAATCAGAAACAGTGTAGCTTTCTATTAGTGAAATATTTTTTAATGGGTCTAAATGTATAATTTACTTATTTCTATCCCCGGGGAATTTTTGCAAAAGTAGGTAGTCATGTCAGACATGAACTGTATGTAGAATGTTAATGGTGTATAGTAGTTTTCAACATTTAATTAAGTAGGTAGGTAGTTCCATTGGGTTCACAGACAAAAAAACAGCAACATCACCATCTTCCGTTAAATGTATTAGGTACTTACGTTATTGTCTACGCGTACGAAGTCGCGGGCAAAAGCTAGTTTTAAATATGATAGTGAAATAAACGGATCACTCACGTATGTCAGTCGAGTATAGATGGACATGTTTCTGACTAATCCGTAGTCCTTCCTCTGGGAGCACAAGTCACGCAGGTGGCGAGACGTAAACTGCGCGCCGCGGCTCGGCTCGCGCGGCTGCTCGGCGACAAATAAATAAATAAATAAACAAGTAAATATGGTTTGCATCGACTTAAAATTTCTGTCCGATTTTCCTCCACCTATGCCATAATCAAATAGTATAGTGGTCAAATACCAGTGCTCGCGTATGCCACGTCGCGCATTAGTATGCTCGTCGGGTCTTGATCTCTTGATACGCAGAATCCGCTGCTCGGTGAAATCAAACCGTGTGCTGGTTAATACAATAATAAACTTACTCATTGAAATAGAATTTGTGTGAAATAAAAAAAAAACAAATAATGTATTTTGCTAAAACACACAGTTGAGTATTTAACAACACTTCTTTTTTTAAAACGGGGGAGAAGATTTTGGAAAGGTCACATGAATAGTTAGTGATGACCGCTGGGCATGTTCACCCGACCAGAGCCGAACAGATCAGGGTAGTTTTTCGCTGAGCAGAAAGAAACATCAGATTACTTATACTTCTACATAAGAATGAAACCAAGACAGTATGTTCTATGTTCCTACTCTTTTAGGTTCCTACGATATCATAAATATATTGAAAGCCCCTTAAACTTTCAAAACCTTTCTCATTTCAGGGCTCAAAAATTTTTTAAACCCCTGCAAAAACTGTTACAGCTAACATATAAATACACTGACTTCTACATTATACTTGCATGTACGACCTGTATGTACAGCGCTCACGATTCCTTGTGACGTCTTTTCAATAAAAAAAAAGCGAGCACTGCAATTCGAATCCTTAACAAAATGCCTCACAAATAACCTTTATTTTTGCAGCATTTAGCTCCCCGTGGTCCTATGTTTATAAATAAATGCTATACCAATGTAAACCTTGGTTATTTTTAAATTGAGGTGTGTTTTGAAGAGAGGTTTTGCTGGCAAGGGGACCGAGCAACCCGTGCGTGACGGGACTAAGACGCATCTCGCCTCAGGGTTTTAAAATGTTTCTCATGAGTCGCTTCGACGGTTATGTTTTGTAGATGCTTACGAAACCTTTTAGTACTTTACCAAGGTACCTAAACGTTCCAATATTTGAGGTCTTAATTTTAACTATTGACACCTTGCTTGTCAGCTTTATGGCTCTGAATTAAGGTTAAAGGTGCCAAATATTGGGGCATTGGGCCATTTACCGTACGACTATTGAGAAACAAAGACAAGACTGCGGATAAAAAATTGTGTATCTTACCTATTGTTTGAATACGTAGCGGTCCCTTAAAGCCGTGAAAAAATCAACCTTCTAAGTCAACGCAATCAAAAGATACAGTCATTAAAAAATCTATTTCCATACAAATCGCCGTACTGAGAAAACCTAAAGGGTACTTCCAGTTGTCCTAGAAACTTGACATTTGGTATGAAGGTAGCTCTTATAGCACAACCACTCGGAAAAGTCTCAAAATCTTAAATTTTTATGTCTGTCTGTAAACTTCGCAGACCAATATAAGTTGACCCCACATTGCGTACATTTTGCTTAGGAGCAGGGCTCTGCTAACACTGGACTTCTTAAAACACTGGGGAAAAGCGTTAAAATCTTTCCACGGAACTCTCGTGCGCGAGTCCGACTCGCTCTTGGCCTGTTTTTTCAGTCTGACACACTTGGTCTGGAGCATGGATAACCTTTCCAGCTTCTGATCAGGTAGATACTGCTTATATACAGCTACATACGGCATATAAACATGTTTGAATTTTTCTGTGTAACCGATCGCATTCGGGTCTAACAGTGCCTACCTACTTCTAATTAACAGAAACAACACAACACTAATTCTGTTCTTTAATTATGCAAAAGAAAACCAATTCGAGGCCAACCTTGTACACGTAACCAGCCATTTACTAAGGACGCTCAATTTATTGTCACAGTAATTTATGCCAGCGGAAACCAACACAAAAGATAAAACCTACCAGTTTCTTCCATCACTTAAATGCTTCGCGAGCTCGCATAAAATAAAGATGGGGGTCATTATGTTTTTTCTCGTCTGGACATGCTTGGACCAGCAGCACTGAAGCGTTAAGGCACAGAGGGACATGTATCCTGCCTTCTCCTAATGAAATAAATTATGCCGGACCCCACCAAAACCACCTAAGTGTAGCGGAAAACTGACTCAACGTCCATCAGGAGACAGTTGAAAGTCGAGTAGGTGTGTCCATGCCGAGGATAACTTGGTAACCTTTAGCAGAAACACAGACATGGGCAGGCTATATAGAGTCGTGAGAACCCGCGTGCAGATGGGTGAATTGAATATATTATTAGATGAGAGGCTCGGGATACAGTTTGTCGCTCGAATGCGTTTGCTTCATTTAGATGAGGTGCGCGATACGCATAATAATGTAATGCATTTGGATGCGGTTGCGTCTAACAGACTTCTGCGAAAGCGGATTGACGTGTGTACAGGCGAACAAATTGATTCCTGGGGTCGATTTTCTCGCTTGGTGCCTAAATTCTCATCCATGATATTGATATCACTATTTGCCAGAAGTCTTATTTTTGATGTCAACGTAGTAGATTGAGGTTAGCTGTCGCTGCCAGTGGTCAAGAAGTCACTCAGTGATCGCGTTTACGAGTGGG
Organism: Clepsis dumicolana; assembly: GCA_963691665.1. NCBI lineage: Eukaryota > Metazoa > Arthropoda > Insecta > Lepidoptera > Tortricidae > Clepsis > Clepsis dumicolana. Next base: position 6,041,655 of record OY829526.1, read on the forward strand.
TGGGGGCATTCGCATTTGATATCATAGGCATGAGAATTTTAGTCACCAGTGACGGTGAGATTCAAAAATACGAACTTTTTAGAAATCAGTGAACTTAGTCACCGGGTGAGATTCAAAAATCGATCCCCTGTACCCTAATTTAGCAACATTACAAATGTCACTTTATAATGCCAATTTGGTGTAAGTTGCTGACATGAAGAGTTTTTGTTTTAGTGCGGTTGATAAACTAAACCAAATTCATTTACATAATAAAAGCAATTTGACAATGACATTAAATCCAAGCTAAAACTAATTAAACTAAAACTCAAAACTAAACGAAATCTAAATAAGGCACCCGTGGCATGGTGCCTAATAGGCTGGCAGCGTTGCCTCGCTGAATAGCGATGCTGATTCTTTGAGAGAGAAAACTGCCAGCTCTTTGGTAACAAGTTGCATCGACCGCTTTTGCAACTCTAAAATAAGCCGAGTTTATAATTATTGATAATGAAATGAGGTATTACTTACCCAAAGTAATGTAATTGTAATAGAGGTCAATAATATCCCGTTATTAATTAATACGACTAATGTAATTAATCCCCAGTCGCGTCTGTGTGTCTGTAGGTGATTAACTCCGAACTACATGGTGGTGGTTTTCCTATTTACACGAGATTTTTTTTAAAGTTTAAGTATTTACAAATATGCTAGAAAATGTGTCTTACTAATGTAATATAACATACCTAATGTTTTTTACAACTAAATGGCAAGTAGAGTTATAGATTGCCACCCTTAAAGTAATCTTTATCACTGCTTATATTTATATTTATTTTTGATATAAACGTGCGTGCTTAAAAACTAGCTCCAAATAGTTTAATTTCCATGTATTTGGACGAGTGTCGAGTATGCGGACAGCTACTTGGTATAACGAACGCCATACGTTGAACGCAACGTACTGTAGATACATTTTGTCTACTTTCATATTCCGCGGGTTCCATGTCACGCAATATTTTTAGGGTTCCGTATATTCTAACGTACATTACATTTGTAATTTATCAGAAGCTTTTCGCTGAAGGAAAACACTTCTGCGTTGCGAAACAATTCAATGGTATATGTGAAGTTCCCAATCCGCATTGGGCCCGCGTGGGAACTATAGCCCAAGCCCTCTCATTCTGAGAGGAGGCCTGTGCCCGGCAGTGGGACGTAAATGGGCTGATGATGATGATCATCAGGTGGAATAGGGGTCACTCATTGATCGTTCCTTACTAAAACCGTAGTATTTTAGTTTAAAAATTAACCCTGTTATTCGTAAACCAATTTTAACTAAAATGCCGTTAAAGTTCGTTTGTCCTTTTTTGTCACATTGACATTTTCGTTAGTAAGAAGAAGACAAAACCTATTTTAGCTAATGGAGGCTTAAGTGACGTTCATGAATAAGGCCCTAACAGTTTTTTTTTTATATTATCGTATATTTAACATAGTCTTTATGAGTCAATAAAATTGTTCCTATAGTCAGATTTATTTTAACAGCCGATATTTGACAGTTGTCATTCTAGTACAGTTTATGTCTACACTACACTAATTGTACTGGGATGACGGCTGTCAAATATCGTAAAAAAATCGAATTAGGTATAACAAAATATGGAACCTGTTTTCTGAAATACATGTTTTTTTTTACACACCATTTCCTTTTGGTTTTTCTCTACCCTAGGGTTACTGAAGAAAAATCGTATTTGGTTTCGTTATTCAGTTGGTATTTACACTGGGCTATTACAAAATAGTTTGTATGCTCTAGTCTAGTGCATAAATAGAGTAAAATGTTCGTCTAGACCATGTCAATCAGGCCAAACAGCCACACACACTATGAAACTTCATAGAATAAACTTGATATCTTATTTCGTTTGTTTACTAAGCAGTGGGTTTGCTTAGTGAAATATAGTCGAATTTCGACCACTAGACGACGGCGAATATAGATCTTGCATTGCATATTATGAAGAGTACACGGGAAAAACATGTCTAATCATTTTTTTTTTAAAACGAGCTTTTTAATCTCAAAATGTAGAGCACTCAATAGACTATAAGTTATCACTCAGTTACAGATACAAATAATTATGTAACTTGTCTTTTTTATCACTTTAAAAAAGATTTACTTGTACGAAAATTATATGGATAATTAAATCAATCAAATTCAAATAGCGATAACTCAAAAAGTGGCTAAGGTGACTAGACGTGTTCTTTCCTTGTACCCTTCATAATATTATGTATTAGACACAGAACCCTCCATTTCGTCAGAGGCTCACGCTTCAAATATCCACTCGTAGTTATATTTTCGCGAGCGTAATGTTTTCTCTTATCACTTCCTGAACGAATTCTTTATTCTTTATAGCTTTTGTTTTTACTAAATATTTCTAATCGCTTAATAATGACGGAGTGACAAATGACACTTTATTTGGTAAGAAAATTAATTAATGTTTTCGAATTAACTGTTAAGTGAATTTGTTTTTCAAATTAGGACGTGTAAAAGAGTCGTCAATTGTAAGTAGTAAGGGTACATTACATACCTACATGAGACTAATAAAATCGAAAAGGAAACGAAAACTTTGCGATTTGGTCATGTCCTTTATGTAGAGTATAAATAAACTATCGATTGGAATTAGCATTATTATTAGTAAGTAATTATTTTATTAAATACACAAACGATAAACATTAAATTAGAACACAGGGGCTTATCATTATCAATTCAAAGACAAATTAATTTCCGGCTTCGAAAACGTACGTTTTTCTTATCCACAAGTTTCCAAACTCGTAAAACCAGAAAAAGGCAATTTGTATTTCGAAAAACGAAAAGAAATCGCCTCCACCGATTGGTCGACGCGACGTTGCCGCTCTGGCATCCAGCCGAGATACGCATCGCGCGTCTTATTCCCGCTCACGCAGTAATGCAACAGACTGTCTCTTTCTAGATATGTCCGCAGGATCGTCTCGCTTCAAGACGCAACTGAGATAATTTTATCTGAAAGCTTTGAACTTCGAACGTGACTTTTTTTTTAAACGCCAATGGCCAATGGAATCGTAGTGGCCAGTCTTTTATAGCTGATACTTGGAGTAACAATTGTAGGTGATTGACTCATTAATTATGCATAATTATGAGTTAATTATATGTATAGTTAAGTAGGTAATGAAACTAATGAAGTTTCGATTGTTTTCGTGCTTGTCGAGATCCTTATTAAGCGCAAGGTATTTTGCTACCTTTATTGAGACCGAAGTCTACGTGTTTATTGTGCCAAATGGCGCGACGCTATGAAAGTAATTTTAGATTTTGTGACTTGTCGGATCGGAACTGAGGCTGGTCATAGGGTTAGGTACTTAGTCAAGTAAACTTCGATGTCTAGTCTAGTCCTCCTTAGGGTGCGTTTCCACAGACGCGGAGCTGGGCGGAAATGCGTCAAGTGACCACAAAGAAGATTAAAAAAACGGGGGCTCTACACACGTCACATTTTGGACGTAAAATGCTTGATCGCTGCAACAATGCTGTATGGAATTTTTACGTTCCTTTTTCATCCGTTTTATTTACTGTCTGATCTGTGTATTTCACATGTCGACGAGTTAATCTGATTGAAAGGTCGATGGGGTCAAGGTTAAAGTTAAGTTACATTGTTCTCGTTTACCAAGTGGGAACTCTAACACAATACGTTGGCGCATCTGTAAAGTGGTTTTACTATAATAATGTCATCTTAAATATTGGTGTTTGAAAGGGAACTTAATAACTTTTATGAAATAAATAGTAATATACTTAAACAATAATTTATTATTCAAATTTAAGCCCTAAACTTAAAACATTTGCAGGAACGTACGTGTACCTTTTTTTAAAATCCTTTTAGACAAAGCTTGAAATTACGTCTAACATCTTAAATAGTAAAATACAATTTTAGATTTATATTTGTTTTGTGTCCATAGACTTATATGTAGCCTATGGACGGGCCCTTTATTGCCAATTTTGTGGCACTAATTATTAGTGCCAGCGATATGAGCGTGCGCACGCGGCGCTAGTCTTACTTACCCCACCTTGCCTTAATAAAGTTTTCAGAGGCTGCCAGATTCGCCATCTTTTTCTGTCAAATGGTATAAGATCGTTCGAGAAAGAGATGGTAAATGCAACAGAGAGTGCAAGCTCTGTATTAGTCAATTCAATAAGGCCTCTGGGCATGTCTAGAGCTTCCCGCGACAGGTGCGCGCGCACGCGTCATCCGTCAGCGCCCTCTAGTACAGCAACTGTCAACGCGAAACGTAGGTACTGACCCATTTAATTCAGTACCTAGTCTTACGAACTTGGGTTGGGGGCCGATTTTTGAAGTAACACCTTCCGGTTTACGGGACAAAACTGCATTGAAAATACGGGACAAGTCGGTTTTTTTATTAACCAACACCAATCAAGTAATTTATTAATTTGGTCCTATTGATGAAGATTATTAAGGACATCCAACCGACATAAATTAGGTCATATTATGGCGTGTTTCAAACCCAGAAGCAGACGTTAATATTACTAAATAAATACTTAACTGATCTAATTAATTGCGTGCTTAAAAGACTTCTTGTGGTTACTACAGTCGTTAGGTACACTGTATCCAAAACCATTGAGGAAAATGGAATATTTAGTTTTATTGTGATTAAAGTAGTACTTAATTTAAGTTAAATTTATAAGAGTCCCCTTCAAATTGGCCGCTAGTGACGACTATTCGATAAATATATGACATTTCATATTTGATTGTAATAATAATTGCGAGATCCTGTAATTGGCTTCAATGTTACCATAGATATAACCTACTCTGTAATTTGTAGCTGTTGGTTCTCCAAAAATAAATAAATAAATAAATAACGCAACGGGTTTGAGAATTGTCAAGAATTACCCAAAACCGAAGCGTATTCCTATTTCTAAGTTCAGTGCCCTTAGTGTAATCAAAAAGCACAAAATACGTCTCGATCGCGTTTGCGTTAAAGTGTCAAATAGTATGAGAATTGTTAAACGCGAACGCGATCGAGACGTATTTCTTGGCCTGGTCGCCGATTACACTCAATGCAGTGTCACTAACGAAAAGATGTCATCTACATACATATTATTTCTGCTGTCAGTTTGTCAATTAACGTGGCTCCTAGCATGCGAGACTCGCATTTATCAAGCCAATAGGTATAAGAAAGTAATTTATAGAAAGCCTTCATAATCGATATTATAAAAAAAACCTACAGAGGAATGGCCAGTACATTTTTAATGAAACAGATACCCTGCAAACATTATTATAGTTAGATAGTTTATTAGACTTATCGCGGTCATTTTCTAACATATGTATTATGTTGGCTTGCGGTTTTACTCGTTTATTTTTTTCCGTCTTCGCCTTTTTTTATGCTAAATATTGAATAAGCGAATGAGTCATACCTACGCAGATATGGGTACGATTTTCGCCTATAGCAAGTTCAGTGCCCTAAGCACGACTTGTCGAATCCTGCGTTACGTTACGGTTATCGTATCGAGATTGAGAAACCTCATACTAAATTTTAGTTCCAAATACGCTCACGGGCGGGCGCTGTTCCAAACGTCATACAAACTCGTTATAGTTTACTATTCGATTTTACGTGACGCAGGATTCGACAAGTCGTGCTTAGGGCACAGAAGTGTTATTCACTAAGACAGCGGCCGGCAACCTTTTCTCTGGCAAATTAAAATAAAGGAGGTTTTATTATAATTTTGTTTATAATTTTGATAATAGGTATTATTTGTGACATAAAAAATTTGAAACATTTGCTAGCCGTATTTGAGTGGCTAAACGGCCGCGGGTTGCCGACCGCTGCACTAAGGTGACAGCGTTACGCTGAAGGCTGTCTGAGCGTCGAAATATAATGTCAGTTACGAGTATATTGACACTTCGACGCTGAAAATGGCGGGAACAATTAGAAAATAACACCCCAGATGCAATTACCGCACACGAGCGCATGACAAAAAATCGATCGATCGAGTCGCCTTTGGGACCTGTGCCTACTATATGACAACTAATCCAACTTTTCGACGCTGAAACAGCCATAACCTTATAGAATAACACCCCAAAAACCCTCACAAATTTTGCTTCAAAAATGGCGTTTCGAAAGAATCGTCTGTCAATCTCCCCATTGCGGACATCCGGTGCCACCCCACCTGTATGCTGTGTTGTCACGGAGGGTGGAAATGGTAAGCCAGTTGTGATTCCATTGTGCTGATCTGTGACTAATTCTGGTTAATGTTTCATTTGGTAGAAGTCATTAAGTTAATTTGCGTGGTTTTAACTTAATTTTATTATCTACTTAACACCTTGAACGCCGCGCGGCCCACCGTATGTCAACAGTCAACAGAGATAACTTGTTGGAGTCAATGTAATATCTTAATAAATATAATTAACGAATCCTAAATTCTGTTTTTTCTTTTTAATTTTTGTACAGAATATCGACTAATGAAACAAAAGAAGCCTTTTCTTAACTATTCCATTCAAGCTTATCAATTTTATGAATGAAATCATGCAACGCAGGTGAGTTATAGCTAGATTACTAAATTCAGTCGATCGTTTCTTAGTAGAGCAATATGAGTAAGACATGCCAAGAAATGCCTTCACCAAATGAGATTATTAGTATTATTGCAATAAGTATACCAGTAGGGTTATGTATACTTACCCTACGCCAGCTATCTCTGCACAAAAGTTAATTCCCTCAACTAGTACAAGCCAAATTGAGAAGACTTACTTTGGTAAGCAACGCTTAACAGTAAAGTGCCAAAATTATGCGGTTAAAATATCATGGGACAATTGACACCAATTGACCTAGTCCCAAACTAGGCAAAGCTTGTACTATGTGTACTAGACAACGGATAAACATACTTATATAGATAATTACATACTTATTATACATATTAAACATCCAAGACCCGAGAACAAACTTGCGTATTCATTATACAAACATCTGCCCCGACCGGGGATCGAAACCGGTACCTCAAGCTTCATAGCCAGGATCTCCAACAACTAGGCTATTCGGTCGTCAAAGATTAGTATAATCCCGATAATTCAAATGCCACTATACTATTGAACGTTGCTTACCAAAGTAAGTCTTCTCAATTTGATACTTACCAGTTGAGGTCATGAACTTTGTGCAAAGAAAGCTGGCGCCTACCATAGTCTTTCATACTACTTTATGTGCATGCTTTGTGTACTGTATGTACAAAGTCTCATATAAGAATAATTTGCTCAATCACCTATGCCTATCGCCATGGTAACTTCTCGCCCTACGCCCGGCCTCCACCGGAAATGAACCCCTGCCCCGGAAGGAGTCTTGGGGAGCAGATGTGGAGGGTCGTTGGTTCGATCCGGAGCATGGCATTTGTGAGGTTCGACGCTCTGAGGGGAGGTAAGTGCTTGATATGTAGATGTTTTTCTCTTGCAAGAATTTTTATTTATTGGGATAACGTGAAGAAAGTGCAGAAAAAATAATTATTTTCTACGGTCTCAATACAAATGTCAGATTCGGATCATTATTTAATGACTTCTTTAATAAAAGAAGTACTGACTTGTGACTTCTTTAGTAAAATATTCTTTTACTTACAGACGGGGATAGGTAAATCTACAACTTAGATACCTATATAATGCACCATATCCTAAAGTTTCAAATATTTTTGTCTGGAAGTAATTCTTAATCCTATATACTTGGCAACGTAACTCATAACGTAAGTGCATAACACAAATGTTATCTATGAATTTTTCTGCTGTTCAAAATTATGTCATAAACCAAAGTACTTAACTGAATGTGAAAAATCATTAGCAATAGAAGTTTTACTCGCAGCATTTTTGTTTTGAACCATCATCAATATCTATAGCAGTTTTTTTACCCGATTGTTGTATTTTTATTTTATTACATATTTTAATAGATAATTATAAAATCAGAAGAGACTAGAATTCAGGTTTTCTCTTTTCAGTTCGGCCAAGTAAACGATACTTTTCTTGTAAGAAAGTGTAATCAGATATATTATGTACAAGCACACATATAAAATCACATGTATATTTTCACTTAGTCACTGCAGTTAAAAAAACAATTAACCTCGATGTTTAAGAACGGCACGAGCCCCAGTCAAAATAGCTGCGAGTCATCACTAATAATATTTTCGCTGCCAATCATCAATATTTTTACTTTCGCCAAGACCAGTACCTCCCCTAGCTTGGCCAAGGCAGGGTATCCGTAGGTACGAGTAAGTACCTAACTAAGTAGGAATCATCCGTCCGACCAGTAGGCCGAGCACGAGCTCTCGAATCCTGCATAACGTTACGTTTTCGTATCGAAATCGAGAAATCTCATACTAAATTTTAGTCTTAAATACGCTCACGGGCGAGCGCTGCTCCAAACGTCATACAAATTTTCCGACAACGTTACTACTCGATTACGTTACGCAGTAGGCCGAGTACGAGTTTTCGAATCCTGCGTAACGTTACGTTATGCGTATCGAAATCGAGAAACCTCATACTAAAATTTAGGTTCAAATACGCTCATGGGCGGGCGCTGTTCCAAACGTCATACAAATTTCTCGATAACGTTACTACTCGATTACGTACGATTCGTACTCGGGCCTCTGTTACAAGACGCCCAGAGACTAGCCTCTTGCGTCTGCGGCTGTGGGGTGTAACCTCGAGCACTAGTGTCACTTTTAGGCACTAATTGACAACCGATTTGACACTTCGACGTTGAAACAACAAAACAACACAATACAAATAAACATATTCTATTGAAAACCACAAAACAGTACAAGAAGATTACAGAAAAACAGGTATGGTAGACAATGGGCGGTCTTATCGCTTAAAAGCGATCTCTTACAGACAACCAAAATATAGAAATCCAAGATGAAGTGGCTAAGTTTAGTTGACAGAAATTAACAAAAGTGAGACACGTAAAATACGACCATGGATAACTTTTGAGAATAACTGTTGCTAAGGCACTAGTGGAAACCGACCCCTCACATCAAATAGTAGTTTATGCAACTGCTACATAATGAGGGTCCTTAAAACACGAGTGTGTTTTTATGAAACGAGGCGAAGCTGAGTTTCATAATAGGATCACACGAGTGTTTTAAGGCCTAATTATGTGGAGTTGCATACATTACTTTATCTACACACATATCATAAGTCCTCTATAATGCGTTCAGAAACCGTAGAAAATTACCAGCATTGCAGTACATCGTCGCCTCCGCCGCCAACCACCACGACCAGCAGGTCCAGCAGTAAAGTAATTCGAGTAATCGAATTCGATGTCGTAATGACTTTTCGATATCGAATTCGATGTAAAGAATTTGACAACCAACGTAATTTACAGTCATAGTGAAATAAAACGGATCACTCACGTATATAAGTCGAGTTCAGTCTGACATGTATAATTAATAATGTGATATATTATTATTATTTTTAAACAGTTCAGTTCATATCATACCCATACCTGTCACGAATTTGACTGTTTTTTTTTTTGAATCATAGACAAACATACTGAGCTGACGTTTCGTGAACTGTTTTTTTTTTTAATAAAAAATATCACATTATTAATTATACATGTCAGACTGAACTCGACTTATATACGTGAGTGATCCGTTTTATTTCACTATGATTGTAAATTACGTTGGTTGTCAAATTCGATACATCGAATTCGATATCGAAAAGTCATTACGACGTCGAATTCGATATCGTAATGACTATTACTTTACTGCTGGTGGTGGGTGGTGCTGGGGCTGGCGCTGTCGGCGAGAAGGCGACGGCGTACTGAAATGCTGGTCATTTTCTACGGTTTCTGAACGCATTATAGAGGACTTATGATATGTGTGTAGATAAAGTATCTTCAATGGGAGCTATCGCGAGTCAAAAATCCACTAGGGTCGCTGGTGTCGACTTAGATCTATCTGTCAATTTCCACCAATCATAGGCCAGTAGCTTGTCTCACATTGGTGGAGAATGACAGATCTTAGACCTCACCCAGAGGGTCGAGCACGACTACGAATGTTGCGTAACGTTACGGTTATCGTATCGAGATCGAGAAACCTAATACTAAATTTTAGTTCCAAATACGCTCACGGGCGAGCGCTGTTCCAAACGTCATACAAACTCGACAACGTTTACTATTCGACTTTACGTGACGCAGGTTTCGAAAAGTCGTGCTCGACCCTCAGAAACTAGCCATTCTATTCTAGTGGATTTTTGACTGGGATTGTGTGAAATGGGATACTCGTAAGTCTTTGAGCTCTAGATATTTCTAAAAGGCTTATTTATAACTATAACAGAAAACTGAAAAATAAATGCCGTCAAACACGCAATTTAAAAATGGGTCACAATACCAGAAAACAGTGTTTAATTCCCAATATCCATCTCGTCACAAATGGGCACTCATTATGATTCATTACAATAATAAAAAAATAAGTATTCCAACGTTACTATTTCGTTCATATTGAGTCGACCCTTTTTCCGTGTTGATTTTTTTAGGATGTTATAGATACTTCACTATCTAAAATGTTTTGCTAATTAGTCTCAAATGGCAATTAACATAGTAATAATTACTGTTAAAAACTAAATTTACGAGTTTTTTTTGCCTGTGCTTACTTGTATTGTCATGCCACTTACATAAGTATGCCAAATTTCTGCTCAATCGAAAACCAACAAGTGGTCGAAAAATAGTTTGAAAATTTTACTTACATACTTACATACGAACAGAGGCCCGAGTATGAATATTCGAATCCTGCGTAACGTAACGTTATCGTATCGAAATAAGGAAACTTCATACTAAATTTCACTTCCAAATACGCTCACGGGCGGGCGCTGCCGCTGTTCCAAACATCATATAAATTTCTCGATAACGTTACTACTCGATTACGTTACGCAGGATTCGAATATTCGTACTCGAGCCTCTGTGCAAATTAAATTTAAGGAACGCTTGAAATAAAAGCTTGTACAAAAGTAACCTAACATTATACCTACAGTTTTTGAATAAACTCGCTAAAACAAATTACAAAGTGTGCTAAGGCGTTCTAGATCACTCCGAAATTGTAGCAAAATATTAAAGTTTTTCAACCCAAGAGAAAAACGAAGGCCACGCAGAACTTTGTCGCTATGCCAGCAATTTCCCCTTATATCATCATCATCATCATCATCAGCCTATTCACGTCTCACTGCTGGGCACAGGCCTCCTCTCAGAATGAGAGGGCTTGGGCTATATAGTTCCCACGCGGGCCCAGTGCGGGTTGGGAACTTCACACACACCATTGAATTGCTTCGCAGGAGTGTGCAGGTTTCCTAGCGGTGTTTTTCCTTCACCGAAAACCACTAGGCTATACCCTTATATACACCAAGCTAACTCATACATAATGTTATTTACTGTGAAACGGTTCCACATCCTCGAGCTCAAATGAAAGTGACATCCTGACATCTCGCGAAGACCTGCAACGACCAAATCCAATAAGATGGGGCGGTAAGAAACCTATCAAATTACAAAGCTATTTTACTGACTATCTCGTATACATAAGTACATACTTTCTGATTTATTTCGTTCATACATTGGTAATTTATCAGCGAAGGGGAACCTACACCTGCTAAGCAATTCAATGATGAAACTATAGCCCAAGCCCTCTCGTTTAGAGGGGAGACCTGTGCCAAGTAGTGACACGTAAATAGGCTGATGATGATGATGACGTTATCTAAAAATTGGTCAGTGTGCTGCGGACTACGGTATTTATTACGTGTACTACTTACAAGATAAATAAAAAAATATTTTTTGGTTATTTTTGTTTCAGTTACTAGAAGATACCTTGGAACCTTAGTTCTATCAAACGCTTGCCAGTGAAAAACTGCCAATGAATGAAATGAAAGACGTTTTCCTAAACAGCCGTGCTACGTGTCTTATGTATGGAGTTCTTCTGGGAAGCGTCGCCATGGCAACGCGCCGCATCAACACCGCACACGCGTGTGAATATCCAGGTGACCCGCTAAGGGCGGCGGCGCACCGAGAATTAAAATACAGTGCGCCTCAAAATTAAATGCGCCTGGAGTGAAGTCAGCCACTGAATGTGAGACCGAGCGCTACCGCGACAGCCCCTGCCAAGGCCTCAACAACATCAAAGGCGCGGCTTCAGAGCGTACTGTATATTCTGGTTTTAAGGCCCGAAAGTTGTAACTATAGCCCAAGCTCTCTCGATTTGAGAGGAGGGCTGTGCCCATCAGTGGGGCGTAAATAAGTTAAAGATGTTAAGACCCGAGGACCAGACGGAACTTCTGTTAGGATAAGACATGATCTTCTTCTCAATTGACTAACGCATGATTAGTCAAAAGTGTGTGTGTGATAGTGCGCCGCTGCTATGAAGTCAATTCTGACACATTGCACAGCTATGAAGTTTCTAATTATTGATCGGAGTATCTTTTTGTATTTTTTCTCCCAATTTTTTATTTTTACGGTTTTCCCGTGAATATCAATTATATTTTTTTCTAATTATTGACAAAGTTAACCATAGGAAAAAATGCTCACACGCAACAAGCAAGTCTAGCATTTTTCTCCTATGTTGCTTCAGGATTTGTGCCGAATTCTATATTCCACTACTACATATACTGCAATGACCTGGCTACTTCCCGACCACACATGCAAGACAGTTACATAATATGCAACAAAAGTATTAGGCGAAAGCAATAAAAACGGGTTGGAATATTTGCAGAGGTATAGAGAATTCGATTTATTCTCATTCCTGTCGAGTGTATACAAAGATATACTCAAACAAAGTCATGCATTAGTTTAATCTGAAACCCGCACCCATTGCGCCCCCAACTTTCCTCAAAGTGTGGATGTGTGTGTTCCAGGTTGGTGTTTATCTGCCGCAGCCACGTCACCTCCTATACATATAAATAGCTATATATCTACGTATACACATTGTGTCCACAGTGACACGGTATAGATAACTGCGGAGAAAAACTAATGGCGGTCACGTGTTTGTGAAAGTTATGATAATTTTCCAGCTAAAATGGTGCTTTTATATTTTTTGCCTTCACGAGCGGGAAGATGTATGATATGGATCTGCGTTTATTATACCGTACTTAATATTTAATTTATTTAAATTAATTTATTTATTAATATTATATTTATTTATTAATTTATTTAATTATTTATTTTAATTTATTTAGTTTTAATAATTTAGTTTAGTTTAGTTTAATGTTGTTCTTAAACTTTTGACGATATCAATATAAATTAACTTAACTTGACATTGTACAAATTATGATGTAATTATATATTGAAGGAATAAATAATCTAATCTAATCTAATCTAATAAAGCTGCTGACACAAGAGTTATCTTAACTGGCTGATCTGGCAAAGAGTCAATCTTGTAAGCAGTGTCTTAACGCATTTGCTGCCGGACTGTCAGGCCCGAGACCGTTTCTGTTGCCTCAGACCCACATAGGCAGAGACCTAAGCTATGCTACCAATTGAAACAAAAGAGCTCAAGTCAAAACTGTTTATTGCTTGTCATTATTTCTTGTCAGTCTTCATCTTCCCCAGCTCTTTCCCCAGCTCCAGCACCAACTGCGGCAGCGGCGCCTCCACAGTCAGCACGCCGTCCCTGGACAGCGAGGACACAACGGCTTAGGGGTCGATGCCCTTCGGGAGCATAAACTGGCGGTTGTACTCTCGAAGAACAAGGACGTTGTCGGTTCTCTCGTCATGTTTGGCCTTGACGTGGAGAACGTCGTTTATGATTTGGACTTTGACCTAGGGAAAGATTTTTGCGTAAGCAGACAGATTATGATGAGTTAACGGTTCGAGTAAGACTCTTGTGATCGCGTTACGATAAGTATATTTGCCCATGGGTATAGCGGAACGGCCGTCATAAACGAAACCACCATGAAAATCAAATAATTCTACCAGAGTTAGTCTGAGTTTTATGCTTCTATGACAACATAAATGACACACCAGGGAGCCGATTTTAGATATCACATGCGTAAAAATACTACTCGAAACTCGATTGCTGTACAGACATTTTCTAATAAAACTATTTATATATTTACTTTCGAGTACCTAGTATTTTTACTGGTATGGCTTGTAAAATCGTCTCCCGAGTCTCTCTCGCGGAAAACACTTACTTCTGCAGGAGCAAACTGGCTGACATCAAATTGCAGCTTCAGCTTCTTGCTCTCGCCTTCCTCTAAAATCAGAGGGGACTCCGTAATGGCCGCCCAATTCGCCTGGTCAGCAGCCAACGACTTGTCTTGTGCCGTTGCTCCCGCCGAGTCCAATGTCGTCGCCGCCTGCATACTCTCCACCACGGTTGGCTCCGGCGACCTCACCCCCGCTTCCTCTGATGATGCCTTTTTCTTCTTCCCAGCGCCTTTCTTCTGTCCTGCCAATTTCTTCTGTGACGTTATACTCGTGTTCTTCGATGTGACGCTGGCGTCTTGTGGTGACGTCGCGCTTGCGTTTTGAGGCGAGGTTGTTGAGCTGTTGAGGGCGGGGGAGCCGTAGAGGCGAGATAGGTCGTTGCTGGTGACAAGAGAGTTATGTGGTACTTTAGAGGTTTAAGAACAAGATAATAATCAACGGTGTTTCTACAGTGTCACTGTACTGTAGTATAGACAAAGATGCTGCTATTATTTTACAATAAATCTATTTATAATTTGTCGTGGAAATAAAGCACCCATCCCTTGCACACATACATGTCGGTGAGACAGGGATTTTACGCTGACAAATCGGACAAGCAAAAGTCGTGGCAGCGTCACAAGGAGACTGAGGTATACCACGATAAGCTGTGATTCTCGCGCGTGACATATCTGAGTGTCTGCAAGATTGTCTGTTAATGAGATTGGTTAGGGTATAGACCATGAGATTGCCTATAACTTACCTGAATTTGTCCATCTCAATGCTGATTTTCCTCATTTCCGCTTGGAACTTTTCCTTCATGAACGAGTAGCTGTCATCGAAGGTTGACAGGTCTGTCGTGTGGATTGGGATGTTGACATTCTTCTGTAGAACCGTCTTTGACGACATCTTTCCTCGAGCTCAACGTCTCTGACGGCTGTTAGATCTGTCAAGAGAAGAATAAGTGGAGGATACGCTTAGTGGATACTGAGGATAGCACTTCGGAAACTCTATTTCTTCTTTTGCTAAAGGCCGTGTACTGTCGAAGGGCGGCAACCAGTTGAAGCTATATTGTACTTCAGGAACTATATACTGCCGTCGTTTTGAGTGCTTTAGCTCTTAATTTATTAGGTAATTATTTTCACACCAGTATCTTTGTCAGTCTTGAATTTGTTTTTTGTTATAAATAGTTCAACGTTCTGTCGATTTGGTTTATTTTTTTCTGTTTTTGATGGATTTAGGTGGATGATAAAATGGTGGGCCTGAAATTTAGAAGTGTGTCAATATGTTTTGACAGAAAAACATTTGTTTTTACTGTCATAGACATTATGTGTTGGTGGAGGTTTTTACATAATAATAAGTAATTATATTAAGGGTTCATGGGTCTAGCATACTAAATTTACTTATTGCATTCTGATGTCAACTATTGCTAAATGGTTCATCATAATCCCTGAACATTTTCTGACTATTTTCCATTCGACAATTTGAAAATGGAACGGGACAGGCTCCAGTAGAATTTTGTCGCTTCAGTTTCAGACGGAGATTTTCTGTAGGTAAGAAACAAGTAAGAAAGTAATTGCAGATACTTGACGACCGGATGGCCTAGTGGTTAGCGACCCTGACTATGAACCTTGAGGTCCCGGGTTCGAATCCCGGTCGGGGCAGATGTTTGTATGATGAATACGAATGTTTGTTCTCGGTTCTTGGATGTTTAATATGTATGTATTTATCTATATAAGTATGTTTATCCGTTGTCTAATACCCATAGTACAGGCTTTGCCTAGTTTGGGACTAGGTCAATTGGTGTCAAATTGTCCCGTGATATTTACTTTGGGTGGGGTTGTAAGTTTATTTTACTTATGTGCTGCAATTTACCTTAGTAATGACTATAGGCGAGATGAAACACGATCTTTTTTTTTTTAAACACAACAATTGCCTTACTATTATTAGCAGCTTGAATCTACAGGTACCAGGGCAGCATAAACGCCAGAGATCAATACGAACCACCCCCACAGATAGTATAAACTGGCATTAATAATCTGTCACGGTTTACCGTTACTTCCTGGCGTACTGGCCACCTGGCAATCACTGTCGAACAATGGATGCCCGAATTTCCGAACGGAATAAAAAATGATCTGTCAAACTGCTTTCCCGCCAATTTTGTGGCGCGCGCCCTTGCGTAGGGTTACCATACGCAATCAAATAATAGTAGGGTGGGTTGTGTTTTGATTTAGAGATAAATAAAATTAATTTAGAATGGAATGGTAAGGTTCATGCACAAACGAACCTTTATTCATTTTATTGAAATGAAGATTAAAAAAAAAACAAATTAAAAATGATGTACTTATCAATTTTCTTTTGCATTATTGTTGTTTTTTCAGTGTTGTTTTTAAACAAAACGTGCGTATCTACGTCTGAAACATACCTCACCAGTAAAAATTAAACTGACTGTTGTTGTGAAGATTGGCCAAAAACATTTTTACACTTCAGAATTCGCTTCGCTCGTTATTAAATCGTTTTTGCTCTCAGTCAGCCTTCATAGGGTCATTCAGAGTCAAAAAAACACCCAGTGACATAAAAAACCTGACACAAAAATATTTTAGTTCTAAATCATATCCCTAAAAACCCCATCATCACAGACACCGCCCCACACCCCAGCAGATTAATATCTTGTTGATACCCTCGTCGCCATGGCGCCGTGTAAATACCACATCTCGAGGGGGACGTTAGCTGGCAACACCAGATGAAAGGTCAGGGAATTATGGCAACACTGGCGAGATGTCAAAAGGTTAATTGGTTTTTAACGGAATGGATAAACAGGATGAAAATTAATACAGTTTCCATTTGTATCAAAGACAATAACAAAACATAATTTCTTTTGCATTTGAACTGGTTTGTATGTGTTCGTATTATTTTTACCACCGAAATGTAATTAAGGAATCTCCGTGCCGCAGAAAAGCTAATAGTACCTACTACGTACGTATCCGTGCGTACAGTAAGCACTTCTGTTTCACCTACACGATTTCTCTGTCACTGTGCTTCTAGCCGCTGCACTTTCCCAGATCTGTTTTATACCAGGCCCCTATTTAACCATCTTTTCATTAGCACATTATATACCCTCGTTTCGTCAGTTTGCCCCTGATACATATCGGGTGCTCATCAAACCTATAAGGTAATCGCAGTCAATATCCCGTTTTCAGTATGTCTAATCTTTACTATTGTCAGTTTTATAAGACAATTCGAACTACATTTCTTTGACAATATGAAGCGCGCTAAAACAAAATCTTTTTAAGTCGGCAGTTGACCGAACTGTCATTGAAAACGGACAATTGTAAAGTTGGTGAATTAGGGGCCAGATCAATCCAGTCTTTGTTCGGCATAAAAGGAAATAACTAAATACTTACATTAATGTTAATCTCAATATTAATGGTGCCGTATTCTTTCTTTAATTGCCCACTTCTTATTAATGGTTCAATTCAGTTTTCACTTCAAACTAGATGTTCACATTTTAAATCTAATGACATTTTCTTTCCTTAAAAAATCACTAAGAAAGGGCGAGGGTATGGTGCACGCGGGGAGAGGGAATTAAACTAACCCAGTGCACAAGGTCATTGGGACCTGTTTTTGCCTTAATGTTCTCCTTGCATTCATTGACCGCGTAACAGATTTTTCTTATATCATATATATACAATACAATACAAATATTCTTTAATGAAAACCACTAAACAGTACAAGGAGATTACAGAAAAACAGGTATGGTAGACAATAGGCGGTCTTATCGCTTAGAAGCGATCTCTTACAGACAACCAAAATACAGAAACCAAGACGAAGAGGCTAATTTAGGTGGCAGAAATGAACAGAAAGAAGAGACTTAAAATTACCATAACAATTTATTTAATCAAATTAATAACTACAAATAAATATACTACATAAATAACATATGCATATATACAATACATACACTACTTATACAGAACATGAGTGAAAATGTCAAAAAGGCCACAGGTGAAAAGGATTTCGAAGGAATAGATATAACAGAGACAATAAGAATGGAGATGGAGATGGACCAAAGACAGAAAAAAGTTATTAAGTTAGTGACAAGTAGTAAGCCTTAAGAATTTTTTTTAAATATGCAGAGATTTCGCTTGCCTTAATGCTAAAGGGAGAGAATTCCACAAACGAATGGAGGATATAGTGAAGGAGTTATGATAGAACTTAGAGGAAGAAGGTGGAAGAGTAAGAAGAAAATTCCGTGAAGAACGAATGGAAGACATGAACTTAAAACGCTCTTGCAGATATTGGGAAGCAGTTGGATTAAAAAGTATGCCGTATAAAAGAAAAAGAATATGAGTACATACATGATTAGAGAGGTTATATAACCTTTGCAAAGTAAAGCCTGATTCAAGCAATTGCGTGAAAGGGACACGAAGAAAACTGTACCTAAAAAAACATTGCACAAACGATTAACTAAAAACAAAAACAATTTTTATACCGTGTCACTCCCAAAACTGAGACAAGTGTAATATGACACCTCATACATTAGAATCCGTGTAACGCTTTAGGCCATAGACCGTACCGAAGAATTAGACATACATACATAATACGCTCGAAAAACATCCTCCTCCTCCTTCGGCAGTCGGATAATAAGAAGATATAAAAATAATTATAATAAATTATTATGCCACAAACCATCGTATACTTACAAAAGTTCTTAAAAATTAGAGACTGTTTTCTAAATAGGTAAAACCTGTACTATAGGATAAACAAGTGCTCCTTCCCGTAACAAAATCATGAGATATATATGTACCGCCACTCTACCCAACAAGAAATTTATCTCTACAAAAATACATCTTTAAATCCCATCACGCACGACCGAATTAAAAATAGCATATGCCTCGTCTATTAAACTGTAATAAAAATGGCTAACAATAACAGATACACATTAATTAACCACTTATCTCAATAATCTCCCAAAATAGCGTTCCCCAATCAACAAGATATTTGCTAAATAACACTTATACAAAAAACATCCCTATTCTTGCCCTTTAGCATTTAAAATACCTTGACCAAAAAATATGACATAATTTAATAAAATAAGGGTTAGTTCAAAACACGACAGTAATGAAAGAGGATAAGGTTTATATTGTGTGTGATGTGCAATTCATGCTTTAGTTATAGCATAATAAAAGGGGAGATTAGGTTATAAGAGTAAAGAATGTTAGAAGTGAAACTCCTCACGATGTGATATACAAAAACCCAGTTCCTTTATATTAAAAAAAAATACAAATGCCAGCTGACAGTCAGAGTCCACAATGTTGCGTTATTGTTATTCGGATCGGACACTGGACGTAAAGGCTTATATTCTCTTGCCTTCCGTGTTTGAAAAAAATGTGTTAGGTAAGTGTATCCACCAGCGTCTTTCTAGAAACTAAGTATAACCACAGGAGTTCCGCCTCTATAACACCGTTTATTCTTACATTCGTGGCTCTAATTCCCGTAAAACGCGTATCTCAGGGGAGAGCGGGCAAACATCGTTACACTGTAGTGTGACGGACTAGTGTTGATATTTGCTGTGTCAATATGAAGTAAGTCTATTGTTTTTCACTTGTAATGGTCTTTTATCCCCACTCTTAATTTGTTTGCTTTGCGGGACCGTATTTATTTTTTGTTATGATTTTCTTATCATATGTACTAAGGTTTAGTAAAATCAATGCTGGTATTTTGTTTATCCAATGAATTTGTACGCTTATGTCATATACATTCTGATTTGGGATCGGATGCACTTCATTTATTCAAATAAACTTCGAACAAATGAGCATTACAATGTCTTTTGCTGTTGGTAACCACTTGTTTTGTCACCACAAAGCCTTTTTTTTTAATTGTTTTTGTTTAATTTCTTGCCTGTATCTGTGTTTTCAGAACACTATATTCTCGCCATTTTCAACTCTAGGAAGTGATCTTAACCCAACTAGCACACTAGTGGAAATCGTAGCCTTATTTGTAACTTAAGGCTGTAAAATAGCTGCTTAAGGGTTCAAAAAGCAGTTCAAAGTTGCATAACTGCGTCCGTAAGGGTCTATAGCTAAAGAAGTTACTAAAAGTGCCATAAGCTGAACTAAATATTACCCTAGCATTCACAGTAGTTCAATTTAGAACTCATTGCCGCTTACACCTTTATAAGAGAAATTAAAAGGCCATTCTGCTACTTACAGCTGCATGGTGGTTTCCATTGTTACTTTTATACGGTACTGAACTATAAAATAGAGTTAATTGTATACTGTTTGCAGCAACTGTACAGGAGTTACAGTAGTCACTAATATATTGCTACACGTTTCATTATAGTAATAATAGACGCTCTTATGCCCACTATAGTTATAAAAAAAATATCAGTGCAACTAAAGACTACATCAAAGTTCTTGAAAAGCAGCAAGAGGTACTTTTAGTAACACAGTAGAAATTACCTCCTCCTTAGTCAGTCAGTCTCAATTCTGTCCGCCATTTTGTAACAAAAAAAAACGTACAAGTGCGAGTCGGATTCGCGCACGAGGGTTCCGTAGAAAGATTTTAACACTTTTCCCTAGTGTTTTAAGAAGTCCGGTGTTAGCAGAGCCCTGCTCCTAAGCAAAATGTACGCAGTGTGGGGTCAACTTATATTGGTCTGCTAAATCTACAGACAGACATAAAAATTTAAGGTTTTAAGACTTTTCTGAATGGTTGTGCTATAAGAGCTACCTTCGTACCAAATTTCAAGTTTCTAGGACAACTGGAAGCACCCTTTAGGTTTTTGGATTTGTATGGAAATAGCCTTTTTATTAATGACTGTATCTTTTGATTGCGTTGGCTTAGAAGGTTGATTTTTTCACAGCTTAAAGGGATTGCAGGCTTGAGTATTTGGTATTAATTTCAGCATGCTACCTCCATGAATTCCAGAGAAAAAGGGTCTTGACAGACAGACAGACAGACAGACAGACAGACGGACAACAAAGTGATCCTATAAGGGTTCATTTTTTTCCTTTTGAGGTACGGAACCCTAAAAACAACTTGAATTGCTAATAAATATTGTTATGTTTACCTACACAAAAATAGCGAGTGTAAGTCCTGCAAGTATTGCAATTAAAAGCACTAGATAATGTATTGGGATTTCGAGACTGGTCAAATTTATGTGTTGAGTAAAGGTTTTTAAATGAAGATCACGGATCTCCAAAACGGTAACTATACGAATAAGTGACAGATAGATCATATAGCCACAAAAACGGGATAATAGTAGCTCTTTTGTGACTATGAATTGTAATAGTGAAATAAAAATCGCTCGAAGTTTTACATAGGTGAAAATCAGCGCTCGGAGTCTCGGAAGGGAATTATTAGAGCTACAACTGCAGGTTAAGACTGTATTAAAAGGACGCCATGATTTTTTAAGAAAATTTATAATTCACTTGCAAAATTGGGACGATATACGGTGTTTTTCTGTTAAACGTACACTAATTATGCTGTTAGAAAAGCGGCCACTTGCACAGAATAAGTTGTTGGTGCATTAAAATACAAAAAAAAAACTTTTTTTTGTAAATCCTATAAAAAATATCAAATAAATTTCAACATTTTAATAAAATCCTGAAAGCGCGACAAGATTACGTGGATATTATCATATGTATTCACAGTAAACTGGATTGCGTTTTACGCCACATTGTATCACTTGCTAATACGGAACATGAACTTATAATAACCTTTTATTTCATTTTAATAATGGCCGCCGACCAAACACTTTACCAAAACCAAACATATTATAATGTCAGCAAAGAACTGTCACATTCACGTTTGAAGTTTGAATGAACGAATGAATGTAATATTATTCATCTCATTCAAAGAAGCGCCACAAGAGCTTTAGTATAGCGATAATAATTTGTTATAGCTCTTGAGGCACCGTAATGCAACTGTTGTAGAGGTGAAATGGAACTTAAGGCTGCATAAATTTGTGCCTATTTAGCGTCAAAGCGGCTACATTAGGACTGCAGTAGACGCTCTAGCACTTACGTCGAATACCTTAGGTAATAATCGGATACGCTCCAAAGCCCTAATGCAGCTAATTGTGCTGGTTGGGAAGTATAAGGGTACCGTTTTTCCTAATAATATTATACGGAACCATAAAAAAATCAAGTATCAAATTGGTTATACACCCATACTAGAATCCGCAGATTAAAATTATGAAAATAAATTTCCCTGGAAAGTTCATCGCAATTTTATTTCGTGGAGCATTTTCCGTCGCTACATCGTTAGTTTTCCATTTTCCGCGAATCCCACGTTTAATATGAAACAGAAGGTTCTCGGAAAACGTAATAGCAGTAGCTTTTCAGACAGTAATCGGGGTTTGATCTACCCTCGCGAGTATAATTTTTCAGACTTTTATTTTCAAGGGCGACATTTTACAAAAACCTAATAAAACAAATATTACATCGAACCTAAGTCGTTTGCTTTTCAATAGGAAGTCATTAAAATATAAATTAATGTTACTATTAAAAACACACAATCTGATGGCCAGTTTCAACATTCCCCTACATCAGATCAGGGTTACTCACCACACCACTCCTAGTGAGGTTCGTGCACTGACAAAGATAATGGTCTGCGCGGCAAGACCGGCCGCCACGAATTCCGCTTCAGTGGTTGAGAGTGAGACACATCTTTGTACCTTTGAAAACCACGACACTGCTTGAATCAATGTCAGTATTAAAAACATACAATCTGATGGCCAGTTTCAACAAAACAAAATCGAAACATGTCAGACGGACCCAACTCAAGGTCACCACACCACCAGCATAAAGTGTATAATAGTCAGAAAACCGTCTCTATTAAACTATCTTTAAATAAATAAAAAACTTTTTTTTAACTAACTATTTTTGCGTTGAGGGTCAAAAAGACATAACGACAAATAGTCTCCTGTGCTAGCATTGTTTAATAAATAAATATAACTAAATATTATCATGGGACAATTGACACCAATTGTTCTAGTGCCAAACTAGGCAAAGGCTGTACTATTAAAGGTACTAGACAACCTATAAACTTAACTTATATAGATAAATACATACAATAATAATAATACAATACAATACAATAATAATATAATACATATTATATATATCAAACATCCAAGATCCGAGAACAAACATTCATCGTACATACTTACAAACATTTGCCCCGACCAGGGATCGAACCCGGGGCCTCAAGCTTCATAGTCAAGGTCTCTAATTATTAGTTAGACAATTTGGTAGTTTTTTAATGCCCTCCCCCTCTGTGGCCACTGCGCAGTGACGTCACCAGGTTTTTTCTCAATTTCCTGCGCCCGATTGGGATCTCACGCGTTGCGTGCCGCGCTGCAGTTTGCGCAAGCGCGCTACTACTGTAACTCGATGCAGCATCAGATTTTTTAAATATTTCCATTTAATCTTGGCGCAATAGGTGTAATCTGTGGCTGCCTGTTTCATCGTAGCTCATAAATCGATGGACGGATTTTGCTGAATTTGTAAAGCTAGTTTAATCGAGATGATTCTTAGCTGAGTTTTATTAAAATTGGTTCAGCCGTTTTTGAGTTACATCTTCTTCCATACCTATAAAACAGTACCGTGACTGACTGACTGACAGACAACGCACAGCCTAAACTACTGGATTTGAAATTTGGCAAACATGTACCTTGAGTATCCCAGAGGTGCACTAAGAAGGGATGTTTCGAAATTCCCACAGGATAGAGAATTACCCCATTTTGAAATATTTCACAGGGGCAAAGCCGCGGGGCATAAGCTAGTTGCACTATGAAATGAAAATGTCGGGTTTTCCAATTTTTTCAAGCTGGTATGTTTATGTTCACTATTCGACTCGAACTCGCCTCACTCGCCAACTCCGCACCACTGGTAATAACCCTCCCCCGCGTGCCTGTTTACCCAGACCAATCTACTGATTGGAGCAAATTGAAGGGAAGAGAGGCCGCTGTAACGAATATTATGTAAATACATTATTATATTACTTTGGGAACGTTTACGGGACCCAGTCGTAATTTCGCATCAATTTACTTTCTTGTTACAATATGACGATGGCATGTAGACCTGGCTTAAATATCAAAGTACAATGATAAACCCATAATAATAACCCCATAAAACCCATAATTCATAAATCTATTTTAACTAAAATTCCTTTAAAGTTCGTTTGTCTTTTTTTGACATAATTGACATTTCCGTTAGTAAGAAGAAGACAAAACGTATTTTAACTAATGAAGGCTTGAGTGACGTTTATGAATAATGGCATGGTTTACATACGACCGGATTGCCTAGTGGTAGAGACTCTGACTACGAAGCTTGAGGTCCCGGGTTCGATCCTCGGTCGGGGCAGATGTTTGTACCTATAATGAATACGAGTGTATGTTCTCGGGTCTTGGATGTTTAATATGTATACAGCATGAATGTATTTATATAAGTATGTTTATCCGTTGTCCAGTACCTATAGTACAGGCTTTGTCTAGTTTGGGACTAAGTCAATTGGTGAACTTAAATTGTCGCATGATATTATTATTATTTACATATTTACTACTGAACTAAATGAAATGAACATTAGGGTTGAATTTTTTATTATATCCGTGGATAGTGTACCTAAACTCCCAGTATTGTTAATTGACGTCTCTGAATGCGGTAGTTGGCGTTAAAATGTCACCTCAAGCTGTGAGTCAGCGCCTGAGCTTTCCATTTGGTATTTCTCGATGATTCATGAGGTTAGGGCATTTAAAAATACGTACATGATTTGGTTTGCTAATACGGTGCACGTTATTTGTATTAGTATAATAGAAATTCCTTCTACATATAATTTTCAGTATCAGATCGTGTCTTATCAACTTACCCACCATTTTCCCTCTCCTAGTCTCCACCATATTCAAAACACTTCTTCCCTCCCCAACTCTTTCCAAGACCCTCTCATTGGTGACTCTCTCGGTCCAACTAATCTACCACTGCATCCTTTGCCAGCACATCTCAAACGCCTCCAGCCTCTCCCTATCTCTTTATAGAAGGAAAGAGAGGAAGGGGAAGGCCGAGGATAGAGTATTTAGATGAAATAAAAAAGAAGATAGATGTTTTGTCATATCAGGAGGTGAAAGAACTCGCATTGGAAATAATGGAATGGAGACGACAGCATCGACAAGAGTGATACTAAGATGATGAATAGAAATTATTAGACATTGTATGCATTTAAATTACTATAATGTGCCACCAGGTGCCACCAAGTAATATAGTTTGCTCCTGAATCGTTTGCCCTGCGGAATGGCGCCTAATATAGGAAGTTCTGTATCGTTGAATTGTCATGATTTTGAGAAGAAACTCTCTTATATGATTATGACGGTAAAAAGAAATCACCATGTTTTTTTAAAAACAATATTATACTGTTCTATCAAAGTCCCACTCACTAGCAAGAACCGAGAAGATAGATAGAAAAAACCGGCCAAGTGCGAGTCGGACTCGCGCACGAGGGTTCCGTATAAATATTTTAACGCTTTTCCCCAGTGTTTTAAGAAGTCCAGTGTTAGTAGAGCCCTGCTCTTAAGCAAAATGTACGCAGTGTGGGGTCAACTTATATTGGTCTGCGAAATCTACAGACAGACATAAAATTTTTAAATTTTGAGACTTTTCGGAGTGGTTCTGCTATAAGAGCTACCTTCATACCAAATTTCAAGTTTCTAGTACATCTAGAAGTACCCTTTAAGTTTTTAGACATCGGCAATTTGTACGGAAATGGCCTTTTTAATTACTGTATCTTTTGATTGCGTTGACTTAGAAGGTTGATTTTTTCACAGCTTCAAGGGACCGCAGGCTTGAGTATTTGGTATTAATTTCAGCATGCTACCTCCACGCGTCCCAGAGAAAAAGAGTCTTGACAGACAGACAGACAGACACACAGACAGACAGACAGACAGACAGACAAATAGACAGACAGACGGACAACAAAGTGATCCTATAAGGGTTCCGTTTTTTCCTTTTGAGGAACGGAACCCTAAAAAGCACCCCAAAAAAGCAATCTCATTACCAACTATTATTACGGGCCCCCACAAATAAAGGTGTGGGTATACAATAAGCAGTTTCATTAGCGAGATGACGGCAGATCACAGGGGTCCGCGGGAGGGGTCCGAGCAGATTGTGTTCCGTGACTTTGTTTTTAAAGGGTTCCAAATAACTGTCAAGGTCGTGGGAGGATCCAGTTGTGATTTAGTTTAATGATTGCAGGTCGGGAGTGGAAAATTAATTAATATTCTTAATTGTATTTAATTGAGCTATTAAAACATGTACATCTGCTTATAATACCTATCTACATAATACAAATATCGCTACCTACGAGTATATCACTTTAAGAAAGAAATTAAAAAACATTTACTTTATTTACCCAGGCAATAAAATAACAGTAGGTACAAAGGAAAAACAGAAAAAAGGAATGATTTAAAAAACAGAAAGCACGATTGCAAAAACAATTACAATTAATTTGGCTTTGCCTAGTTTGGGACTAGGTCAATTGGTGTCAATTTGTCCTATGATATTTATTATTTATTATTAATTAAAAATATACCCTATGTCACTCCCACAACTAAGACGAATCTAATGACACAAATGTTGAAGGCCGTCAAACCAATAGTAAGTGATTAAGTAAGTAAACACTTTATTGTACAAAAAACAGGATAAAACACAAGTTACAACAATAACAGTTGAGTACAAAGCGGACTTATCCCTTTAAGGGATCTCTGCCAGTCAACCTTTGAGTGGTGGAGAGGAATAGTTCACTGGCGATCGACACAAAGTGAGTTCATAATTATAAATATCGAGAGACAATACAATACACACACACACAAAATCCTACCATATTACAATATACTACTAAATACAGAGTAGAAGTAAATACCAATACATAAATAAATAAATAAATATATATATATATATATATATATATAATAGTACTAGTTTGGGCCGCAGAGCGCGCCAAGGAATTAGACATAACATACTACTTACACGCTCGAAAAACGTAACCCTGGTTGGGCAGTCCGGAAAAATATAATGTTGGTTGTAAGTTGGTAGGTATGTCAAACAGGTGTTGCATGTCGATCGTGACTGCTACTTAAGTAAAAAATAAATAAATAAATTAAAATAAGCTTTTTTGTCATTTTTCAGGATTATATAATTGGTAAGTTTGGGACCTCCTATTAAGTAAGAACTTGTGTCAGGAGGCCCCCGCTCTTCCAAAAACAAGAACAATTTGGGATGAATACAAATTTTAGTACTTAAGCTAACTATTTTATATGTTGTAGCATAGTTGTGTGTGTGTGTGCCTGTGAGTACTACTTGCTATGTTAGGTCCGATTAACATGAGATTCGGAATTTTATACCTAACTAAAACTATAGCGATACAATGTGCTAGTATTAAATATACGAGTTTTGTACATACTGTGTAGCACCTATTGGTAAGATAAGGTCTTCAGTCTCATTGTAGTCCAGTCCCTGAAGCCACTCAGTCAAAGTTACTTTACAATCATATATATTATATTTTGATTTTTCATAATACTTACTTAGATAAAAATTGAGTCAATTGACAAGCAGTAATTGAAATCTAGGCAGATGAACTCTGTTAATACATGCGTATCTGTATGCTATAACTATACGTGCCTATAGCCACTATGCGCAGGCGTCGAATCATCAATGATCAGTGATCTATGGGTGTAATGCCCCATTGTCTGCTTGTTAGCGAGTAAGGGGGGGATGATGGCTGTTAAAACATCGGAAATGTTATAATTATAATATAATAGCATCATGCCATCATTTGGATTAAAAGAGGGTCTGTTAGACACGAGATGCGGCCGGAGGGATGATGATTGGATATTACGGGATAGTTTTATAAGAATTATTCATCAGAGGCACTCATCATGGGACGACGATCCTAAGTTTTCCAAATTTTTTTTAACCCCCTTACGAAAAAACAGGAGTGCTTTATTTTATAAGTTTGGTTTGACGTGTGTATCTGTGTCTGTCTGTGGCATTAAACGGATAAACCGATTTGGACGCGGTTTTTATTAATCGGAAGTTTCCTTTTCGTTTCGCTCCGTTTTTAACTCCCGACGAAAAAGAGGGCTATCTGTGCATCTGTTTGTGGCATCATAGCTCTCAAACGGATGGACCGATTTGGATGCGGTTTTTTTAATCGAAAGCTCGCTTAATCTAGATGGTTCTTAGCTAAGTTTCATTTAAATCGGTTGATCCGTTTTTGATATATTGCACTTTGAAATGACAATGTCGGGGGTTTCTTGGGTTAGCTAATATTCTTGAGATAGGTACGGGTACGAGACTCTACAAATGAAAGGTCTGGGTTTTTCAACTTTTTTAAGTTGATGATTAAAACCCTGTCAGTCAAAGTGCGACGTGTTACAACAAACAGATAATTAAATAAATAAATGTTTTAAATGTGTAATCGTAATAGCGACATCTTTTACATATCGTGGGCGTGCCCCTTCAGGGGACTAAAATCTACTTACTGCCAAGGAATGAAATGAAATCTGCTCCCGTTTTCTGTATGTAGGTATATTCTTCGACAAATAAAATCTAGGCTTCTTTAAGGCTGAAAGTGATTAGGCTGTTACTAAACCAGCTAAGTAATTACTCTTATGACCTAAACCTAATCTACACTTTCCATCAGGGGCTATAGGAGTCTATATCTGGTCAGTTTTTCGTAAAAAAAACACTGTGTAGAGCCAATTTTTACTACTACTTACGTACGCAAGAAAGACCATGTTTTACTAGTATTTTAGATGATTGTAGCTGGCAGTCAATTACCAGTCAATCATCATAATATTAATGATCATTTGTCGTCAAAGCTGCGTTATTCCCGTCACACACACGCGTCACGACGCGGTGTCGTGATGCGTCGATGCACCGGCGTGATCCGGCGCACGCGCCGATCCTGGCGCCCGTGTTTATTGACCATTGTTAGAAAGATGGCCAAGATAAGTAGGTACTTATAACACTAGCGGCTGCAGATCGCCTACTCTGCGGATCGAGTACGAATACTCGAAACCTGCGTCACGTAAAATCGAATAGTAAAATCGAGTTTGTATGACGTTCGGAACATCGCCCGCCCGTGAGTGTATTTGGAACTAAAATTTAGTGTGAGGTTTCTCTATCTTGACACGATAACCGTAACGTTACGCAGGATTCAAAAACGCGTGCTCGACCCTCCGAAGTCCAAAAATTTGAAGTTCGTATCCAACCGTCCCGCACACGTTACTATAGGTTAATACGAATAGGTTAGGTTAATACGAATACGTAATACGAAAGCGAAACTTTGGATTTCGGACTTCGGTGACCAAAAAAATACGTCTCGAACGCGTTTGCGTTGAAGTGGCAAATACTATGAGAGTAGTTTGATGTCGATACGGTGCCGCTAGAGGCGCTGCCAATTCAACCATCGAGATTGAGACGTTACACGAACGCGATCGAGACGTTTTCGTGTATGAAGAATAAAATTACACTAGATGCAGACAGGCTTGCGCAGAGAATGAGTATTGAATAGAGTTTAACTTTTTAACTTTTTGAGTTATGTTATACCTACTTAGACTAAACGATTCAATAACCAGTTAACAGAGACGCCAATTAAATTGAATGTACCTAAACCATTCAATGTGTCAATACTAAACGCAACATAAGTTGCAAACCAAGTACATTGTACGGTATATCACACATGTTTATTGGTTTTCCGCTGGAACTTCGAAAAATTCCGTGATAAAAAGCATCCTACGTCCGTCTCTGAGTGATGGTCCATTCAAGTGCTAAATTTCATTAAAATCCGTGCAGCCATTTGCGCGTAATTGAACCACAAACAAGCTAGCATTAGAGAGATAGTAGTATTTTAATTAAATCCTGAGCCACCATGGAACCTTTTCATAGTAAACGTCATAGAGGCATCGCGTTGCTTGACAAGGAAAATCGTTATGACGTTTGCTATGATAATGTTCTATGGTGGGTCGGGAATTAATTTCCTACCTACCTACTTTAAATAAAAATCTCATCTCTCCAAATAAAACTTCGCATGTAGAATGCGCAGTTTCAAGTTTCAAGGCACAGAAAAAAGACGAAGGTCGAACAAAAAAAAAGAATATTTTAATTAGCATCATTGTGGCAATCGTCCTCGCCTCTTATTAATATTGACCTACTTGCTTAAGATGCTTCTAACTTTATTAGTTTGCCTAATTGTTTATTAGTTGCTAATGTTGAAGTTGCTCAAGCGCAGCGTAGTGGACGAAGCTACAGTAGGCTGGCCAAGCTGTGCCTAAGTATTAATATTGGAACATAGTTTTGGTACATTTTGAAATAAGAACGGCGTTGCGAGCCCTCCGGCGGGGAGCGGTGCGCGCGGTTCATATCGCTGGCACTATAATTAGTGCCACAAAATTGGCAACATAATGAAGTACCAAAGCACAGAATAACTGACTAAATATAACTTAGTACTAACGTAATCAAAGGGCCCGGCCATGGCGGCCATACTCACTATCAATATGTCTATGGCTGTAAGTGTTGAAATAGGTTTAATATGAATTCAAATTATTAAAAGAAAGTTGTTTTTTGAATTCGTTTTTACGTCGATGTCAAGCGACATGTTATTATTTTCGTGTTTACAATAAACCCAGTCCTACTCCTGACTACTGCTCAATTTTATTTTTGTCCTCACGTAACACAACCCCAACAATGGTTATGGGCCCAGCAAGGACAAATTGATGATTTGTGGATATTGAGGATATTGTAAAACAGAAATATCGAATATCGAAATGTCATCCGTGAAAATTGAGCCATTGAGCCAGGACAACTATGAGACGTGGAAAATACAAATGGAAGCGATCCTTATAAAAAACGATGCCTGGGGCTATGTTAATGGAAGCCTCGCAAGACCGGCAAAACCAGGTACGGCCATCGGATGGGATAAAGGTGACTCAAAGGCGAAGTCAGACCTAGTCCTATCGATCAGCCCGAGTGAATTGAGGCACCTGCGAGGATGCAAAACATCGCGAGAAGTATGGTTGAAACTTGAAGGCATACATGCATCAAAAGGACCTGCGAAAAAGGCGACATTGTTGAAGGAATTATTGCTTCACAAAATGGAGGAAAGTGGTGACATTCGAGAACACATCATGAAATTTTTTGATGTCAGATCTAAATTGGCTGACATGGATATAGAAATGAATGATGATCTAATTTCGATAATGCTGCTGTACAGTTTACCATCCAGCTTCGAGAACTTTAGATGTGCTATAGAGTCTAGAGATACGTTGCCGGATCCGGAAACGGTGAAGGTAAAAATTTTGGAAGAAGGAAGTTCTGGACATCAAAAAGAAAATGTAGACAAAGCATTTCTTGTAAAAGGGAAGAAACGTTTTAAACCAAAGAATGGTACAGTTGAAGCGGATTCGAAATTTAAATACAAATGTTTCAAATGTCATCAGCACGGTCATAGGGCCTCTGAATGTAATATGAAGAAAAATAAGGGTCAATGCCAAGAAACTTCGAAGTTCATGTCAGCAAATAGTACTGCCACTGATAGTTGTGATTTCGATTTTATAACTTTTAATTGTTTTTCAGATGATAAGGCTGCAGGCAACGAGAGTGGAAATTGGATCATTGACAGTGGATGTACGTCACATTTGTGTAATGACGCAAGTAAATTTGGTGATACGATGCTACCCATGTCGTCAAAACTTAATTTGGCAACAAATATAAGTACAAACGTACGAGGCAAAGGTACAGTAAGATTGTTTACATGTAATAATGGTTCTAAATCTGTGGTTCAATTGCTCAACACACTTTATGTCCCGGATTTGCGATGTAACCTGATTTCAGTAGCTAAAATTATGGATCAAGGCTACAGTGTCACTTTTAAAGGTAGTGTAGCTAGTGTGAAAGATAGCTTTGGTGATACTAAGCTAATCGCAAATCGTAAAAATAATTTATATTATGTTATGGAACATATTGAAACAGCATCGGCGATTTCGGAGAAAGAGGTCGATTTATTGTTGTGGCACGAACGATTAGGGCATTTAAATGCAAAAGACCTTGTTAAACTTTTAAATAAGTCTGGTGTGAATGTGAAGATGTCAGATGCTGATAAGTTGTACGATTGCAATGTTTGTATGAGTGGGAAAATGAGTGCGTTACCATTTTCGAAATCAGAAGGTCCTTGTGATGAAAAATTAAAGATTATTTATTCAGATGTTGTTGGACCGATGCAACATGAAGCCATAGGTGGCGCAAAGTATTTTGTCACATTCATCGACGACCATACAAGATGGTGTGAAGTATATTTATGGAGTAAGAAAAGTGAAGTGTTTACTGTATTCAAAATATACAAAAATTACGTCGAGAATCTGACCGGTAAAAAAATTAAATATCTTCAGACAGATGGCGGTGGTGAATATTGTAACCGTGACTTCGATGAATTCTTGAAGAATGAGGGCATATCTCGAAGACTGACTTGCCCTCGAACCCCAGAACAAAACGGGACCGCAGAGAGAAAAAATCGTACGTTAGTGGAAATGGCGAGATGTATGCTCATTTCGTCGGGACTTTCCCCAGGTTTCTGGGCAGATGCCGTCGTGACGGCATGCCACATCAGAAATCGATGTCCAACGCGTAGTCTTGGAGGAGACACACCTTTTGAGAGATGGTTCGAACGACCTGCTAAGATAAATTATTTAGAGAGGTTTGGATCGACGGTACACGTATTGGATAAAGAACAAGGGAAAGATAAGTTTGCTCCACGTAGTACAGAAGGAATCTTTGTGGGATATCCAAGAGATCGAAAAGGCTACAGAATATGGTTGCCACAGCAACGGAAAATAATAGTATCAAGAGACGTCAGATTTCACGAAACGAAGATTGAAAGAAATGTAGATAATAGCTTGAAGATAGATCCCTTACAAGTGAAAGCCGAAGAATTGGATATCAACATGAATCGACCTAATACAGTTGAAATAGAATTTCATTCAAAACAGATAGCTGAGCATATGCATCAGCCAGTTCCAGAACCCGAGATTAATGAAGCATCATCGCATCATGATCATCACGAAAGCGATGTTCACGATGACGAGAGGGGGGGGAATGAAGAAAGGTCCAGGTCGACCACGAATGGAGAGAGGTCATGTTGGTCGTCCAAGAAAAATTTACCACATGGTACCTAACGTACAACCAGGGACAACTACAACTACACAAGATAGTAGTGAATCCACTGAAGAATTTACAGACTGTCAAGATTTTGCTGGAGTCGCGGAAGTGACAATAAAACAAGCCTTGTCAAGCAGTGAAAGTAAAGGATGGAAGGATGCTATCTTATCGGAAGTAAGAAGCCTAGTGAAGAATGACACATGGGAAATAGTTAACAAACCCATTAATCGAGATATCGTAGGCTGTCGATATGTACTAACAACCAAAATGAATGTCGATAAAACTGAGAAGAAAAAGGCGAGACTTGTAGCGAGAGGCTTTAGCCAGCGATATGGTATAGATTATCATGATACTTTCGCTCCTGTCGTTCGGCTTGATACAGTAAGACTGTTAGCTGCACTCGCAGTTGAGCTAGACCTAGAGGTTCACCAGTTGGATATTAATACGGCATATTTGAATGGTTTGTTAGAAGAAAATATCTATATGAAGGTGCCAGAACTTTTAGAAGAATGTTTACTTAAGTTATTAGAGACAGAAGCACAAGGTTCTGATATTCATGAACGAGCTAAGAAAATGTTGAACGATTTAAAGGCTGGAGGCGACGTATGCCGACTGAAAAGGTCGCTATATGGTCTCAAACAAGCTGGTCGTCAATGGAACATACGACTCGACGAACAATTGAGACGTATGGGGCTGCGACAATCGTTGAATGAACCATGTCTTTATTTTAAGGACATAGACTCTGATATAAAACTTTTTGTTTTGGTCTATGTCGATGACATCCAAGTCGCATGTCAAAAAAGAGAATTTATTGAAGAATTTAAAAAGATACTGGCCACCGAGTTTGAATTAAAAGATTATGGAGTTGTCAAATACATGTTGGGAATAGAGTTTGACAAATGCGACAATGGCATTAGATTGTCACAGCGAAAATATATTTCCGATTTGTTAACAAAATATGGATTGGATAACTGTAAATATTCAGTTTCTACGCCAATGGAAGTGAAAAATAAGTTAATTATAAACGAAAATAAATGTGATAAGAGTGAACTTATAGGGAAATTATAGGATCACTAATGTACCTGTCAACAGGAACAAGACCTGATATCACGAACAGTGTTGCAAAATTGGCACAATTCACGAATTCTCCAAACGAGGAATGTTGGATTGCCGCTAAACGTGTGCTACGTTATTTGAGGAGAACCATAGAGTACGGACTTGTGTTCAAGAAAACAGGCAAGTCATTACAAGGGTTTTCTGATTCGGATTGGGGAGGATGTTTATTAGATAGACGTTCTTATTCTGGTTATGTTTTCATGTTAGGTGGCGGATGCATATCATGGAAGTCGCAGAAGCAAAAGTGTGTTGCGACGTCCACGTGTGAGGCCGAGTATGTGAGCTTGTCGTCAGCTATGAAAGAAGCTGTTTATCTGAATAGCTTGCTAACTGAAATTGGGTTAGGTAAGCTTGCACAGTTAACCTTACATGTAGACAATCAGGGGGCGATATGTCTTGCTAATGATCCGATGTTCCACTCTCGTAGCAAGCACATAGATTTAAGGCACCATTTTATAAGGAGTATTCTTAAAGACAACAAGAGTATAGAATTGTCGTATCTGTCTACTGACTCTATGCTTGCAGATATCCTAACGAAGGCTTTGCCTAAAGTTAAACACTATAAGTGTATGTCTGGTTTAGGCATTAGTTGTTAATTGTTTATGTTGTTGAATGCTCCTTTACAAAACTTTCTTTTAGAGCCCTTATGTTTATAATATGTTTTAATTTCTATGAATATGCATATTAAGGGGGCGTGTTGAAATAGGTTTAATATGAATTCAAATTATTAAAAGAAAGTTGTTTTTTTGAATTCGTTTTTACGTCGATGTCAAGCGACATGATATTATTTTCGTGTTTACAATAAACCCAGTCCTACTCCTGACTACTGCTCAATTTTATTTTTGTCCTCACGTAACACAACCCCAACAGTAAGTGTAATAAATCTGATCTGGTTATTTTGAATCAAAATAATTAAAAGACAATAGAACTACAGTTAATGGCTTATACTTCGATAACTAGGTATATTATATTAGCTATAGTGGTGGCATTTGCAGACATAAAACAAAATATTCAATTTTCAAACTAAATTGTGCGCAGACGCCATTGTCACCCTCTTAGTATCTCGTTCCTTTTCTTGCAATTCATGCTTCATACCCGAATCAAATAATTCCGATTTCGATAGGAAATACTGTGTATTCTAAAAAAAAATGCGACGTAATTTATGGTAACTATCTATCTAACAATAAATGCCCTCTGTGCCCTAAGCACGACTTGTCGAATCCTGCGTTACGTTACGGTTATCGTATCGAGATCGAGAAATCTCATACTAAATTTTAGTTCCAAATACGCTCACGTGCGGGCGCTGTTCCAAACGTCATACAAACTCGTTATAGTTTACTATTCGATTTTACGTGACGCAGGATTCGCCAAGTCGTGCTTAGGGCACTGATCTACAGCGGGTCGAGGTCGAGCACGAATTTTCACCAAGAATCGAGTAGTAACGTTATCGTATCGCCACCGAGAAATTTTTTCGTATCAAATATGCTCACGGGAGGCGCTGTTTCAAATGTTATACATTTCTCGATGGCGATATGATAAAGTTACTACTCGATTCTTGGTAAAAACTCGGGCTAAAGCTACCTACTGTATTCGCTACATGCACTGTGGCCGGCGCGTGCGAGCGTGGCCACACTATCCGCACCAACGTACATTAGCGCATACTTATTATCTCGTTATTCATATACATAAATATGTAATTAATTATGTTGAGCTGGCACCTTGTTATAATTATGGAAACATTTATTTTATGGGCGCACAAGGAAGTCTGTGATGGTTAGTTTTGATCACTGCCGCTCACGGTCTCCTGAAAATTGGCTGTCTCAGGCTCAGGTGCCTTGCCGGCTTCCAGGAAGATACAGAAAAATGTATTTCCAGCTTTATAGAGAAAAACCATCGCTGTACATAGTCTTATATAGGGCCTTATTCATGAACGTCACGCAAGCCTCCGTTAGCTAAAACAGGTTTTGTCTTCTTCTTACTAACGGAAATGTCAATGTGACAAAAAAGGACAAACTAACTTTAACGGCATTTTATTTAATTTAAATAACAGGACAAGTCAAACAAGATACGAGCTCAATCTTGAGCCCCTGTAGGACTCTTTCTCACTAAACCAACGTCATAATGAGCCAACGCCATCTGAGGAAGTCAGTATTATACATCTCCTCTTCTCAGAAGTCGTTTCTGAGGCCCGAGTACGAATATTCGAAACCTGCGCCACGTAAAATCGAATAGTAAACGTTATCGAGTTTGTATGACATTTGGAACAGCGCCCGCCCGTGAGCGTATTTAGAGTTAAAATTTAGTATGTGGTTTCTCGATCTCGATACGATAACCGTAACGTTACGTTTACGCAGGATTCGAAAAGTCGTGCTCGACCCTCAACGCCATCGCTGTCCTCGCGATGCGCCGCATGCAGCTCGATGTTTTGCTGAGTGAGAGCAATCATTTATGCTGGAGCGCGTCACAGATTTTATGAGGTCTGTCCACCGTATCGGAGAACGCCCTATATACAACATAGATGAGATTAATTGTAACAGAATTCTATGGTGGTTTCACGTGCTCAATATTTCGCTTTGTGTGATACATTCACAAAGAATTTTAATAAAAAACACATGATTCAATTGAGATTCTCCCTGTTCTAGGAGGCCCTGTATACTCTAAGGCCTGTCCAAACACACCTAAATAAGTCCTGATAGCGTATAAAACTGAGACAGCACCTAATTATCATACCAATAGTACTGCGTGTCAATTAATTCACCTACTTATGGCCTAGATTTTGTCGTCCGTCCAACGACACCTATTCTTCAGATCAAGAACAATGTAATGTGTTAAAAACCAACTTTACTTTGCTATCCACAAACTAGCATCAAACTCTTATTACCTTAAAAATAAGGTTTGAGTTCCCTTGGTTTGGATTTTAGTAGCTGTAGAATTATTATGGTTTTATGTATTGAAAAAAATAGAACAAAGACGGCAGACGCCATTTTTGACAGTTGATATTTTTTATTTAGTCATAGTATAAATATATGCTGATGACATGATAAGAGCTGGCCATAGGTTTAGATTTATCGAGCGGCGCTTCTAGGTGGACTTAGAGGGGTTTGTGAGCCGGGAGGTGGTAGAGATTTTTTGTAGTTAAAAAGTGTCACTTTATTTTATTGCGCTAAATCCGAATTTGATAAACAGGTTTTAAAAAAATATGAACTTGGCGTTCGGTAAAGTAAATAATTATTTTAATATTCTAATACCTATTCACAAAACATTCTGAGTAAAAAAATACAGCGTTGTAGCGTTAACTTATCCTTATAATAATATTGCATCGAGCATAAAAATATGATATTCGCCAAATATACCTAGAGCTGTTCCTAATTTTACCATTATGTTTAGTAACAGTTCTACGATTATTGGTGAGTAATTGATAAACAGGTAAGTATTCTAGGTTTCCCTCAAATGTAAAGCGGCTGTTTTTAAATTGCGTAGTAGTCTTGTATATTGTAAATGGAGGACTTTATTTAAGTTTATTTTCGAACTATCACGGGTAATTATTGTACATGTACTAAATTTCGATTGATCGAAAAGTCGATTCGAACCTTGAAAATGAAAATTTGTTTATTTCTTTAGAGTACTTAGTCTAAATTAAATCAGTGATTGGGACTTCCTGGTAGGTCTGCAAACCTGTGTCAGGAAATTCCTCTCCTCCATATCAACAAGTCCTAAATCAGTTGCACTTGTAGCATTAAAATATAAAACCTTATATTTTATTACATATTATTATGTGATAATGTATGAAAATAAAGCTGGGAAATAATTGTACAAAGTTATTACCTATAACGTATATTTATTGTGCCAAAATCCAATAAAACCCTAAATTAACTAGACAGTAGCTTTTTGCGGTATTAGCTTAGAGATAAACCAAAGATTTTATTTCATGTCTTTGCGGGTGGTAGGACCTTGTGCGAGGTCCGTCCGGATCGCTACCACCATCTTACTCGTTAATCCTGCCGCTAAGCAGCAGTGCTTGCGCTGTTGCGTTCCGGTGTGGAGAGTAAGACAGCCGGTGTAATTACGGGCACAAGAGGCATTTCATCTTAGCCCTCTAGGTTGGCAACGCATCCGCAGGCCTCCGGAGTTGCGGGTGTCTATGGGCAGTGGTGATCACTTACCATCAGGTGACCCACTTGCTCGCTTGCCTACCTCGTTGTATAAAAAAAAATGTCTGTTGTCTGTACGATCTAGTATCTCCAAAGCAACCTTATACCTAACGATACTTTTTCCATACTCACAAGACTCATTTCAGTGGCTTTATTACTTGGAACAAGTCGATTAGATTGCCAGATAAAAATCCTTCACTTTTTTCGTACTCGATCCTGGTCCAACCTTCTTAGTATTCAGGCTACACTAGCTCACTAAGCGAACTTCCACGAATGTACCGAACAACTCCAAAAACACACTACGCCTTTCGACTCTATTCCGAAGAATTACGATTCAAAATACAACAAAAACCGCTCCAAACGTACCAAGAAATTAGTCAATCAAAGTCAAAAAGCATTAAACGAGTGCAACATTGAACGTATATTAAATTTTGTATAATTCATAATAGAGTTGACACTCGATTGTAGCGTATCATATTTTAGTGCGTTTCAAATTGGTACTGACCAAATAAATGCAGAGATGCGCGTCACTGCATTGGCGTTCGTATTATAATGTTTTTTTAGGCCGGGAGCAACGCACTTTTCGCGATCGATGTCAATCGATATTTATCGATTAATGAGCTATTATGCTTGTGTCAGTCAACCTTTATGTTGTGTTTACTAATACTTAATAAGGCAACGGTTTGTCAAATGTAAATTCTGACTCAGATTTACATGATTTGGAATTCAGCTTCATTTTATTGTGGTATCTCCTTGACAAAAAAATATAGGTACATTGAAAGTCAACGTTACTGTATTGATGTTAAGGTTTCATTTGCATTGTTTGATTTTGATTTCAATAATAACTTAATTATTAATGATCACCTCGTAATACCGTATAAGGATGTGAATTTTATGCTCAATGAAAACAAATTAGTATCGCCCTGTCATTTAAAGTTAGGTTCATTTTTATGGTTTCTCTAATCACAGAATATATTCACGATGCGATACACATTATTGCCTATCGGAAATTAAAAAGAAAAAAAAACATGATTTTATTCTACCATTTTGTCGGCCTAATTAATATGTATATCCATGCAAAATACAGCTTTCTAATACCAATAGTCTTTGAGCTAAGCCAGACAAACAGAACATGAAGAAACTTTAATCATTCCGTTTTTGGCATTTAGGCTACGGAACCTTAAAAGGAAACGTTTAATTAATCTTAGCGCATAATGAAATATGAAACTCACGTATATAATTCGAGTTCCAGTCTAATTAGTAGTTTTTCCTCTGGGTGCGCACGACTCGGTTGCAACGAAACGACTAACATACCTAAACTATTATAACACCCCTCTTTTTGCATTGGGGGTTAAAAAAAGTGCGACTGAACTACTAAAATCTGGAAAAAAAGCTTATATGAAATCTGAAATATGTAGCAAAAAACTTTGTTTCATGTAAGTACCATCAATCAGCTATGGGCCATTTCAGTGTAACTTATCGTTCTTAAATAACATTCACTTTACGAAATACTTCAAATACCGACGCATATTGAAAACAATATGTAAAAAAAAATTAAGCCCAGTCCAAACGAAGAATCCACTGCAAATTGATGACAAACAAATATGTTAGAAGGATTTATCTCCGGTTTTTTTATCGCAGCTTTCTGGCGGGAATGCTGGTATCTCTGCGCACGCGCCGCCCATGCGCACACGACGAAATAGAAGTACCTAATATTAGTTTGGTTTAATAATTAAACGTCAAATTAAATTAGGAGGCATTATAAACGAATCATTAAATCGATTTATTTAACCTCTGACCCAAAACACGGTTGTTAAAACGTTTCACGTGTGTATCTGTGTGTCTGTCTGTGCCATCGTAGCTCCTAAATGGATGAATCTTTGGCTTCGATGGGCTTTTATTATTCGGAAACTATAATCGAGATGGTTTCAGCTAAGTTTAACTACACTTTTGCTTTATTACCGTACAATAAAGCGATAACCTTCTTACTTTCGCTGGCAGATGCAAGTATCAGAAATTCTATCCACTGCTTTCTGGCCCCATTTCACTAACTTTACAATTGTCAGTTTTATTATGACAATTCGTCGAACTACATTTCTTTGACAATACGAAGCGCGCTAAAACAAAAGCTCTTCAAGTCAGCAGTTGACACCGAATTGTCATTGAAAACTGTCAATTTTAAAGTTGGTACAACAGGGGCCTGATTTTTATGTTTCTTTTAGGTTAAGTTATGTTACATGTGTTGTGTTGTTTAGTGGATCCACTGAATAACAGCGTCGTTGCAGCCTATGCTCCGACAATGTGCTGAGTGCTCCGATACATGCTGAGACAACTATCAACGCTGTATCTATTGTTTTGTCTCGGACTGTACTTGTACAATGTTGTTGTTGATGAAAAAATAAATCATTCTTTCATTCTTTACTTAGTTTTAACTTGGAAACAAATAAATCGGAGGATTTAAAACTTTTTGAGTATTTTAGATTATTAAATTTCCACTCTATATCTTCTCTCGGTTACACAAGGGATGTTGGATTCATCTCCCGAGCATGCCACCTACAGACGGACACGTGGCTTATCTCACAGTTAAGTGACGGCTAAAGCGGTAGGCGACGGTAGCCGAGATAACGTCCTCCAAAATTTGACCACTTCGATGTCTTAGTAAAGTGCTCTGGCTTTGTAAAAACATTTTTTGTCGCCTACCGTATTCTGTTGACATGCTTTACATTTGACTGCTTATAGAAGCAAAAAATGTGTATTTTTTAACCTCCGAAGTGGAAAGAGATATGTTATTTATAAGGTTAGGGACAAGTACTTCAATTATGTTGATATGCAACTTGTGACCAAAGGGCTGACAGTTTTCTCTCTCCAATAAGATTCAGCATAGCTATTCAGCGAGGCAACGCTGCCAGCCTTTTGGGCACCATGCCACGGGGGCCTTCATCACCAGCCTTTTTTTCTTACGTCCCACTGCTGGGCACAGGCCTCCTCTCAGAATGAGAGGGATTGGGCTATAGTTCCCACGCGGGCCCAGTGCGGATTGGGAACTTCACACACATCATTGAATTGCTTCGCAGGTGTGTGCAGGTTTACTCACGATGTTTTCCTTCACCGAAAAGCTCATGATAAGTTACAAATGTAATTCCGCACATAAATTTCGAAAAACTCAGAGGTGCGAGCCGGGGTTTGAACCCACGACACTCTGCTTGAGAGGCCTTAGGTCAAACCACTAGGCTATCACGGGGCCTTATTTAGATTTAATTAAGTTTTAAGTTCTAGTTTATTTAGTTTTAGGTTAGATTTAATGCAATTGTAAATTGCTTTTACTATGTAAATAAATTAATAGTTTTTCTGATGTCGGTTTTAAAATTTATTTATTATTATCAACGACAAAAAACGTCTCAATCGCGTTCGCGATTTGCGTCTGAATTACTACGGGCACATTAGCAGCGCCACTAGTGGCACGTATCTACAACAAACAATTCTCATACTATTTGACATCCGTCACGCAAACGCGATCGATACGTATTTTTGGCCGTTGATTACACTAGACGATCAGAGCCTCTAGTATAATCAACCTCCAAAAAACATACGTCTCGAACGCGTTTGCGTTAAAGTGTCAATTAGTACCTATGTGACTTGTTTGCTGTCGATACGTAATAACTATGCTACTAGTTAGCTGCCAATTTGCTTAAAGTAATCGAGAATTTTTTTTGGTCGTGGATTACACTTGTCGCTCAATACCTTTAACCTAAATTATGAAGACACTAGCGTATGAATAGCGTGAAATATTTCAAAACGGGCTAGCTCCCAACCC
Source organism: Clepsis dumicolana (assembly GCA_963691665.1). Taxonomy (NCBI): domain Eukaryota; kingdom Metazoa; phylum Arthropoda; class Insecta; order Lepidoptera; family Tortricidae; genus Clepsis; species Clepsis dumicolana. Next base: position 6,084,062 of record OY829526.1, read on the forward strand.
CTTGGGAATTTCGAAAAATGCCTTCTTAGTGCACCACTAGGATACTCAAGGTATATGTAAGTATGCCAAATTTCAAGTCTCTAGGTCCAGTGGTTTATGCTGTGCGTTGTCAGTCAGTCAGTCAGTCAGTCACGGTACTGTTTTATAGGTATAGATAACAAGCTTAACGTCTCCAACAATCGGTAGAGTACTAATTCAATACAGTTGACATGCTGCGTGGGACGTCTCCATGCCTCTAATTCTATTATACTTACAACCATTCTAGGATTTCACTTCACGCAGATAACGTTCGTGTTTTCCACTGTTAACGACATGTTACATAAAGCCGGTCCAGTGCCCTAAGCACGACTTGTCGAATCCTGCGTCACGTAAACTCGAATAGTAAACTATAACAATTTTGTATGACGTTTGGAACAGCGCCCGCCCGTGAGCGTATTTGGAACTAAAATTTAGTGTGAGATTTCTCGATCTCGATACGATAACTGTAACGTAACGCAGGATTCGTCAAGTCGTGCTTAGGGCACAGTTTAAACACAAGTAGTACTAGGAATAACGTGTTCGAAACGGGTAACTACGAAATCTTAATGGTAATACTAGTTACTTGTTTTTTTTTCATGTATAAACTTAGGTATAAATTAAGCTCTAAATACAGAAGAAAGCGAATAAAACACAAATTATATAAGAATAAAAATAAGAAGTCTTTATTTCGCATCAGCAACATAGTAATACAGTTTCAAGGTTAACTTTCAAAATAATTAAATATAGTTGCGAAAAAGGAATCCACTCAGCATTCGTCGGGTCACTAAAGGTGGCTTGGCACTGATATTACGCGGATCCTGGTTGGCATGCAATATAGGTATATTCATTGGAAACTTATCGTAATCTTTTCAGGTTTTTTATTATGTTAAGGGGGTACTACCACACCCGAGAACCTATTAAAGAAGGGTAGATACTTAATTATAATTTCGGACCAAAGGGCTGTCAGTTATCTCTCTCAAAGAATCAGCATCGCTATTCAGCGAGGCAACGCTGCCAGCCTTTTAAGCACCATGCCACGGGGGCCTTATTTAGGTTTAATTTAGTTTCAAGTTTTAGTTTAATTAGTTTTAACTTGAATTTAATGCCATTGTAAATTGCTTTCATTATGGTCTTTATTTCGAAAACATCATACAAATGGATGAAAATAGCCTCCCAACGTCCCATTAGGTACAAATGGAAAACCGCCATAGTAAATGTGGTCGTTTGACGTAAACCCACTGTGTCACAGCGCACTATCATTCAATTGTGCGTACGCGCAGGCTGGAGCTATGGGAAAACTGCAGGTTCAATGACCAGGTAAATGGGTTAGTTGAATCATCGGAGCTCAAAATATTTTGAATTTCGTAAATGATGACCCTAATATATGAAGCAAAAATATCAGAGATTACAAAATTTTTATACATCTTAAAAAAAAAGCTTATTTCAGAGTTGCAAAAGCGTTTGGTTGATGCAACTTGTGACCAAAGGGCTGGCAGTTTTCTCTCTCAAAGAATCAGCATCGCTATTCAGCGAGGCAACGCTGCGAGCTTTTTGGGCAGGCCTTATTTAGATTTAATTTAGTTTTAAGTTTTAGTTTAATTAGGCTTAGCTTGTATTTAATGTAAATGTAAATTGCTCTCATTATGTAAATAAAAGTCTTCAGCTTTCATACAATACAAATATTATTTATTGAAAACCACAAAACAGTACAAGGAGATTACAGAAAAACAGGTATGGTAGACAATAGGCGGTCTTATCGCTTAAAAGGTCATATTATGTAGGTAAGTCAGAAGTTCATAAAGATAACCAACTTTACGCAACGTCAAACGCCCCTTTCGCGGTATCCAAATCCGCTTTTATCCGGTGTTTTAGATGCACGTCAAAAGAGCAGCCCCTGTCTTCCCGCCAATCGATATGCAGGCGCTGATGGCACTCTGCTTTCGGGTGGAGATGGGACAGTCCTGGCTCCTATTTCACCAACGTTACAAAAGGGTTTTGGACTGGTGTCAAAATAAAATAATTTTACATTTTCACTTATCAAGCTTCCGAAAATACTCATAAAAAGCAGATGCCTCACTTATTGCTGCAATTAAAACGATTTTAAATTTAATAAAAACTAATAAAAGGAGGCAGTTTAATTGATCGCTGAAAATTATGACGTCATGGTTCTTAATTCAATACAAACTTCATACTAACGGATCCTTTTGACATTTCATAAAAAGTTGCTGATTTGACAAAGAGGAAACAACCCTAATGTCAGCTTTCAATGACAATTCAGCGTAAACTGCTGATTTGATGCTTTTTTGTTTTAGCGCGCTTCATATTGGCAATGAAATGTGGCTCGAATTGTCATTGTAAACTGACAATTGTAATGTTGGTGAAATATAGGCCAGGAATCCTCAAAGTGAAACGGCTGCATGGTAGTCTGCCTGGTTGACTGACTCTTGTGGGCATCTCTGTGGAGACAGTGTTTCGCATTTATTTCGAGTATTTCAAACAATATCAATGTAATAAAAATATATAGCAGTAGTCACCAGTAGTAGTTCAATTAGAGTTGATAAGCTAGCTGTGGTAAAACTGCTTATTATACTTAAATATAATTTGGTTTCAGAAACAACTTGCGCCTAGCAAGGGTACGGGGTGACCATCCCAACTCTATGTGAGCTAGTATGAGTTAGCTAAATATTTACACAAGATTAAACGGACCTGCTAATAAAGCATTTTCATGATGACTTGATGACTTTCTATGGGAAATTTACGTTTCCCCCGTCAAAAAGACCGATGAGAGCAAGTGGGATTAGAATATTTGATTTCTATTTTTATACGACAAGGAAGGCAAACGAGCAAGTTGGTCACCTGATGGTAAGTGATCACCACTGCCCATAGACACCCGCAACCTCGGGGGTTTGCAGATGCGTTGCCAGCCTAGAGAGCTAAGATGAAATGCCTCTCGTAACTACACCGGCTGTCTTACTCTAAATACCAAAACACAACTGTGCAAGCACTGCACTGCTGCTTTGCGGCAGGATTACCGAGTAAGATGGTGGTAGCGATCCGGATGGACCTCGCTCAAGTTCCTACCACCCGCAAAATGGAATGGAGAAGTTATGGCTTACTAACCTATCCCTTGTTTCCACCACTGTCCCTCCTCCCTCGGAACGCGTGGTGCACTCACACACCCTCAGGTGAGGCGAGGTGAGTCACGTGTCTGTGTGAGCTGCGGCTGTGTGCGTGCCAGACTCGCCGGCGCGGACTGCGAGGGTTGCCGATGACAGATTTAAATAAAAGTTTTTTTTTTTTTCTGCTGTCATCCAACTTACCTATCTATACCAAACCGTTGAAGCGTTTCCTCCTGCGGAGACGGTCCTGGCCTAACTACCAGAATTTCACTATCAGATTATTGTATTTTTTTGTTTTTTTTTACCCAGGCTGATTCAACCCAGGACCAATTATTGTATTGTCACCGGACTTACCTAATAAGTATGCCAAATGTCATCTCACAATCGGTTGAGGATACTGTTATAAAATTCACTTGCAAGATTTGACATTTGTACATACATTGCATGTTAAATGAAATTACAGGCATTTCATCTTAGCCCTCTAGGTTGGCAACGCATCTGCAATCCCACTGGTGTTGCGGATGTCTATGGTCAGTGGTGATCACTTAACATCGGGTAACCCATTAGCTCGTTTGCCTTCTTATTAACCCCCGACGAAAAAGAGAGGTGTTATAAGTTTGACCTGTGTATCTGTGTGTCTGTGTATCTGTGTATCTGTCGGTGCCATCATAGCTCCCAAATGGGTGGACCGATTTCGATGCACTTTTGTAATCGAAGGCTAGTTTAATCCAGATGGTTCTTAAGCTAAGTTTTATTAAAATCGGTTCATCTCACCCGTTTTTGAAATATTGAACTTTGAAATGACAATGTGGGGGTTTCTCAACTTTTCTAAGCTGGTTAGATTAGGTTATTGTCCAAATTGTAGGTTATTGTATTCAACATGACAAATTGCCAACCCTGCCGTATGTACGGCGCGTTTTTAATATTTGATACACACGCGCCTCTTAGGGGAGGGAGGGCAAAGATAACACGCTGCCCCCGCGAGGGAAAAGCAGACAAACCAACCTTATGGCTTTACTGTTTTATACCATAGACGTTTTGTGGTCTCAGTTCAGTAGAGACCCTGACTATGAAGCTTGAGGTCCCGGGTTTGATCCCTAGTCGGGGCAGTGCCCTTAGTGTAATCAAAAAGACAAAATACGTCTCGATCGCGTTTGCGTTGAAGTGTCAAAAAGTGAACGCGATCCAAACGTACTTCTTGGCCTGGTCGGCGATTACACTAAGCGCTCAGATGTTTGTATGATGAATACGAATGTTTGTTTGTTCTCGGGTCTTGGATGTTTAATATATATACTTTATATAAAGTATGTATTTATCTAAATAAGTATGTTTATCTGTTATCTAGTACACATAGTACAGTCTTTGCCCAGCTTGGGACTAGGTCAATTGGTGTCAATTGTCCCATGATATTTATTTTATTTATTTATTAAGTTTTTCAATCCGTGGGAGGCTGGGAAGGGGTATCGTTGTCCCGCTCCCACATAGCCCTTAGTAACCGTGTGTCTCGCTTCACTCCAGGCGCAATTAAGTTTGAAACGAACGAATGCGCAATCCATCGTAAGAGTATGTAACAGTGAGATTAAGTCTCGCTCACGTTGCGCAGAGACATCTCATGATCACGTTTCCAATAGGCCACGTGAGGTGTGTGTATCTGTCGCAACGTTAAGCGGCGGACTTACACCGGTTACAATTAAGAAATAAACGAATTCTACACAGTCGAAGACGCGGGCAAAAGCTAGTGTACATTTGGGGGAGCATATCTGGCCAGACAGGTGTTACCCCTGGCCTCTATTTCACCATCATTACAATTGTCAGTTTTATACGACAATTCGAACTACATTTCTTTGACAATAGGAAGCGCGCTAAAACAAAAGCTCTTCAAGTCGGCAGTTGACATCGAATTGTCATTGAAAACGGACAATTGTAGAGTTGGTGAATTAGGGTCCTGGGGACCGCTAAGTAAGAAGGAAGGGAGTTGGAAGTTGTATCTATATGTCGGGGACAGCCGAGGGGGGGGGGGGGCAGACATCGCGCACATATCACGTGGTTTGCTAGCTAGGATGAAAGAGGTTTTACACGTAGCAGAGCTTAGTCACGAGCTTTACTCATCTTCAAGATCGATTGAGGTGATTGAAATAACTGCACATGCTGTCATGTTTCACTTGTAAGCCAGTCTTTATTCGATTAAGGCCTACAGTAATGACTCTACCGCACGGTTCGGAAATAACCTCTATTGAGAAGATACCGGCAAGAAACTCAATGAGGTATAATCTTTTCAATAATAACATCATATAAGATCTTAACTAGTTACACTTGATATCAGCGCCGTTGGCAAACATGAACCTTGAGTATAGAAGGTATGTTTCGAAATTCCCAAGGGATAGAGAACCAGCCCATTTTTAAATATTTCACGGGGGCGAAGCCGCGGGGCATAGGTAAGCTAGTATATGCATTTGAGAGAAACTTCGTTAGCGCGATTTAGAAAAGTGATGACGTCACCCGCGCTCGCTAACTATTCGTGGCGCTAGAGTGGCTACTTCTATCTAAACGTGTAGATACACAAATCTTCATCATTCAAACACATTGTCCTATCAAACGCAAGCAATAAATCGTAAGATCAAATCATACACATAACATTATGTCAACTAATTTACATACAATCTGCCACATTCCAACGTAATGCTTGTATGTGTGTATGTTAATTCAACGTAACTTGCTAACTCTCATCTGTGTATGTTATGCTAAACGTCTATATCTACGTAACTCCTTGGAGTAATAAACCAACCGGAGATGGAAGGAATACGACCAGCGGTCATAACCTTCAGTTTGAGTGTGATTGTGTGTGAAGTTCAAGTTAGTGTTTGACTATTTCTTTGTTTGCTGCCTCGCCTCCCTTAAAAGTTACAAAGTTTTTTTAAATAGAAATAGCTGTTGTCCGCGACTTCGTCTGCGTAGATTTTGATCGCGATCCCGCGGGAACTATACAATTTCCTCCAATAAAAAGTAGCCTATGTTATTCCTCAATATTCAAACTATCTTCTTACCAAATTTTATCTAGATTGGTGAAGCGGGTTTTCCGTGAAGAGGTAACAAACAGACAGACAGAGAGACAGAGTTACTTTCGCATTTGTAATATTAGTTAGCATAGGAATAGGATTAGGATTAGGATTGACTGAAGCCCCAAGCTCAACTTCGTTGAATAATAAAAAATCGGCTTCCTAGTTTTTCCTATCATGAAGTTAACAAAAACATTGTCAGGGTTGATTTCACAAACGTTTTTACTCCAGTAGGTAGGTATAACGCTTACTCTGAGAAACTTATGTCAAATCGCCATAGTTTTTTGACATTAGTACAAGAATACAACGTACAAGTAAAAACGTTAGTGAAATCGACCCTTAGTGCATCCGTATGATACGAAAGGTGTATAGTGTTTGCCGATTTCAGTGGTTTAAGCTGAGGATTGTCCGTTAATCAGTTAGTTACGGTACTGTTTAATAGTAATTTAATATTTTTTTTTATAGTAATGCAATATTTTTTTTTCTAAACTGTATTTATTTGTAGGTATACAAATAGTGCACGTCGCGTCTCCGTTTGGCTTAATGCTCTACTCGTAGCTCTCATCTCTGGGAATGTAAGTATGTATAAGTAATTAGTTAACAATCAATACGCATGCGCCTTGTGGTTTGATTAATGTGCGTGATGAAGTGAGATGAGTAATAAATGTATGGAGTTGACATTCTATCTTTTGCGTATGGCTTTACCTTCTTTCTTTTTTTTTCTTTTTTTTAGAATATAATTTTACAGCAAAGAGGTTTGCAACAATAACTTTCATCTATGATTTATTTTAGAAGATTTTCCTGCTGTCATGTCAAGCGTGTGTCATGTAGAACTACCAGAAAATATAGTTCAATAAAATAAACGGTCCTAGAATTATTACTCTTTTATTGGTATAGCTTACTAAATCCCACCACTTTTCATATTTTTTTAATTAATATTGAAAGGTAAGATTTCATGAAACTTAACATTCTTAGCAAAGTATTACGAAGTACGTTACTAGATATTTTCGCTGAGAAAATATCAAACCGGGAATGTATTAATTAGACAGGGAAAAATATCAATAACCTTGGTTTATGGCACAAAAATCTTTAAATATGAATTCCCAATTACTTTCATTTGTTTCGTGAATTGTTTTGGTCACACAAACTGTGATATTTGTGTTTGGACAAATAAGGAGACATGTTCATCTCTTTATGGGTCATACTAGCTTTCGCCCGCGGCTTCGCCCCCGTGGCAGAACTCTCTATCCCGTGGGAATTTTAAAAAATCCCGCCTTATCCCGGGTGTACGTTATAAATGGAACCTCTATGCCAAATTTCAGCTTTCTAGCTACAGAGGGGTTCGGACTGTACGTTGATCACTCAGTCAGCCAGTCAGTGCCCTAAGCACGACTTGTCGAATCCTGCGTTACGTTACGGTTATCGTATCGAGATCGAGAAATCTCATAATACATTTTAGTTCCAAATACGCTCACGGGCGGGCGCTGTTCCAAACGTCATACAAATTCGTTACAGTTTACTATTCGATTTTACGTGACGCAAGATTCGACAAGTCGTGCTTAGGGCACTGTACTTGTCTTTTTACTATAGATACGAGTCGATTACCTACTTCTAGTTTCGCACATGCCCGTCGGGTGCTGCTCGCATCTGCGCACGAGTAAAGTTGCATCTCAAGCGTTGGGAAAAATTCACACGCGTAGGTACCTACTGACGTTTATATTTTATACGTTGCCGTTTACCTATGTACATTGTATGTATAGATGTATTTATAGTGTCATTCTATGAAACTTGCTAACTAATAATATGTAAACAAACTGCCATACTGAAATTGTCTCTGAATGATGAATTTACTATGGGGGTTTGTTTATATAGTTAGCAAGTTCCATACATTAACTTGATAATTGTTCACATATTTCTGATAGAAACTGTCGTAAGTGTAGATGGTTTTGACGAATAAATTAGTGCATATTATATTTTTAACGCTCTGGTAATATTAACCTAATTAGGGTATGTTGGCATTGGTGTGTTGGGCTAATTATGTAGAGTTGCACATTACTTTATCTATACACACATATTATAAGTATGTACTCGGAAGGTGGGTTCAGAAGCTAAAGGCGTAACAAGCCCGCCACGAATGTCATTGTTTTTATTTTAATCATTGCCAAACATACCGAGCAGACTTTTTTTTTTACTTAAAGCCTATTTTTTTTATTGCATTGCTTTGTGAAAATGAAAACTGAATGTCGTAATGCTGGTCGTTACCTACGGTTTCTGAAAGCATTATAGAGGATTTATGTTGTGTGTAGATAAATCATATTACGTGCAATAAGTATTAATAATTGTGCGTAAGTACCTAACCGGTGGATGCGTGATTTCGTCTTATGTAGAGCGCGCCGCGCTACGCAACGCAATGTTGCGCAGGAGTTGCACGCATAGCTCTTCTGTTTGCCCTAAAGTCGTAAAAAAATTTAAATGTGAAATGAAATGCCTTTCCAATGAGAACGAATGAAAGGAGAAGAAAACCAATATCAGTCAAAAAAGTCTAATTGTAATAAACATAAAATTATTAAGACAATAATAAATATTTGACAAGGTCTCAAAAATTCGACAGCCAAAAAAGCTTCCATTGTGCTTAAAAAAAGGCCATATCTTCAAACAAATACAGCTTATTGTAAACACCCATAAACCAACACCTTTTGCAACCCTTCAGCCGTTACACCTCTAATCTTAACCCTAAAACGTTCAAAGGGTCAGCCCTTTGTCCCCAGTGTGAAGGGTCAGCCCTTTGTAAAAGAGAACCAATAGGTTTTTTATAGGTCCACCTTTGTCCGGCGTGGTCCAGATGACCCCATGGTCAAATTTCCATGTCCGAGGAGAAGGGTCAAGCTGATTTAAATGAGTGGTCAAAAGGGCTCGGCCAATGGCTGGAAAGTAATAATTTTATTTGGCTATTATTAAGGTTAAGAGCAATGTAATGCTGCTTAAAATACATCCTGTATTTTAGACGAAGTTCTTCTTTTATTCTATGAGAAACGACATTTAGCAGGATACAGAGTAGTGGCCTTATTCATAAACGTCACTCAAGCCTCCATTAGCTAAAACAGGTTTTGTCTTCTTCTTACTAACGGAAATGTCAATATGACAAAAAAGGACAAACGAACTTTAACGGCATTTTAGTTAAAATAGGTTTATGAATAACAGGGTAGGTATTTAGTCATATTTAGGTAAACGTTCCAATGATCGACACGTTAATTCCAATAATTTACACTCTACATTTGTCACCTTTATTGCTACTTATTAAGATTGAAGGTGTCAACTACTGGGACAGCGTCGGGCACAGGGACATTTACAAATAAAAAATAATAAACTAACTTAAAAGTTGAGAAACGCCCGACTGTTTTGCTTCAAAGTCAATGAATATCTCAAAAACGGTTACACATACACAAACACAGATATACACACCTCAAACTTGCAACACCCCTCTTTTTCTAGTCGAGGGGTGTTTTCGTTGTTTATGTTAAAAAACGAGGTATAATTTTGAAATCGTTTCATTTACTCGCAACACAAAAATGAGACCAGATATTTATTGCTATAATTTGCATATTTTTTAGGATTATTCTTATAGCTGATATGTAGCTTTTATTATAGCCGTTTTTAAAGATTATAAGAAAGCCCTCGGAAGTCACACTTACCTTTCACCTTGTTTTTAAGCGCAGTATTTTCATTTTCTTTAAAGTAAAGATCCAACTTGCGAATTTCCTTTCTTTCTTTTATAATTTTGTATCTCTTTTGCGCATGGGTATTATATTTAGGGTAAACAGTTTTAAATTCCTCAAACGATTCACTTTCGTCGCTACTGTCGTCATCTTTTTTTTTATTTTCTGCTCTCCCTATACAGAGACAAAGTATAAGTAACAAAAAACACTTGCACATTGCTAAGTTGACATTAAAAAAAGTGATTGATTACCTTAATTTCATGGATCGATTTCAATTTAACAAGATTTTCTCCTCAAGACGTATACGAGATGAACCATGAAATGTTAATTTCAATTTCAGCAATCATGCAATTTATGACATTATTCAATTAAAATTTCACTCATACTTACGTATATCCATGACCCCTTGAATACAACGATTTACTTTTTTTTTATCCCCATTGTTTTCCGGGGTAATGAAGAAATTTGTTGAAATTAGCGCTTCAAAATATCCCTGTAACAATAGCAACAGATTGATACCCGAAAATGGAGATAGTAGGTAGAGTCGAGGAAATTAATTCCTGACCCACCATAGAACCTTTTCACAGTAAACGTCTTAGTGACATCGCATAGCTTGACAAGTAAAATCGTTATGACGTTTACTATGAAAATGATCTATGGTGGGTCAGGAATTAATTTCCGCGACTGTACCTATAGCTTCATCCTGGGAGAACGGAAGTTTCCTGTCAATGAACAAAACAAAATAGCCGTGACAGCCTGGTGGTTTGACTTATGGCCTCTCAACCAGAGGGTCGTGGGTTCAAACTCCGGCTTGCACCTCTGAGTTTTTCGGAATTTATGTGCGGAATCCACACTGGACCCGCGTGGGAACTGTAGCCCAAGCCCTCTCATTCTGAGAGGAGGCCTGTGCCCAGCAGTGGGACGTAAATAGGCTGATGATGGTGAACAAAATAACTTCTCATTGTCACACACGACCGCGCTACCAAAACATAATTTCTAATTCTTAATAATTCATCTAAAGAATTCTCAACATATTCATCCAACGTCTCCCGTCCAGCTGCTGTCCAACAAAGGATTCGCAATCCGTTACCTGCAAATTTTAATTGCCAAGATTTGCATAATAGAGGGAATAGATAAAGGAACAGATAAAGGAATAGATGGAAGGGACGCGGGACATGATCGATGGCCTGTTGTGGGGCCAGCTGAGGAAGCGGAAGATGTTGAACGTGATCATAACGAAGATGACGGTATGAGTTTGCTGCAAGATGCTACTCCGCTCGAAATTTTCATAAGTGGAATTATAACTTGAATAGGGTAGTTGACTGATGTCAAAATAAAATAATTTTACATTTTCACTTATCAAAGCTTCCGAACATACTCATAAAAAACCGATGCCTCACTTATTACTGCAATTAAAACGATTTTTAATTTAACAAAAACTAATCAAAGGAGGCAGTTTGACTAGATACTCAAAAAATCCTCCTGGCGTAAATTAAAAATAAAAATAAAAAGGGTAGTTTGGAATTCATTTTTAAAAAAGGGTAGTTTAGGACTCACATAAAAAGGTAGTTTGGAATTTATAAAATATTAGTGGGTACGTTGGTATTGTCATTAACTAAGTTGAGTACATGGTTTACATATGTCAGTAGTGGAAGTGGTGGCATGTTGAGCGGTTGTTGTTGTGCTTCGTAAATGGCCTCGTGGAGAGTGCCGAAAAGCGTCAGCGTTTAGTATAGTGGTGGTGGTGATAGTTGGGTCTGTGTGGCATGTGTTGATTCGTGTAGCAGTGGAGGCGGAGGTGTTGCATGGAAACATACATTTGCCGCACAGATATAACTATTTGTCATTAGTGGTCGCGGGTGAGCAAAGTAATTGTTTTTTAGTTCATAAATATGGACCTCCGCAAAGTAACGCCTGATTCAATAAATTAGATACTCAAAATGATGATGTCATAGTTCTGTCCAGGAGCCAATCAAATCGTTTTGACATTTCAAAAAAGTTGCTGACTTGACCAAGAGGCAACATCCCTGTTATACTTCTTACAGGCACTTTTTTCCCTGATTGTTGTGAAAACTGTTATTTACGAGTAATCAATGAGTGCTGTTACTACAACTATAGGGCTAGCACGACTGGCCGCGACTTTGTTTGTCGCGCGAGATTATATTACCCGTCCCGTTGCATTCTGAGTGACAGAAAAGGACGGGCAGTTGTTCTCGCGCGAGTTTATATTACCCGTCCCGTTGCATTCTGAGTGACACAAAAGGACGGGCAGTTGTTCTCGCGCGAGTTTATATTACCCGTCCCGTTGCATTCTGAGTGACAGAAAAGGACGGGCAGTTGTTTTCGCGCGAGACAGAAGTCGCACTGTGAGTTTTGTGCTAGACCTACTGTTCGATTAAATGTGCTGCTGAGTATAAATGGGAGCAATGATATTGTAGAGCAAAGGTATATTACGTTCCAAGTAAATTAGGTTTGAAGAAGAACTGTTGGCAAAGTTGGTTGTCGAATGTAACTTTCGTAAAGTGAACAGTAATGGTCAGAAAGAGTGGCAAATTGGGTCTTTTGTGAATCTTCAACTCAGTCGCGATAGTAACATTAGGTATCTGCCTGTTTATTCCGTAAACCTGCGAGTCATGCTACCGGTTTGCTACAAAGCTCTATGTCTCGCCTATTTTATTAACTTTTCACTTTAAAAATGCTACCTTCATGTTTGTTGAACAAAGCACTCAAAAAGATCAGTAACGAAATATCATACCTAACTAATTACAAGGAATTCAAAATCTAGGTGTATTATTGAGAAAGTATTCAGTACAATGTTAAATAAATAATGAAAGTTGATTCCGGATCGCAAAATAAAATTTATAGATGACATCATAGATAACGACAACCTACCAAAGTATCATAACATAACTGAGAATTCCCATTATAAACAAAACAAAACACGACCACTAATCCCATAGGAGACAGCATCCCAAAAAAAACAATAACCTCGCAAATTACCATAAACAACGCATTATAAGACGGCGGTTAACGTAAACCGGTTCCAAACCGGTTTCACCCGGAAATATTCGGTTCTTAACACCGTGCAAATTTAAATTTGCAGACAACTACTCTCGATATCATGAGATCCTTCGTGTGTTCTGAGCGCGGTGATGCTCCCTTGTTTTTTTTGTAGAGGTAAAGGTAAGTTGGTAATTTAATATGGTTTCCTGACACTATCAGACAAATGGTTCTTTGTTTCTTTAAGCGTTGGTCCATCTTAGGGTTAGTGGATTAGTGAGAAAGTATTGTACAGTTGACATCAATAGGAGATCAAAATTTCTCGCCTCTGTTTCTTCTATCTTAATACATATAATATGACGAAAGGCAATGAACTTTGGGTGCTGTCTGTACATTAAGATGGACAAACATGGGGTTACGGGTATTAGTTAAATGCCTTTTGTTAAATAATTGCGGGATTTTCGATCACGTTCCCATGGGATGTACGGAGGTCTGTAATGGTTTAAGGTACATGGATACCTACTTAATTATGATATTGTACGGTCAATGCAAAAATATGTATCGATCGATTAATCAACAACAACAATACCACAACCGTAATTCGCCGACATAAGAGCCACGGGATATATTTTTGAGTAAGTTATATGCACGCATATTTTTGCACTTGACTGTACTAAGTACTTATTTACAGAAATATATTTAAATTTGGTTAAACAAAATGGCAAAAATTAAACATACGTTTAGAAATAAGTGTATTACAATTTTTCTATGCTGACTATACTTTTATGAAATGTAACAAACATGTATTGTCACGTTCACTCATTCGATCCGTTAGTGCTAGGTCTTATCAATTAGTACACAAGAAAATAAAATGTAAAAATGAAATTAAATGAAATTAGAAAAAAACCTGGATGAAATAAATTACATAAATAATCAACACTGCTTTCAGCCTCTAACGCGTGCAATTTTTTTAACAAGGGCTACATTTGACCCTGAAAATAACACAAACAACAGTTACAGTTACAAAACAAACAGTAAAATAAAAATTCAAGTTAAAAATCGATTGTGTGGTGATCCTGCATCTGCCCACTGAAGCGAACTGATAAGACCCGATAACAAACCAGTATTAACTGCCAGCTAACTAACAAGCAAAAATAAACTTTAAACCTTCCGGATACAATGCATAAAGACAGCGAAAACAATAAAATATACGAGTCAAGAAACTCCCGAATGTGGTAAAAACCATTTTAAGCCCTAGTGCTGTAATGTTAGTGTGGAAAGTCATGTGATATGCGCCGCTATTGAGGTCAACAATTCGCACCTTTCGAGCCAGTTCGGTTATCGGTCGACAAGAAAATGTGGGGAGAAAATCGATGGCTCTTTGTTCGTCGCTTTTTAATACGTTTGTGTTTACGCCTTTTTGATAAAAGTCTTTTTAGGGTTCCGCACCTCAAATCCTTATAGGAACACTTTGTTCTCCGTCTGTCTGTCTGTCTGTCAAGACCCTTTTTCTCTGGAACGCGTAGAGGTAACAAACTGAAATTAATAGCAAATACTCAAGCCTGCAGTCCCCTGAAGCCGTGACAAAATCAAATTTCTAAGTGAATGCAATCAAAAGATACAGTCTTTATAAATGGTGTTTCCATACAAAGAGGCGTGGTATCAAAAATTAAAGGGTACTTCCAGTTGTCCTAGAAGCTTAGAATTTGGTATGAAGGTAGCTCTTATAGCACAATTACACTGGAATAAGTCCGAAAATCTTAATTTTTTCCGTATGTCTGTATATGCCAATGACCAATGTAAAATGAACCACTCTGCGTACATTTTGCTTAGAGTAGGGCTCTGCTATTCTGCTAACACCATACAATTTAAAACATCCAGGGGAAAAGTTGAAAAAATCTTCGGGACTCCATTCCCGTGATAGACGAACTACAATACAATACAAATATTCTTTATTACTACTACTTTTACTATTTACATACTTACAAATTTGCACGGAATCCTCGGTGCGCGAGTCCGACTCGCACTTGGCAGGTTTTGTTTTCTTACACATGGATGGTTCGTTGGCCTGTGGAAGTAGGTATATGTATGGCACGTAGTATCTTGTATCAAACACTGGGCTCGAGTTTGGCAATCACTGAAGGTACAGAAAACGTTGAGAAGTAGGTAGTTAGAAAGATTGACACGTTCCAGGATTTAATAAAACATAAACTTCTAAACGAAACTAACCAACTTAGAAAAGTTGAAAAACCCCCGACATTATCATTTCAAAGTTCAATATTTCGAAAACGGGTGAACCGATTTTAATGAAACTTAGCTAAGAACCATCTCGATTAAACTAGCTTTCGTTTAATAAAATCGCATCGAAATCGGTCTCTCCGTTTCGGAGCTATGATGCCACAGACAGATACACAGAAACACAGATACACAGGTCAAACTTATAACACCCCTCTTTTTCGTCGGGGGTTAAAAACACATTTTCGGTGAAGGAAAACATCGTAAGGGTAGAGAAGGGTAGGTAAGAGAGAGGAGAGGAGTCTTCCGCCCAGCAACGGGACGTAAATAAGCTTATGATGAATTCATACAAGAATCTAATAAGATAACTATTGGAAATAATTTATTGAATCAGGCGTTACTTTGCGGAGGTCCATATTTATGAACTAAAAAACAATTACTTTGCTCACCCGCGACCACTAATGACAAATAGTTATATCTGTGCGGCAAATGTATGTTTCCATGCAACACCTCCACCTCCACTGCTACACGAATCAACACATGCCACACAGACCCAACTATCACCACCACCACTATACTAAACGCTGACGCGTTTCGGCACTCTCCACGAGGCCATTTACGAAGCACAACAACAACCGCTCAACATGCCACCACTTCCACTACTGACATATGTAAACCATGTACTCAACTTAGTTAGTGACAAAACCAACGTACCCACTAATATTTTATAAATTCCAATCTACCCTTTTATGTAAGTCCTAAACTACCCTTTTTTAAGAAATGAATTCCAAACTACCCTTTTTATTTTTAATCTACGCCAGGTACCCCGTTATTTTTAACCGAGTACGGTAAAAAGAGAAGTCATGTTCTCATTATTACTATGACACATTATTAAAATTAGAACCAAGTCGTAACAAAGGCGAAGAAACCAAATTAACTTGTTCAACAAACAACTTGTTGTTTGTTGTTGTCTGACAAGATTTATAATATTTTAAAATCAAATAACATCAATGTTGCCTTTAAGACTACTAATTCTTTACGTTCTAGACTTTGTAATAACAAAGAAAAGGTGGATAAAGGGAACAGGTCGGGCGTATATAAACTCACTTGTGGCGACTGTAGTCAAGTATACATTGGACAAACCGGTCGAAGCTTTGATACTAGATTTAAAGAGCATGTCTCGTCATATAGGCATGATCATCCAGAGAAATCAAACTTTGCCAAGCATTTATTAGAAACGAATCATTCGTTGTTAGACTCAGATACGTACGAAATTTTACATTATTGTGATAAGGGTTTGCGGCTATCGGTTTTAGAACAATTGGAAATAATTAGGTACAACAACATGGGGTCTATTATTAATGAACAAGTTAATTTGGTTTCTTCGCCTTTGTTACGACTTGGTTCTAATTTTAATAATGTGTCATAGTAATAATGAGAACATGACTTCTCTTTTTACCGTACTCGGTTAAAAATAACGGGGTACCTGGCGTAGATTAAAAATAAAAAGGGTAGTTTGGAATTCATTTCTTAAAAAAGGGTAGTTTAGGACTTACATAAAAGGGTAGATTGGAATTTATAAAATATTAGTGGGTACGTTGGTTTTGTCATTAACTAAGTTGAGTACATGGTTTACATATGTCAGTAGTGGAAGTGGTGGCATGTTGAGCGGTTGTTGTTGTGCTTCGTAAATGGCCTCGTGGAGAGTGCCGAAACGCGTCAGCGTTTAGTATAGTGGTGGTGGTGATAGTTGGGTCTGTGTGGCATGTGTTGATTCGTGTAGCAGTGGAGGTGGAGGTGTTGCATGGAAACATACATTTGCCGCACAGATATAACTATTTGTCATTAGTGGTCGCGGGTGAGCAAAGTAATTGTTTTTTAGTTCATAACTATTGGAATACCACTGGTGATCTTATTAAGATCAGAAACAACTGCTCTTGAGTGGAGACCACGACTCGGCAAACGTAGTGTAGGATTCCCTCCGGCCAGGTGGGATGACGATCTGCGAAAGACTGCAGGCAGATGCCGGATGCGGCAAGCTGAAGAGAGGGCGCTATGGCGCTCATTAGGGGAGGCCTATGTCCGACAGTGGACTAAAATATGGGCTAAAAAAAATAAAAAGGTCCTCGA
Organism: Clepsis dumicolana; assembly: GCA_963691665.1. Taxonomy (NCBI): domain Eukaryota; kingdom Metazoa; phylum Arthropoda; class Insecta; order Lepidoptera; family Tortricidae; genus Clepsis; species Clepsis dumicolana. The sequence continues at coordinate 6,101,336 of OY829526.1, forward strand.
ATTAATAAAACTCAACTATAACTTTCTACAATTTCATTGAGACTCATACAGCAAAACTCATGAATTCATGCATTAGCATTCTACGAAATTAATATTCATCACAGCAGCTTCAAATTTAACACCTTGACTTTCAGGTAATCTGACAGACCTCCAGCATAAACGCTTTTTCAAAACACCGTAGTCGAAAAAAACCTTCATTTTATATCATTTTTTATTTATCCTGCACCTGCAGCCATGTCAATAGAGCAACACAAAATCATACACTAAGGTGCACTCGTCCACCGCATCTCACAAAACACCATTGTTATAACCATCCAATTTACATACGGATGCAACCACCGCCCTCCCGAGACAAAGGTCGTAAGTGTAATACTTTCCTATGGGTAATATGCACTTTTGTGTTAGCAGGGAACCACTATCTTAACTGACCCATTTTGTCCACCGCCTTTGCAGATTTTCCCACTGCCCAACAAAGCGGCCCTTTTCGCTACAATTTTTATGGGAAACAATTCTCTATGCTCTATTTTTGCTTTGTCCGAACTCCTTGAATAGCAACGGATTCGCCAAAGGCTTATTTGATTAATAATAATATATGGCATTGTCCTTCTTTTGTTGGTATGACCGTTAGACGATTATTTGTATGGTTAGTAATATGTGGGACGGGTTCGTAAAATTTCCGTTGGTAAAAAAGACGTAAGCATGAAAGCAAAATTGAGGCTGATCTAGCAAAGTGGAGGAGTATCAGTAGCTAGCATACCATACATTAGTACAGGTAGGTACTATTACTATGAAAACAGTGTGTTTTTGTAACTAATATTATTTACTGCAATTAAGTAAAAGAAACTTTCCATCATTTCGTGACGCTGTTTAAGCAAGGTAGTTTACGAGGACGCCATTGTGAAATCCTGTTTCTACAATTAGTTGATATACGTATGTCAAAGAAACTAGTCCATAAATTCGTTAATGCCGTTAAAAAGACAAAAGAAACAAATACAAATGCAACGTGCTACAACAAGTCTTCACAAAACAGGTTGACAACACTTAAATGGTTTACAAATAGCGCCATAACTGTATCTACTAAATCAGACATGAAAAGGCGAGGTTATCGCGATTTTCCAGATTTACCCGTTCTCGTTTTAATTGCATTCAGTGGGCAGTGGACAGAGCAGGCGTCAGGTAGCCAACCCGCGCTGGGTCATGGCACCCCTTTACGCCAATTTAAATACCCCAAAATCACTGGAGCTTGAGCGATGGGGTCATCCAATGACCCCACTGACCCTTTCTTTACAAAACCACCCCTTTCTTGCAAGGCATTATTTGTAATCCCTTACGCGAATCTATCTCTTTGTCCTCATCTATTATAGTCCGATAGTTCGGACATGTGCATCTATCGCTGAAATTTCGCGTTCGTGAGAACGGTCTAGTTTCTTTGCAAAAATGTAACGTCCGTTCTTTATGGGAAAGTTCGGTTCGGGCAGTAGACAAAGAGTGGTCTCTTTTTAATGATTGCCATTGTGTGTTTGATACAGTTTTTGTTCGGTCATCGGTGACCGTTGGCCAACGGATTTGGCGATGCTATTTAAGGACGGGACCCGACCGTTGCGCAGCAGAACTAGACGGACAGTACATGCTGGTAACTTCTACTGCACCGGCTTTACTTAAGAAGTATGTAACGATTTGCTTTTCAGGTGAAGGGTTGGCTGAAAAAAATAGGTATGAATAGGTACATATTTTTTATGGAATCCCAACCCCGATCCCAATACTGACTATACCAGGTCTTTTTGTATGAGTAGGTGGGTATGCTCTATCTATCTAGTAGGTAAATCTGATTATTATGTAGACATCGAAAATGATCAGTATATAATAACTCGGCTTACACTTCAAACGTGCACCTTATCTAACACTATATGCCTATTTTTATACAAAAAATGCGACACTTTTTAATCTATCTAAGAAGTGAAAATTCTAGTTGCCTCTGTAGAAATACTTTTCGTTTTTTATTTCGTATTCGGCGAGAAATTATTGCCCTTGTCAACCGATTATAATCCCATCTGTTTTATTTTCGTCACAATCTCAAACCAAACTACCTAGGCATTAAATACTTAATAGCTTGACACGGGGCGGATTGTTTGACTGATTTTCGGAATTGTAATGTATGTTTGTGCTTACTTGAAATAAATGATTGATTCTTAGTAGCTAGCCAACAGATTTTAGTCACCATACAAAAAAAAATGTTGTGACTACAATCACGCCTGGGATGTTAGCGAAGATGTGCTCTAACTAAAGTAGATGGAGTATTTACGGTTGCAGGTAATACGCATTCTCCCTTGATTTAAAGACGGTCAGATTGGGACACAGACGCAGGCGGGGAATTTCACTTCTTAGCTAAGCTAAATACCTATGCAACTTAGTGTAGATACCTATCATATTATTGTCCTGTGACAATAATTATTACATAAAAGTATAGGAAATTGTTGTTCTGCGATATTACATAGGTATTAATTAAACGAGTTGTCGGTATTTCTCAGAGACCGGCGTTAAATCAAAGCGAATATCCGGGGGTCAAATTATTTCACTCGTAATCATTATCAGGTTACCTTTAGGTATATACGTTTTCCGTGTGTCTTGTAATGTGTTATTGTGTTGATATAATTTCCGGTAATTCTGGTGGGATTGCATGTGTAGACTATTATTGATGTTAACTATTTACTTTACACATGTAAAAAGGAAGATGCAAAAAGGGATTTTTTTCGACTTGTTCCCTTATTTTAGCGGAGAAACGATGCATATATGTATAAGTAAATAAGAAATCAGTCGATTCGGAATAGAGATATTTTGTGATTTTTTTTGGACTAATGAATGAATGTCTGCATTGTTTCCGGACAGTTCATTTTGATGCAATTTTATCGAAACTCATAAAATGTATAGGTTCCCCCAAACTAAGAACTCGCGAACCAATGTTCCCCCAAACTAAGAACTCGCGAACCAATTTTTACGTCAAACATTAGGTACTCTTTAGCATAGACGGTGGCGCCCCCTTTCTCTCCAGGTCTGGATCTCGGTAGTACCTGAAAAGATTCTGCTCATGTTCGAAGTTCAAAATTAATATGCCAATTCACAAACTAAATCGCATGAAATTCTGAGCAACGATACCAAAGTTTTTGTCGGACAAAATTTCGACAACCACATACATACATATGAACGCGGATTCGCCCCCTTTCTCGACACTGAGAACTGGCTCGCTTCGCTCGCTCGTTCATAATCACAGAACACTTTCTTTACCGATAAAAGGCATAAACGGTCAACGTCCACGTCCCCGGATGCAGCGGTAGTAGGGGGAGGCGGGGGGGGGGGTGGCAGTTGGCACGTGCGCGGGCGCAGGTGCCTCTCGCGAGCGCCAGGGGTGAAGAACTTTCATGTTTTCAAAGAAATGTAAGGCTTTAATGTTTCAAAGATTTTCAAGTTAAAGTTAAAGGCGCTTAATAATTAATTTCTTCACGACTTGCTTTTACACACAAGAACTATAAAAACATTTAATTTATACACCCGCTACCTCTCGCAGAGGTGTAAACAAGTATCAGTGGACATGGAGGTGTTGCAAGGAAACATATATTTGTCGCATACGGTGAGCAAATTGATTATTTTCAGTTCATGAATATGTATCTCCGCAAAATAACGCCTAATTAAACCAATTGTTTATTTAATCTTAAATTTAAGTCCCGACCGATATCTAGATAGTACCTACTATGGGCTTAAAATAACTTTATGTGCTAAACAGACCGCTTCAACAAAACTACCTATAACCTCAAAATCAAAAGGTTCCGCACCCCTGATGTTTTTTCTCAACCGTCGCCGGCGCATGTGTTGATTCGTTGTTTGTTTTTAATATTTTTTTTATCAAGATTAAAGACTACTGAACCCTGATACGTATAAGCTCCTAGGTATCCTAGGTTTTAATAGCACATTGCGATGCCACTGTCAGATGCGATCGTGAAGGAATTCACTGTCCTTTGTCTTAAGCCGCGAAATAATTAATGCGATAAAATAAAGTACTATTATTTGAAGTATCTAGTGAGCCGTATTTTTATGCCAGTAGATCTAGTTTGTAACAAATATGTTTATGTCGCATGATTATTCGAAAGCTATCTCTTAGCACAGGTATTCTATACTTAAAAAGAGGTACCAACCACATTGTTAACACTGTACTTTTTGTTCCCTCAATATTTTTTTAATTATACCTAATTAGGCATTTAAGTACGTGCAATTTATAAAATCGAATATTTTGTAAGAAGCTAGGTCTTCGGAGTATTTGCTCCCGAATGGATTGCATTCTAATTCTAAGAGTTGCTTCAGTATTTTCGAGAAGCGTCCGACGGTTAAAAGTGTCATTAAACATTTATGAACAAAGACCTTAAAAAAAGGAAATTCCTACAACGATTAGAAAAGACTACATTCAGGAACTGCGAAACCAATACACATCGATCGATTATAATTATAACTTTCACGTAATGGCAGACCTTTCATCTGCTATAACCTACATAATATCAATACACAAAGGTAAATTAAGGTTCACAGTATACCGTACTACATTACACATTGCATACTTTAAAATGTAAAAAAAAACATTTTGATACTTGCGCAATTTATGAAAACTACCGTAAAATTCAATTAAAACAATATTCTAACCTATTTTATGGTGATTACGAGCAATCGTTTCGTTTTATTTTATCTGGTAATATGGCATGTGATAGCGTGCAGTAAATAATTGCCTTTCGCTGCTAAAGATGATATATATGCACGCTGCTAAAATGACACGGTTATTATGCTGTCATGTTTAGAGTTATTTAATAGTGTTGACCTGCATCATTAAAGATGAGACACGATAGGATATAAAGGACGCAATGTCCGATCCGAATCTGAGAAACCACACACACACACACAACTTCACCAGTCTTTTTTACGTCCCACTGCTGGTCATAGGCTTCCTCTTACAATAGGTACAGAAAGTATCAAACCTGTTTGTCAGCGCTACTCACAGGTGACGCCTGCGCGCACGCACCCCTATCGCCGCCACTTCCTTTGTCCGGGCCACGCTACGGAAACTACGGTTTAAAACACACGTCTTTTCTATACTTATATATACCTTATACTAGTTAAGTATAAATTCCTGCTTATTGCCGGTCATCATCATCATCATCACCAGCCTATTTTACGTCCCACTGCTGGCCACAGGCCTCCTCTCAGAGTGAGAGGGCTTGGGCTATAGTTCCCACGCGGGCCCAGTGCGGATTGGGAACTTCACACACATCATTGAATTGCTTTGCAGGTGCGTGCAGGTTTCCTCACGATGTTTTCCTTCACCGAAAAGCTCATGATAAATTACAAATGTAAATCCGCACATAAATTCCGAAAAACTCAGAGGTGCAAGCCGGGGTTTGAACCCACGACACTCTACTTGGGAGGCCATAGGTTGGGCCACTAGGCTATCACGGCTTAGTAAATTATTGCCGGTACAGAGTCTATAGCGTGTGTACTACAAACAATATTACCTGGGACTTTTTTAATAATATCAATGCAAAGTCTGAACTTGTCTGAAAGACGCTTTTTCCAGAAGTAGAGTTAAGTACAACTTAAATACGAAGAGAATGTTTTTTTTTATATATGGGACCTCATTTTCTAACCTGTACTTAGTGACCATAAAAAAGTTGTGTCTTTTGTTCTAGATCTAGCCTTATAATAGTTTTTTAAGGAATCATATATCTGAATTACTTACCGACTCCGAGCCTATGTACAATTATAAGAAATGAGGCTTAAAAAAACTAGTAATTGGTCGTTAAACTTTCTTAGGGCGGCACCACACGTGCCATTGTGCGGTAATTGAACGTCAGGTGTGTGAAGACCCCTTAAGACAGCAGGACGGACGTTAGAAGCCGTTACTTTTAGCGGGAGCTTAACCATTTAATTGATTTTTTTTTTATGAATGTCAAAACGATCGCCTACTCGTAATTAGTATGAAAAATGTATTTATTACCCTACTATGACCTCAAGATTTTAGCGAGTATTTTTGAAACCTGATTACCTTAGTGATAGTTTAAAATAATACGTAGCATCAGCAAACTTATCCAATTACTTGCACTTACAATATTCTTTCTGTCAGTCTTAAAGATGGCGTCAGTTAATTTTTAACAATCTAATAGAGCAAATATTTGTCATGTTTTTAATTGAACAAATTTAGGGAAAAACACAGAAAATGCCAATCGAAAATCGTTATTTAACAGAAAACCTAATTTTTTGCAACTCGTTTTATTTGACCTCCTGACTGACAGATTCTTTTGTTAATTTTTCTGATCTGATCACCGGCTTAGCTCTGTATTTGTAGAAAAAAAAAACATCGCTATAAATTGTGGTGGCATTTCAGTACAAATGCTTAAAAATAATGACAATAAATCAGCCTCTGCGCAACTCAACCTTCTTATCTTGATCCTTTTCTCATGTTTTTGTTTTGTTTCTTCCTGACCTTTGAGTGAAAATGTCAGTGCTTATTCGTCACGCATCGTTGATGCTGATATGTAGTGACAAGCATTCGTGCTATCCTCCATCCCTCTGTACCTAGTGCTACTTATTATCTGTCCCTTCTTTCATGTGATTCCTGACCCACCATAGAACGTTCTCACAGTAAGTGTTTCCATGATTTTCCTTGTCAGGCAATGCGATGTCATCATGACATTTTCTACGAAAGGGTTCCCAGTCACGATTCAATAGGATAGTATGTTATCTACTAGATTTCAACCAATTTGACACTTTGCCAATCAGCACTTTTAAACAATTACTGGCCATTTCATTCGGGATCCGTACGGATAGCTACCACCACCTTACTCGGTAATCCTGCCGCTAAGCAGCAGTGCTTGCACTGTTGTGTTCCGGTGTGGAGAGTAAGACAGCCGGTGTAATTACGGGCACAAGAGGCATTTCATCTTAGCTGTCTAGGTTGGCAACGCATCTGTAAACCCCGCGGACGTAGTAACTATTAAGTAATCTGTGCCTCCGGGGTTGCGGGTATCTATGGGCAGTGGTGATCATTTACCATCAGGTGACCCACTTGCTCGTTTGCCTTCCTTGTCGTATACAAGTTATTAACATCACACTTAAAACCGAAAAAAGACGCACTTGTCTTACGTAACTTCCCAAAAGGGGTAAACGACTTGAGTTGACGAGCAACCACCTGGGTGGGCAGATGGCGCGGCGCGTGCGCTGTCTTAAAAAAAACTAGAAGTACTTGATATTTGCTAAGTGCAGCTTACGATTTGCCTAGTGATTAAGGCAATTATTATTAATTGAACAGTAGTTTGCAGGAGAAACAATATGGCTCTCAATTGAGTATGAATTGAGTATGTCTTTGTACTTTTTCTCGTTTTATTTTTTATTTTTACGGTGTCCCCGTTAAAATCTATTAGAGTACTAACTTTGGTGTAAGGGTTATGGCACGTGACACGGAATGTAAAGGATCAGCGTTCGATTCCCGGGACTAGTCATGTTTTTTCGGTTTTCTGTGTATCCTTGTTTCAGCGAGCAATTAAAGTTTAATAATGCGGTCATTGTGCTGATAAGAACTCAATCACATGCACTAATTACCTACATGCATACACTGACGAAATACATACCCTTCCACGTTCAAATACCCTAACCAATTTAAAATTAAAAACAGAAAAGGCGACTGCAATTCTAGAAAACAATATACACTATGTCACTTCCACAACTAAGACGAATCGACACCTCATACGTTGAAATCCGTTAAACTGTTTAGGCTGTAGAGCGTGCCAAAGAATTAGACATACCATCTTACTCGCTAATCCTGCCGCTAAGCAGCAGTGCTTGCACTGTTGTGTTCCGGTGTGGAGAGTAAGACAGCCGGTGTAATTACGGGTACAAGATGCATTTCATCTTAGCTCTCCAGCATCTTGGCAACACATCTGTAAACCCTCCGGGGTTGCGGGTGTCTATGGGCAGTGGTGATCATTTACCATCAGGTGACCCACTTGCTGGTTTGCCTTCCTCGTCGTATAAAAAAAACATACCTACATACGGTTGAAAAACATAACCCTTCTTAGGCAGTCGGGTAAAAAGCTTTTGCTTTCGTTGCTACTTAGTATTCAGCCAACAGTCATACATTCCGATCCAAAAAGAAAGCCTCTATTGTTTAATACCAAAAAGACTCAATTATAGTATGGGAGCACGTTTTTGCGGTGACTTTCTCCGCGCGCCCACTGGGCCGGCCCTAGGACTGAAAGTAATATAACTTCTTACACCCTCTCGTTTATGGTATAATGTGGGGACGTGAGAATGAGCGCTGCCACATGACGGTTTGTGAAGTCACTACTCGCTAGACGAAGCAGTAGGAAACCGAAAAAAATTACGTAAGTAGGTTTTATTTATTTACTCAAAAAAAAAATTACACAGCATGCAAAAGTCAAAGTATATGTACACAGAAAAATACGTACAAAACACAATAATAAGAACAACGTTATAGCTATTTATTTAGGGAGTTTTGAATGTAATTTTGCTTACCTAAAGCTACATTTTTAAGAATTAGCGTGCTAAAACAAAACAATAGAACTTTTATACTTAAGTACCTTTTATTGTTTAAACATTATTAGGTGACTATGAAAAAGAAAAATTACATCTGATCAAATTAATGAAAGTTATTTTGTTTCAATTGGTAGGTTTTAATTTATGGAAACTTTATGCCTTCGCTTTAAAAAAAAACTTATTTTCTGTACTTGTATTAAGCAACGTTACCTACGTGATTCTCTGTTCATACTTACAAACAATCATTAAAATAATGTCAGTACAAACATTAGGTTACCTACGCTACATATACCATGTAGGTACATTTTACTGTTTTCCGTAAAAAAACTTTTTTTCGTCAAGGTTGTTTATGAAAGTGTTTTTTGTTTAATTTTTTTAATAAACTTTACTGTAATCGTATCACAACGTCGCGCGCCTCAAACGCAGTGGCATTGCAACACCCACACGACACCCGAAGCGAAGACGTTAGAGGCGGCCGAGCGCGACGCCCGCGCAGATGCGCGCGCATCTGTGCTGCCACGACGCGGGGTCGCATCTAGGCTTTAAGGGTGCTTGACCCCCACTACGATATATATTTTTTTATACGACGAGTTAGGTAAACGAGCAAGTGGGTCACCTGATGGTAAGTGATCACCACTGCCCATAGACACCTGCAACCCCGGAGGGTTTGCAGATGCGTTGCCAACCTAGAGAGCTAAGATGAAATGCCTCTTGTGCCCGTAATTACACCGGCTGTCTTACTCTCCACACCGGAACACAACAGTGCACACACTGCTGCTTAGCGGCAGGATTAGGAAGGAAGATGGAGGTGATTTAAATTATTGGGATTAGGTACACGCGTACATATACTAGTTTAATAACCGAATAATTTAAATGGCCCTATACTGTGAAGCGTTGCTTACCACTTAAGTCATTATCAATTTGGCTTGTACCATGAACTTTTGTGCAAGGATAGCTGGCGTAGGGTATAGAAGAACACGCGACAGTAAAGACGTTAGACTCGCCCGAGCGCGACGCCTGCGCAGATGCGCGCACATCTGTGCTACCGGCGTGGGGTTACATCTTGGCTTCAAGGGTGCATGACCTGCTTGAATGTAGTAAAAATATTGTCGCGAGAAAATAGAAGCCTGGGCAACAAGAAGGTCTAATAACCCAACCATAAAAAATAGTAATACCGCCGGCTTAAATGCAAAACCGACTATCTGCTATTTTTTCACTTTTTCACTTTTACACATGAATCAAAAAAAAAATGCTGAGTTGATGTATAAAAGTCAAAAAATGAAATGAAATTGCTTTGCCTTTAATCCGGCGATACAAGTTTTTTTTGGTGACTGTACTTTTTGTTGACTGTTGATCCAACTTACATATCCATACTAAATGTGACGCTGATGAGCTCAAGAAAGAAACCGTTGAAGAGTTCTCCTCCTGCGGAGACGATCCTGGCCGCGTGACCAAAATTTCGCTACCAGATTATTGTAATGTCACTGGAGTTACATAAGTATGCCAAATTCCATCTCAATCGGTTGAAGACAACTGCCTTAGAATTCAGTTGCAAGATTTGGCTCAACATTACGTACATTACAAGTTACTAGGCAGTTCCATATTTCCCTGTTTCCATTGAGCTACAGCGCACTTCGAGACGTAACCTAAAATCTCATTAACCGTACAAAATCGGGCTTAACCACACACACAGACGTTACAGAGTACTACGTGTATTACAGGTGTATGTGTGTCTCGACCGTGCCCTCATGTCCGGTCGGAAGGTAACACGAGAGGATGGGAAGCCCTACGCTACCGCATCGCTTCCACACCGGACTACATCTGTAGCCCTACAGGTAGGTATGTACGAGTACTTGTCTGGTGTGCGAAGAGGTTGAGAGTACTGATTCTAATAAGATTGTCTCGAACCAATTTGACGAGGACATTTTTTTGAAAATTTTACGTACCTCTCAGCTTGTCCATTTAATTGAAGTATATATATAGTTAGTTTGGTAATTTGTCGTCATTTTACGAAGTGGGCAAATTATGTTCTTTCCATGTTAAGGTTAGACTAAAAATGGTGGATGATGGCCATAAAATCTTATTAGTCACAAGAACCTTCCGTTCCTTTAATTTTAAGCCACCAGTAACTGACTATGGACTACTTTATGGTCCTTTAAAATTAATCTAACTTGAAAGGTTGAGATCGCGCTCGCAGTCTCTAGGCTAATGTCACTTTCCGGTACTAAATGACAACCAATTTGACACTTCAACGCTAAAACAGCCTTGAATAACATTGAAGAATAACACGCCTGGGTCGTGTTTTATAAAGCTACAAGTTGTAACTTACAAGCGGAAGTCTCTTTCTAACAAAAGGCGATAGAATGAGACTTCTGCTTGTAAATTGTAACTTGTAGCTTTATAAAACACGGTCCTGGTCTCCTGGTTACGGGAATGTCGTTTACATTTATTCCGATGTATGACAATGGCAAAACTTCAGAGCATAACCTCTCTCAAGCTGGCTATCTTGACCAGTTACGCCCGCATCGCTTGGTTAAGCATCCAAGCCTCCGAACCTCCCATTACAGTTCTGTTAGAGAGATGACACAGGCAAGCGAGGCCAGGCATGTCATGCCAATTAGAGGGGAGAGAGCGTGCATGAAGGCAACGGTACAAGCAATGGTTGCTAATAAGACGAAAGATATTGTGATCCTGCTGTAAAAGGTTGGCTTTTTCTCTTACAAAGACCATCTGAAGGGTACACGGAAAGAACTAGTCTAGTCACCGTAGCAACTTTTTTAGCTATCGCGATTTCAAAGTTTGGAACGATGTAATTATCCGTATTTATAATATAATTTTCTTATACGTCTTTTTAGGGTTCCGTACCTCAAAAGGAAAAAACGGAACCCTTATAGGTTCACTTTGTTGTCCGTCTGCCTGTCTGTCAAGACCCTTTTTCTCTGAATCGCGTGGAGGTAGCATGCTGAAATTAATATCAAATACTCAAGCCTGCGGTCCCTTGAAGCTGTGAAAAAATCAACCTTCTAAGTCAACGCAATCAAAAGATACAGTCATTAATAAAAAGGCTATTTCCATACAAATTGCCGAAATCCAAAAACCTAAAGGGTGCTTCCAGTTGTCCTAGAAACTTGAAATTTGGTACGAAGGTAGCTCTTATAGCACAACCACTCAGAAAATTCTCAAAATCTTTCTACGGAACCCTCGTGCGCGAGTTCGATTCGCACTTGTCCAGTTTTTTTAGTGATAAAAAATACAAGTTACATAAATATTTGTATCTGTAACTGAATGCATTTTGTGATTAAAATCTCGTTTTTAAAAAAGTGACTAGACAAGTAGACATATATATTCTTCCCGTTCGGTATACCCTTCAAACTGGATTAGGTAAAGCTGTATCATTAACCCCCGACGAAAAAGAGGGGTGTTATAAGTTTGACATGTGTATCTGTGTGTCTGTGTATCTGTCTGTGGCATCGTAGCTCCCAAACGGATTTACCTATTTCAAAGCGGTTTTTTTTCATCGGAAGCTAGTTTAATCGAGATGGTTCTTAGCTAAGTCTCATTAAAATCGGTTAACCCGTTTTCGAAATATAGAATTTTGAAATGACAATGTAGTTTTAGACAATGGGGTTTCTCAACTTTTCTAAGTTGGTTAGGTTAGGTTATTTTACGGTTCTAAAGCTGTAATTAGTAATTACTTACCTAATAGTCTTAACCTGAAAGCCAATAGATGACCGGTCGTCCGTAGCTCTCGCTATAAAACCAAAGCGCGCATTTAAAAGGCACGGACATTGACGGATGGAAGTAACAAAAATTTAAAAATATGTTAAGGATAGTGATTTAAACATTCCCAAATAAAATGCAATTATCATTACGCATGCGTTATAAGTATTTTAGGAAAAAAAACATCCTGTCCCGAAAAGCGTAAATTCTCTAATTTCATACTAACTAGACCAATTTCTAAGCAAATTTTGGTGTTAAAAAAGCGCATAACGGAAATCGAAATGACATCCACCCAATGCTAATTCGACCCCTAAAAAACACGAGAGATCAATACGAGTCAACCTTAAAATTTGAGCTCGGATTCCCCTCAGAATTTATAGAATCGAAGGTCAGGGTACAACGGTTAATTTGTCCAGAGATTTAAAATTTAAATAATCAGTTCCGTTATTAAATTGTCTGATTAGAAACTTAAAGGAATGTTGGTACAGTTGAATGTAACTGTTGGATTATAAAAAAGAACTGACAGGTAGAAATTGACAATAGGTGCGGAAGCCGCACAGGACAGGGGTAGTTTTTTACTCGAGGGGTGACCGTTATAATTATAGTTTGTTTTGCTTTTTCTGACGCAATTAAAGGGCTCAGTTTAATGTGCTGTGCATTATTGTAACACAATAATGTCGCCAGTTTTAGTAGCCGAACGCGATCGAGAAGTTTTTTTTTGTCGTTGATTTGATTACAATAGACGCTGAGCGCTAGAGGCGCTGCCGATTCGTTCATAGTAATCAGACGTTAACGCGGTCGAGACGTTTTTTTGGTCGTTGATTACACTAGACGCTGTGTCCATAGCAATTAAGACGTTAAATTGTGTCAAAAGTTACACCAGAGGCTTTGATGGACTAAGACGCAATGCGCGCTGAAAGTTACAACGAGATTTGAAATGATACGAAACGAGATGAGAAACTTATAATGCCCAATGCCTATACTTTTCCAGCACTGCGATAGTTTCCCTAATACGTGTTTTGAAAACTATTTCCCACGCAATATATCGCATTTTTCTTTGGGAGTCTCCATCCATTTAGTTGTACGGCATGAGAACTCTCCTTATCAAGCTGCGGTCACCCGCAGCTTCCGTAGATACGAGATGTGGCATGGGAAGTATGGGAACAGAACAGATATATGTCCACCGAGCGATGTGATAATGTGCTGATAAATACTTTATAGAGTCCCCTACAAAACAACAAAACATAGGTAGATATTTCAGCCACAGGTTTACGTTTAGGTACTGAACAACCCTCTTAAGTTTTTTTAGAAAAAAAAACATTCTGCTGTACATTTATTACTTTTGCGCGTTGACAATATGTAATGTATGGGAGAAAGTTTTTTTTGAGGTTCAGTAGCGTATGCCTAACCTGTGGCTCAAATACCTACATCTACGGTTCATTAAAATACAACGTCAGTAGGTATAATATAATAAAATGCTATGATCTAAGATGTATGACATCCGATCAAACCTAATACTTATTACAAAAAGTCCCAGTTACCGACCGACCTTGCTCTAATTGCTGACAACTTCAATCTTACTTCATAGCAATAAGGGTGATGAGCAGAGTGTCAATTATTGGAAGTATCGTGTCCAACATTGGGACTCTCTCTTACATTTTCACGCTTAAAGCAATTTTGGTGAATTTTGGTAGATATAAGGATATGGGAGCTTGTAGAAAGACATAGTACGTAGGATACTTCTCTCCCGGAAAATATACATTTCCCGTGGGATAGCAATACCTAACCTAATTCCACGCAAACGAAGTCACGGGCAAGAGATTCATTAAAATACTCTAACCTTCTACCAAGTAATTAGTTTTCAATTATTCCTGGCTGTTTACAATTGTCGCCAAAACCCATATCCATTAGCCCGCCATTTGCATTTATTACGCATTCAAAATGGCGGCGACAAAGGACAGGAAACGCGATTTCAATCGGGGATGGTTTCAATAAAAACATGGGGTAAGTAATCATGCCTATTGGTTTTGGTTTCGAGGTATTCCTGTTGAGTAATTGTGAAAATTAAAACTAAACGACAAACATTCAGGCTACTTCTAAGGTGAGAATATCATTTCTAAAACTAAATTTCTCATTTCGATGTATTTTCGACTAATTGGGAATTTGCATAATAAAATGAAGTTTTTAAGCACTTGTTTATTTTTTACGTTCAGGCCTATGAGTAACACACTCATGGGTATCATTAATTTGCATAATTTAGAGTCGCTTTATCTCCTTCGTTAATTTCCCATGGTCGTGTTGTATTAGTAGAAAAACCTTTCCCACGGGCCAGGCAAAAATCAATCTTATGACATTGTCATAAACATTTTGACGGTGGAAAGCTTTTCTCACTTTAACCATAATGTATACCTTGTGTTATTCTGTAGTGCAGCCTATCTCGCAGCCACGAACGCTAGTGTCACTATTCGGCACTGAAAGACAGCTGATAAGACACTTCAGCAATGAAACATAATGTGAACACTAGCTTATGCCCCGCGGCTTTGCCCCCGTGAAATATTTCAAAATGGGTTAGGTTAGGTTAGTTGGGAATTTCGGAAAATCCCTTCTTAGTGCACCTCTGGGACAGCCAAGGTATATGTTTGCAAAATTTCAAGTCTCTAGGTCCAGTGGTTTAGGCTGTGCGTTGTCTGTCAGTCAGTCAGTCAAGGTACTGTTTTATAGGTATAGAAGATGACTACAAGACAAGAGAGATGTACTAATAAAGGCGATCTTATCCCTTAAAGGGATCTATTGATCTCCGGATGATGGACAGCCAATAAAAAAAACTCTGACGACACCATCTCATATTCTTCCCTAATTAATCACAGCATAAACAAACCTTTAAAAAAACCGACTCGTGGCGAGTGCGCCGGCCGCAGGTGTGCGCGCTCGCACCTTGCGCTTATGCGATTCTAATGAGATTGTCCAATTGGATGGGTGGAGGACTTCGCCCTACCGTTACGTGAGTTTTGGTTGAAATAAATAAAGTCAACGGTACATTTAGTAAAATGAGAACGTGGGAGAGAGAGAGAGAGAGAGACAGAGAGATTTATTCACACAAATTCGACACACAAAAAAACAGTACATTTGAAATAATAAAAAAAGTAAATAAAACAAAAGAGGGCTTGGGCGCGCGGCCCACGCGGGCCCAGTGCGGATTGAAAACTTCACACACATCATTGAATTGCTTCACAGGAGTGTGCCGGTTTCCACACGATGTTTTCCTTCACCGAAAAGCTCATGATAAATTACAAATGTATTTCCGCACATAAATTCCGAAAAAGCCACGAGCTGCGAGGTGCGAGCCGGGGTTTGAACCCACGACCCTCTGCTTGAGAGGTCATAGGTCAAACCACCAGGCTAAGTAAAATTTAGAGAAATGCCGAATAGCGTGAAACGGGCCCCACTCAGCATAATGTTGCGGCGAGCCGCAACGCTGTTTTTCAGCAGGACCCATAAATATATAAATCCCATATAAATAAATGGAACTTACACGTACTTAACTAAAGTTTCGTCGCACTTGCTCGTTTGCCTACCTTATCGTATAAAAAAAGTTATCCTGAGACTCCAGTGTAATCAAGAGCCAAAAAAATGTCTCAGTCGCGTTCGCTTTTACGTCTGAATTACAATGGAAACATTAGCAGCAGCCGACAACAAACAATTCTCTACTATTTGACACTTTAACGCAAACGCAAGAGGCTCTGTAATACAGATAATCCTAGCACAGCATCCAGAGGCCGATTTTATGTTGTATATTTTTCGAACAATACCCTATTTTCATTTTCATTTTCAGTGTTAGCACTTCTTGAAGATGAACTACGGATTAGTCCATAGTGCTCAATATATAGATAGATGTGTCTCTGTTTGACTGTTTTACGTTTCTCGACCTAAGATACCACTTAAGCAATTTTGATAAATTTTGGTTTAAAGATAGATGGAACATTGGAGAAGGACATAGGCCACTTTTAATCTGGGAAAATTTCTAAGTTTTCGGGTAATAACAATAACTAAATTCTATGCAAACTACAGATAACTCAATTCCATGTCAACAGCTACCTACTAGCTAAGTATTAAACATATGAAATACTCGTACATTATGAAACTTGTATAATAATAAGGCTATGTTGGTAGGACAAGGGGTTTTATTCTCTAAGTTTATTCATGGCGTTTCAGTGCTAAGTGTCAAATCGGTTGTCATTTGTAGAACCAAAAACTGACACTTTAGCGCTAAGAGAATACTAACGGATAGATACAGTCAGCAGCAATACTTGCTAAGCAACCGAAGCGCTCACAATGATCTGCACAAGCTCTTATGTCTATAACAATAGAGCCGAGCTTAGATCATTGTGAGCATTTCGGTTGCTTAGCAACTATTGCTGCTAACTGCACGGAGCCAACCAAAACCAAACATACTGTGAACTGTCCATTTTGTCAGGATTAAAAATACAAAAGTATAGTTATTTTACAAGTGCGCATGAGCGTGACTCATTGTCTGGAGCTAAATATCATATATTCTATCCAGCGCATGACGCACAGTGCACAGTTCGATCGGCGTCGTGAATCACATTAGCTCAAGAATCAAACGAAGAATACGATTATAACATCTTAATGTTGTATCACCGTGATTAAACTTAAAGCTTTAAGACTAAGTAACTTTACCTGAGTTAAATGTGAAGAAAATCTTAAACATATCGGACACAGATTCAAATATTGTCACCAATTCATACGGATTCATGAGTATTGTCATTAAATACAGTACAGTAGGTATACGTACGTCAGTAAAAAGTAGAAATTTAATGAAGCCGCCGCTTTCTTTGTACCTAACTGCAAGATTTTTGACCTAAAATTGCGTTTTTGTATATATTTTTTAGTTCTCTTATTTCATTCTACGTATTTCTAGTATTCATTCACATAGTCTGTGTCTTATTCAGTTGTAAAACTATATGTATACTAGGTGCTACTCATCTTTTAGGTAGGTATAGCTATATGAAACTCGTGGGACTAGTTAAAAATGCAAGCATTCCTCAGCCTTGTGTTTTATTGGTTTACATTTTTGACATTAAAAAAAAAGTTGCTCATTTGCTCAATTAGATGAAATACACAGAAACAACATGTATAGACACTTTTTTTAAACGCGATTTTAATCTCAAAAAGTAGAGCACTTAATAGACTAAGTATAAGTTACCACTCAGTTACAGATACAAATATTTATGTAACTTGTCTTTTTTATCACTTTAAAAAAAGATGTATACGTAAATTATACGGATAATTACATCGTTCTAAACTTTCAAATCGCGATAACTCAAAAAGTTGCTAAGGTGACTATACAAGTTCTTTCCGTGGACCCTTCAGATATCATGACCCCCATTTTTCCACCGCTACAATTATCGTTAAATTTGCTTTTAAATAAAAAATGCAAACATTCCTCAGCCTTGTGTTTTACTGGCTTACATTTTTAACATTTAAAAAAAAAGTTGCTTATTTCATCACCTAGGTATCATCATCCCCATTTTTCCATCTCTTTAACTATAATAAATAAAATACGTCGTATTTCCATCCAGCTACGCAGAGGCCCGAGTACGAATATTCGAAACCTGCGTCACTTGAAATCGAATAGTAAACGTTGTCGAGTTTGTATGACGTTGTATGACGTTTGGAACAGCGCCAGCCCGTGAGCGTATTTGGAACTAAAATTTAGTATGAGGTTTCTCGATCTCGGTATGTATGATAACCGTAACGTTACGCAGGATTCTAAAACTCGTGCTCGACCCTCTGATCGTTATGCAACGGTGCGTTGACACTGCGTCTTGAGCGTAATTATATGAATTCGCACGAGACGAATAATTGCGCGGGCGCATGGCGGTCAATGTCAGATGAGTCAGCAGTTGCTCTCGATTTCAAGGGACGAGTCATAGGCGGTAGCGATTTTCGATTAATTAAATTAATATTAATGTAATCCTATCCTGACAATTTATTCCAAATTCCGTATTTTTTTTCCTTTTCTACGTTTCCCTAACTTTAGGCGTCTGTGGCAAATGAGCAAACCGCGCGAGCGAGAATAAAGAAAAAAATACTATCGAACCGACTGAATCGTGACCTACTATGGAACCTTTTCGTAGAAAATGTCATGGTGACATCGCGTTGCCTAACAAGGAAAATCATTATGACACGTTTACTGTGAGTGGCTCATGAGCCAAATGGTTCGACTGTACTTAAACTTAGGTACAGTACGCTTCAAACTTGAAAGCACCTCATAAACTGTTTGGACTTTGGGAGGGGGTATCGCAGTCCCGCTCCCACATCCCTGTTAGTCTCTGTGCGTCTCGCTTCCCTACAAGTGAATATACATAGTGTTGCTTTGTGATAATGATTAGTTGCTTCTAAACGTTTCGGGTGCGCTTTACCACGGATAGACTCTACCCTAATGGAATTGCAGTCTTAAGCAGGTATCAAATGGATTACAATAAAAACGAGGGTAGTTGTACGCTACCACGACTAGTAGCCGAACTGAAAAGCGCTTTTGCACAATGTTCGACTTGAGGCGAATTTGAAACAATAAAGACAATATTCATTATTGACGTAAAAGTGATGCTATTTTGTAATTTGCTTTAACGTGTTTTAAATAACATAACCGTTGTTACAAATCGCTTATCGCGTTTAGCTTGTAGCTCTACAGTTGTACACACACACACAGTCGCGCCGCGAGATGGGCACGCGCCGCGGCAGCTGACCGCGCAACACTTTTTATCGTTTTTATCAATAGTCTTGATACTTGGCATTATTGTGAAAATGTATTTTAAACTTTTTCCATTTACCATAACCTAATAATAATTGAATAAGACTCGGGAACCAATCAAGCAAAAATAAATTGTACTCGATTTACTGGCATAATTCCGATAACCAAATCGCTATTTTAAAAATACCACACACAGAAGGAAAATAAATCGTAATATTTACAGAATGAATTGAAATGAACGTAATTACGAGTACTACTAATGGGTAGTTAATATCATATAAGTAATTTGAGAAACAGTCAATATACCTAATCTTTGACTAATCTTTCTCTTTCTCAAACCCCAACCCCTGCCTACTCTTCGACCTTTGACATTAGCTAAAGAGTAGGTATTGACTGTTTCTCAAATCGTTCCCTGATGTATGAATTCAGAAGTCATGCCACACTTCAAGTATCAAAACGTGTCCCGTTGAAGATGCGCGCGGCAGCTGCGCACAGCATCTGTTCACCCATACACGCTCGCGCGCAACCTGTCGCACAGCTGATCGAGCGGCTTTCTTTTTTAAAGGATTTGTTTATCGATCGGATTGTTGGATCGAAAAGGTCAATCGAGAGATGATTTAATAATATAAAGTTACGTAAAAAAAATATTGAAAATTGTGTACACTGCAAATTACACACATTCGATATTACATTACACTAAAACTCGCACGTAAAGCAAAATGTACATTAAAAATAAACAAATGTGTTTTATCTACACACATATCATAAGTCCAGCATTGCAGCATGCCGTCGCTTCCCCACGCCAACCACCACCACCAGCAGGTCCAGCAGTAAAGTAATAGTCATTACAACATCGAATTCGATGTCGTAATGACTTTTCGATACCGAATTCGGTGTATCGAATTTGACAACCAACGTAATTTACAATCGTAGTGAAATAAAACGGATATAAGTCGAGTTCAATCCGACATGTATAATTAATAACGTATTATTTTTTCCAAAAAAAAAACAGTTTACGAAACGTCAGCTCGGTATGTTTGTCTATGATTAAAAAAAAACAGTCAAATTCGTAACAGGTATGGGTATGATATATGCCTTCGGCTTCTGAACCCATCTTAGAGTATAGGTCGCGCGGCGAATTAAGATCGCTGGCCAAAAGTGGAAGGGGCATGCGCAGAAGTCAATTCTTAGGTCTATTTGGTTGCGCAGAGGGGTGAGGGGAGGGTGCGCGCTGGCGCCGACACGTTATTGGTAGATCAAGTCGTTCTTCCCCTCCCTCGCTTCGTTCACGCGTCACGTGTCTCTTGGGTACTGTTGAGTACGGATTGTTTTACTATTAGTAGTAAGTACGTTACGATGTCGTAGTTGGTGAAAAAAATCCCAAATTTAAAGTTTGTACACGGCAAGCCAGAAAAACGGTTTGCGACGTGAATTGTTATGTTAAAAAGGAAACTAATTACATCATGGGTAATTTAAAGCAGGTAAAAATACTACCGAGACTCTGAGTAAACATACTAGCCAAATAAGTCACAAGCAAAAGTGAGTATTATTATGTTAGGTGACTATAGGTACAAAAAATGCGAAATAAGAAAAATATATTTCAAAGAAATACACTCAGAACTTAACAATTTTGTGCGCAATTGTACAGATGCGCCAAATTGCCCCCACCAGTTTCGCCGAGCGATCTTAATCCATCGCGCGGCCTATACTTATAATATGTGTGTAGATAAAGTAATGTATGCAACTCCACATAATTAGGCCTTAAAACACTCGTGTGATCCTATTATGAAACACACTCGTGTTTTAAGGACCCTCATTATGTAGCAGTTGCATAAACTACTATAGTTGCGTGCAATACTTATTAGTAGGTATAGGTAGGTATGTGTAGTATCTCTCTGTTTATTTTAGCATTAACAATTTCCTTCTTTTAATGCAAAAATAAACGAACCTTTTATAGGTGTTGGTAAGCCTCCCGCAAGGTGGACGGACGATCTGGTAAAGATCGCGGGAAGCCATTGGCTGCGGGTGGCACAATACCGATCGTCGTGGAGATTCTTGGGGAAGGCCGCCGTCCAGCAGCGGAAGTCTTGCGGACCTACCAGGATACCTACATGGAAAATTACACCTCAAACGTTGAAATACGTCAAACAGTTTAGGCTGTAGAGCGTGGGAAAATAATTAGACACACATGCATTTATACATAATATACTCTCGAAAAACATAACCGAAAGACAGTGTAATTTGATGTACGCGGGTGGTCTGTTTTGCTAATGCTAACGTCTTCGAATATGGACTCATATACATATATGCCTTACCATTCACATACGCACTAACATAGTCCCTATTCCTCCTTAGTAACAGCACTAGCTAGGCTTTATACGGGCATATAAAGATAAATAATGTTAACCCCAGCTGCTTCCCACCTGCTCTCTATCTTAGCACGAGGTCGGTGACCCGTGGGGGTAGCCGGGACCTCTATAGTCGGCAATTTTGTATGAATCGGTTTGACGTTTTGCTTGGTTTATGTATGTTAAAGATTTGACCAGAGAAATAAAAAAACCGGACTAGTGCGAGTCGGACTCGCGCACGAGGGCTCTGTACCTACAAAGATTTCCCTGCTTTTCTCCAGTGTTTAAGTTGTCTAGTATTTAACAGGGCCCTGTTCTTAAGCAAAATGTACGCAGTGTGAGATCATTTTATATTGGGCTGCGACATATACAGACAGACGTAAAAATTTAAGATTTTGAGAATTTTCTGAGTGGTTGTGCTATAAGAGCTACTTCATACCAAAGTTCAAGTTTCTAGGACAACTGGAAGTACCTTTCAGGTTTTCACAGTACAATACCGTCTCTTTAAAATACCATAGCTAGCCTTAAAATTGATAGACTGGCAAGGTAAATGTATCGTTGCTGGACACTGACCTAATGTTTTACCCTGTTATGCATAAACCTATATTAACTAAAATGCCGTCAAACTTCGTTTGTCCCTTTTTGTCATGTCAATTATTTCCGTTAGTAAGAAGAAGACAAAACCTATTTTAACTAATAGAGGCTTGAGTGACGTTTATGAATAAGGGCATTAATGTTTTAATGTTTATTTGCCAATGGTTGACAAGGAAGGCAAACGAGCACGTGGGTCACCTGATGGTAAGTGATCACCACTGCCTATAGACGCCCGTAACCCCGGGGAGTTTTCAGATACGCTGCCAACCTGGAGAGCTAAGATGAAATGCCTCAATCAATATGAATTAGTACTAATAAAATCCGCAACGTGGCAAGGGTCGTAACGTGAAGCAACTTGTCGAGCTGTAATTATCATTCGCCATATATTCTGTCAGTTCCATCTCAAATAGGTTCAGGCTTCCCTAATATCCTGATCTAATAGGCGTTTCCTATCAAAATCAGGCCTTCCTGAACCTGTGCGCCGAAGCATGCGCGCACGCGCCGGAGGATGCGATCCCTGGTTTTTGTAGATCCGTTGTTAATAAGGTTTTCAATTACAAAGCAAAAAATAAGGATCTGTGATGTTTTTGGAAGCTTTGGACACGTTTAGGTTGGTTAGTTCAGTGTCCGGTTGATTGATACTTAGCGAGATTTTTTTACATGAAACTGACTAGCGTTTGACACATCTCTATCTAACCTGAAAGTGCAGATGATAAGGAAAAGGTGAGATGAGAAAGGTGTAACTCACTGGTTCAGTAACAGCTTTTCGCTCTAGCCTTGAAGAGACCTAAATTAAATAGTTTTGTCAATTAAATACCATTGTCAAGGAAAATAGTTATGACGTTTACTGTGAGACCGTTCTATTGTGAGTTAGGAATCAATTTGTTCGATAGTCCTACACTGCTCAAAAACATCTAGAGATCAATTATGTTCGTACTTCTACACTAGTGCACTTGGTCTAGTATTCTCCATGATGTTTCGCCCGTGCACAACTATACTATAGAAACATCCCTTCCTCAACTTTTTATCTAGAGGTAAAAGTTCAATCGACCTGTTCGAAATAAGAAAGCGACGGCGTTCGACAAAAAACGAGACGAAATTAATGGAACAGCAAAAAACCGACGACAGATGCAGAAACAATGGCGGATAGTCGCGGGCACAAGTGCTTTACTGCAAGTAATCTATAAATTGTAAAAGAATTTTAATTGTAATCTCCATGTACTGTTTTGTGGGCTTAATGCAGAGAGTTTATAACTTATAAAGAGTAGTCAGGGCTTTGAACTGCAGAAATTCTGCCGTAAAAGCGTTTGCGTTTTGCATCCGATCCGAATCCGCGAAACGACGGCCCGAATCAGTAATTAGCTATTTGTATGAGATGACGGAAAGAAATCGGACGACGGAGTTACAATCTAGTGCAAAATGCACAGGGTCTGTTGGTTGTGTGCGTGTTTTTGGCATTTGTGTGACAGTTTTGTTTCAGTGTGAGTTTGTAGGAACGTAACAAATTTTGACATGAGCGTAGACGTGTGCTGTACGTGTGTACGTCGTCCCCCTCAAAAAGTGGCAGAAAATTTGTAGCGCATAGATAAGCCAAAGGCGCCTCCCGTCTGTCTTCTTTATGATTTTAAAGGTATATGGTACCTACCCAAATTGGTAGCACTTCTGTTCCCGCCTGTACCGGAAGGTGTCGGCACGAGCTCGCGACCGGTACGCCGTCCGATTGTCCCGGTGGGCGACGAATCGCACCCGGGCAGCTAAGAGTATTGACACTAAATAACCCTACCGTGGGCATTTTAAAATCTGACTAAAATAATCCAATGGTTTAATTAGGCTGGGTGTTGGTGACTCAGTCGGTCAGTGTTTTTTTAACCCCCGACGAAAAAGAGGGGTGTTATAAGTTTGACCTGTGTATCTGTGTATTTGTGTATCTGTGTGTCTGTGGCATCATAGCTTCCAAACAGATTTACCGATTTCGATGCGTTTTTTTTAATCGAAAGCTACTTTAATCGAGATGGTTCATAGCCAAGTTTCATTAAAATCGGTTAACCCGTTTTTGAAATGTTGAACTTTTTATAAGTTCATTATGTTTATACATTGATCTATTGGATACCTACCTTAGTAATACATCTCCGAACAAAACCCCCTATAATGACCAATATATATAATAATATAATAATCTTACAGATTACCTACTACAATAACATTGAAATAATAAATAAATTCATCTGTTTTTTGCTTTGTTTTCATAATTATATTATACCTAATACTAGCCCATGCAGCGATGAACTATAAACAATAGGTATTAGGCTAGGTACAGTACACCTACTCGACAACAATCGTCATTCCTATCTCCAATAATATCATACTTTCTACGTACCTATAGGTTAGGTGTAATACACTTGTACTATTATGAATTCTGTGGTAATACTTAATGATGAAGATGGCGGTTGGAACGCCCATTAAACATCGCGCATGTCAAAAAAACCCGCAATTACAACTTGCAATTATTATTTCAGCATAATTTCGGGGAAAGTCACAGCTGCCAGGACTTTCGCTTGCCTTGAGGACAACACACACCTTTTCGGTCAAATTGTAATTGTAATTAGGTTGTTACGAGTACCTACGTTGGTACCATCCAACAATTTTTAAATGGAAATGTTTTGTAATTTATATTTATACCTATTTCTTGCAATTATGTCTCATGGCTTCCTTATGTCTTATTATGAATTTTAATGTTTTAATGTATAATTAAAATTTATTGTTCTGACGAAAAACAAATATTTGTACGCCTAACGGCAAAACATAGTGAACCCCTTTTCTCGTAAGACCTTCGTAATCTACCTATGTTCAACAAATAAATCATTTAATTTCATAAGGTAATTATGCAGAAAGTATTAGTCATCCATTTAGAAGTACAAATACTGCTGTGGGTAGGTAATGGCCACGTCACTTATAATATAATCTTAACCTTGCTTTAAAAAGTGTAACCACATGCTTCGTACATTTTCCCAATGTGGCAGGTTTAGGCACATAAATATACTTAAATAGGGAATATTGACATTTTGGATGAGTGATAGCTCTATACCTAGGCTTAATCATGCTCAGTCTGGGTTACTTATTAAGGAAATCCCAGTCTAAACTAAACTTTGTGTTACTCATTCAATTTGTAATTTTGAGGAAGACCTTTATTCAGGATTACTAAAGTACCTAGATTAAACTTTTTTAATGGTATCGATTACTTACCGAATTTCGTCTTCGTGGGCATAAAAAACGATCTTATCCAATTCCAAAAATAGAAACTGTAAGAGTTCCTTCGGTGTTGTAAATTGTAAATAAGTGAAGTCAATGAAGTTTTTTGACTTTTTTATACTGTTTTCATAGTAAACGTCATAACGATTTTCGTTGTCTAAAAATGCGATGTCACTATGATGTTTACTGTGAAAAGGTTCCATGGTGGGTAAGGAACTAATTTTCTCGACTGTACCTATGCGACTTTATTTATATCACCTAAAGCAGTAGTATAGCGGAGTGACACCCGCCCATGATTAGTGTGGCCCTGCATCAGAATTTCTTGGCGCCATAGGTCAGCAGATTTCTATCCCCCCCCCCCCCCCCCCGCGACACCTCCCCCTTTGCCAAGCGCATCTCAATCAAGCTATGCCTATTCTGTGGCTATGCGCCCTGCGGTGTCACGTAAGCTTGCTACGCCACTGAGGGTCGAACACGAGTTTACTAATCCTGCGTATCGTAACGGTTATCGTATCGAGATCGAGAAAACCTGATACTAAATTTTAGTTCCAAATACGCTCACGGGCGGGCGCTGTTCCAAACGTCATACAAACTCGATAACGTTTACTATTCGATTTTACGTGACCCAGGTTTCGAATATTCGTACTCGGGCCTCTGACCATAAAATGTTCTAAGTAAGTAGACGCTTTATTACAGAAAATACAATCATCAGTTATCAGTTACAATCATTTGGATACAGGTAGGTACAAAGGCGGACTTATCTCTTTGAGGGGTCTCTACCAGTCAGCCTTTCCTTTTATATGTCATCGTATAATCCGACCAAAAAGTCAAGAAATTAAATGAGCGCTCTACGTACTTTGTAACTCGTAGTAAATTGTTTAAATAAATATGGCATCAAATTTGTAGCATTTTTTTTTTTAGTTACACTAATTCTCTGTTTCTCTGACTTTTTGGTCGGTTTATAAGTCTCAGGTAATGATACCATTACATACGAAAAAGAGGAAGATACCTATGTCATCCATCAGCGCAGAAAAGGCTCTCCAATAAGGTCTAAATTTGCGCGCAAATGTCTAAATGTTCGGAACATGTTATTCGATTGTTTTGTGAGTATAGGTATGACGTATCTTTACTTATAACTTATAATATAGGCAAGGACCATAAAACCAAGAGGACAGCCAGTGTCTATACGATGTCGCGTTTCTTAAGCCTGCTGTAGCTAGTTTTACTACGGAGGGGTCTCTGTACCATTCATTTCGTATGACATTTAGACCTCTGGCTAACACAATAGCGCCATCTAAATTCGTTTTTTCTTTCAATTCATAGATGACGCTATTGTGTTAGCCAGAGGTCTAAGTGTCATACAAAATTAATGGCACAGAGACCTCTCTATAGTGAAACTAGCTACAGCAGGCTCATTATTTTACAGGAACGCGACATTGTATAGCCATTGGCAGTCCTCTTGGTTTTATCGTCCTTGGTCATAGGCATCATTCTAAAGCCAATAGATTCATACCTGGGTCGTGTTTTATAAAGCTACAAGTTGTAATTTACAAGCGGAAGTCTCTTTCTAACAAAAGGCGATAGAATGAGACTTCCGCTTGTAAATTGTAACTTGTAGCTTTATAAAACACGATCGTGGTGTCATCGACTCAATTCAATTATTCAAAAATTATCTAACCATGTCATCTCAAGTCAAATTGTTCTGATTGGTTCCTTATTTTAACAATAACAACAGATTCAAATGTAAACAAAACAATACTACCAACCTACCGGAGTGGGCAAAGTGATCGTTTATAATAAAAATAAACATCTACCCTACTCTACCAGCTGAGCTGTGATTGGTTGATCTCCCGGGGGGGGGGGGGCGTGGCTTGGTACAGCGCAGCATCCAATGGTTATCGCAATCTGTTGGGGACAGATTTGAAAGGGGACCGGTTTTTACATAGTTTAGATGTTATGTATGTATACTTACTTATCTTATCGAAAGATTTAAGATATTATTAACCACCTATTTAGTGTAGAATTGAATACCTACAGAATAATCAAATAAAAAGGGCTAAAGCATGATTCAAATTTGATAATTCGTAGGTAAGTTTTTTTTTTCAAAACTTTACTTTGGCCACTGTTGGTGACTGGCTGGAGATAACTATTGTCTTTGGCTCAGTAGTTCCATATTCGAATCATGCTCCAGACAGAGATAGTAGGTACGCTGCACGGTGGTTTGGCTTTTGGGTACTCAACTGGTACATCTATCCAACCATAAGTAACAAGCGGGTCGGTCGTATCTTGTTTAATTTCATGTAGCATAATCTGTGCCTGTGAACCAATCAGCCCGTGCATTAAACATAATAAATCATTATCATTACTTACACCAAAAAGTAAGTACCTATTTTAAAACCTCTTATAGGTACTTTCGGTATTATAAATAGGTACTTCCGAACAATATACCATGTATACTTAAGTATGTACCTACTTACGTCGAAGAAACTGAATCGCATACAGACCTACACTACATCTGTGCCATCGTTTCGCAATCAATAAAAAAAAATTGGCAGACGTGTATGTTACACAATGTGACATTTGCAGCGAAAGAGCGAAGAAAAGCTTAAAGCGAAAAGTACTTGTTATTTTTTTCCATGAAAGCGAAAGCTACGCTTAGAAAAGCGTAGGTAATTAGGTACGCGAATCGTTGTCGTCTACTGTACCTCAGTACTACACTATTATTAGTTATTCTGACTATACAATACAATACAATTTTTAAAATATGGCTCCATCGATACAATTGATGATTTCGCCAATGTCAAGTATGGAGACACTATTAGTGTTTAGACGTTGTTCGGTAATTTTAGCGTTGTGGTTAATTAGGTCAGGCTTTACAGCCTAACCTAAACCCCCCCCTTCGTCGGATATTGGCCAACGGTAAACTATTTTATAAATAAAATAGTTTACCGTTGTTGCCCAGGGTGCACCGGTCCAAGCGCTATTCTTCCCCCTTAAGATCTTAAGAGGGAACCGTAACGCTCGAGCACACGAGGAGGTTATCCGACACGCACCCCTATTCTGACTATTCTGTATCAGAACTTAAATTCTGTAGACACATTGTCTTTATTCAATGTAGGTAACTTAGGTACTCATTCTTTTGATAGAACGGTATTCATACTCCTTTTTAGTCCGGAAGGAAATCGATAGAGGCGCTAGCGAGCCAGTTGACGTCGGCAACTCAAGATCAATAAACCTATGTCACCAACAACTTCCTAGTAAATAATGTTACTTTCATAGTTATGCGGGATAAACAAATCTAACAGATGTCTCTGTAATAATTGTTAGTTATGTCCAAGAGTAAATTATAGCAAGATATTTTAAATACAAGAATAAAACATTAATAACATGGTGATTTTAAGAACTACTATTGACATCTATACAGTGATTTGCAAAGCTATGAAGTCAACGACAAAATTAGCGCAGCTACTCGACAATAGATGGCGACGCAAGTTGTTTTTTTTATACTTGGCAACACTGTAACTTAGAGAGGACATTAATACCAATCTGAAGCTTGTAAAATACTAAAATACCTACTCTGTAGATTCAAATTTCCCGCTAAGTGTAGATCACTTTTCCTTTTTCTATTTTCATGAATTGTTTTAAATTAAGTTGTTACTCATTTCATCCTTATTCGCAAAATAAAATATTTAGAATTATGTACATTTATAATTTCATCATCTGAGTTATTTCGGAGGCAAAGATAGTAGTGTGATATTATTGTGCTTATAGGTATGTGTTTGTAAACAAACGCGAAACTTTTGCGGTGTATACCTAGTTACATATTTTGGAAACTTGCTTTTTTTATGACATAAACTGTTAAAAAATAAGTTAAATGTTTATAATACATATCCACGATGAGTGCTATTTACGTTTGGAAGTTAGGAGACGTAGCTTTAGCCAGAATATGCAAGAAAGTTTATGCCAAAGTTAAAGTCGTGAAGGATGAAAATGGATTGTTTCACGATGTAAAAGGTTATTTTATCTTTCACTTCTAAAACTCTCGTGCAATATATAAGTACGTAGGTATGAAGAAAATGTCTGTAACATGTACAGCATAATTAAAAAGTATTACTTAACTAAGTAATAAGTTTGTAATTGAAATGGTAATGTAGACCGGTATACAGTCAGCAGCATAAATAGCTAAGCAACTGAAGCGGTCACAATGATCTGCATAATGCTCTCATGTCTATAACAATAGAGCCATGCTTAGGTCATTGTGAACGCGTCGGTTGCTTAGCTACTTTTGCTGCCGAGTGCACTTATCACATGGGTATTGTCGAGATATTTTTCGACTCCTTGGCCAAATAGTCTTGATCTGTTAATGATATTGTTACGGCCGCCCCTATCTATTTCTTTCACGTCTTTATACCTACATTAGATTTTATGGCAATACCAGTTCACTGGAAAATATTGCTATGCTTTTTTCCTTTCCTAATTTCAGTAGTGCTCCAGTTTAGCTTGGGCACTCTGATTGATCGCATAGACACATCTGTGAACCCTCTAGTGTGGCATTTCAAGTCTGACCAGCAGTGACTACTTACCATAAAGTGATCCACTTGCTTCTTTTCCTGTTAAATACCTATTTAATTTTTCATTTGTTCAGTTCTTGGCATAACCAGCAATGAAGATGGGAGCATTAAGGCGACCAAGGAGCTCTGCTACTATGTGGAGACAATGCGGACCAGGCAGCAGTTGTGGATACCATACACATGTCTGCACCTTGCTGAGCGAGGCAGACCATACTATGGGCAAGACAAAGTAACAAAAGTGTCACCACCAAAGCCCAATGCAGGGGTTCCTAAGAAGGTTTGAAGAGTTTTGATCAAATAAATAAATATCCATTGATATTAGTTGACTTAGTCCAAAACTAGGTAAAGCTACTAATTTACTTCAATTACCTAATTCAAATTAATCATAACAAAATTCAACCCTACGCTCACACCCCAATGTTTCATTCAAAAAATCCGTCTCCATCATTCATCCTTATTGGACTAACACTTAATTAACAATGTTCCTATTCACAGAGAAAAATAAAAGAAGATCACACCCTCCCCTTTGATGCACAACCATCAAAATACAAGGAGCCAGACCTCAATACCACATATGATATCCGGCACACACCATTAAAACAAGGCAAATACGAGAATGCCTTCAAAGAATTTGTTCGCCGAGGAAAAGAGTTGCTATTTGACAGTTTCTATGCTAATCTACAAGCCAATGATGACAGGCTGGACTATTTGATGAATATTGACGCCAGCACGGAGGATAAGTGTGACATGTTGATCAGTAATATAGTGACGGAGAAGGAGATTGAGAATTATCTGCACCAGTGTTGGCGGTACCACTTTGTTTATAAGATGGCTGCGAGGGAGGATAAGGAGGATGCTTCTGTAAGTAGAAGTGATACTGCACCTCTATTCAGTATAAGGTCAAGCTTGTGAACCAGAAATAGGTAGATAAAGTTTTGGAGGATTGAGGTGGTGGTTCTCAATTCATATGTATAAGTATTATTATGGTTTTTTTTTAACGGGAATAGTTATCACCAAAATTCACTTAGGTACATAATATTTTCCTAAGATAAATTTGACTGGCTAAATACGGACTGGTACATGGGTCTTGCATGAATCATATGTCCTTACTCATGGGCGCATCGAGGCGGAGAGGCCAGCCGCATACGAATTCAGCCACCTCCCCCTGGAACGTGAAAATACAATATACCACCACATCTTTCCAGAATTCATCATTGGTGAGAAACCCCGTGACCTGCCACATATCTTGGTGCTTGGTGTGCGGCAAAGGAGAGAAGCTCAAGCTTTGCCCCAACTGCCCTTCGGCCTTTCACCTCGCATGCCGAAGGGAATGGCTGGTTAAAATTATACGTAAGGACCTTTTGGTTTTTTTAAGGTGTTTAGGTTTAGCCTGTAATGCCCAATGTATAGAGTGCTTTACCACGTTTCGCCTGTATTTATATGGTGTTAAGGTTGAAAAGTGTTAAAGGACTTTTTTGGTCGACTATACAATAGAATTGACATAATTTAGTTCCAAGGCGCAAAAGAATTAAATTATTGACAGTCAAGCAAAGTAGGTATCATTCGTTTGTTTCAGCATTTAATAGTAATTTTACATTATATAAGAAACAATAAGATTCAAATTTCTTTGTCAAATTTTAAACAAGGCTATGGTCACTATAGATACTATACTATACTGTACTGTACTGTATTATATTAGTCGTAATAGGAAATATTTTTTATCACTACATCATTGGGGTCTCGCAACGTCGCTCGAATTAAAAGATTTCACAAATGTTTGTAAACAAACAAAAAAGCAAAAAGCCAACGGCACGCGGTGTTCCCAGGCGGTCACCCATCCAAGTACTGACCGCGCCCGACGTTGCTTAACTTCGGTGATCGGACGAGAACCGGTGTATTCAACGTGGTATGGACGTTGGCGAATTGAAGGTTGAAAACTATGGTTTTGTTCTTACATACAGTTCATTCACTTGACGTCGCGTCGCTCTAAGCGAGGATGATCCCTGTGTAAATTGGAATGACAGCTCTTACAGAGGTGTAAATAAAGTTCATAATGACATACTTGCTCAAACGTGCCTTCTTTTTTTCTACTTAAAAAAAAAACAATTTTCACACACTGGTTTCTAATAATCTTACAATTAGACATAACGAAAACGGGATATTGACCGCGATTACCTTATAGGTTTGATGAGTTCCCGATATTTCGATGCAGTTGCATGCATCATGATCACGGGCAAACTACATACTACACGGGCATCATGATGCATGCAACTGCATCGAAATATCGGGAGCTCATCAAACCTATAAGGTAATCGCGGTCAATATCCCGTTTTCGTTATGTCTAATGCAATTAACCGCGAATCATTTAAAACTGTTAATCTTACAATTATCTCCAGACCGCAAGCAGCCGCCCACGCAGGCGCCAAAGCCAGTCACTCTCATCTCCAAGATATTATCCAGCACGCGAACCATCAGCTCCATGCATGAGGACAAGGAAAACATGGAACTGTGCCCTAGCTGCATGTGGGGGCCGAAAGTTGGGTAAGCCAGATCTCTGTGTTTTCGTCATTTTACAAGATGCCACAAAAACTATGAATGTTTTTTTGAATACCCCCAGTTGTTTAAAAAGTGGTACTTTTTGTGGCTAGTTACGTATCGTGCGGAAAGTTGGATTTTTTGCAATAGGGCTTTATACTTTTCCAAGGCGCCGGTGGGTGATAGAGAGGCGCGCGCCTGTCTCACCGCGTTTGGTTTCATTTTCTTTCATGATCTCAAATGGAATCTTTTTGTATTTTTCACCAATTTTTATTTTTACGGTTATGTCGAGGATCCGGGTTCGATTCCCGGGGTTAGCATTTTCTGTTTTTTTTTTGTTTGAGTATTTAAAAAGTGTAATTTTCACTCGTCCTGAGTCTCGACCCTTGCCTTTCGGCGCTTGTATCAAAAATACTGTTAGCAGATTTATGGAGTTTGAACCTGGTTTGAGGTCTTACAAACTGGTCATGTGAACATTCCTTCATCAGCTACGACGACGTCGTATGGCACAAGCTGGGAACTTGCGCGTGGTGGCCGGCGCGCGTGCTGACGCCAGGCGAGACGCCCTCCTGCCTGCTGTCCCGCTCGCACGCTGCGCATGAGTGGCCGCTACGCTACTATGGTGAGTACGGGAGGGCGGCGGTGGGAACAATTTCTCTGTAGGCCGAACACCAAGTTTTCGAATCCTGCGTATCGTTACGTTATCGTATCGAAATCGAGAAACCTCATACTAAATTTTAGTTCCAAATACGCTCACGGGCGGGCGCTGTTCCAAACGTCATACAAATGTCTCGATAACGTTACTGCTCGATTACATTACGCAGGATTCGAAAACTTCGTGCTTGGCCTACTGTATTGCATTGTCGTGATCGTGACGCTCACGTACAATGTAGGTTAAAAGCTGTGACGTCACTAAAGTTCGAAGAATCAAACCCTAAGTTTCACACGTTTCTTCGCCAACGTCCATACCACGTTGAGTACACCGGTTCTCGTCCGATCACCGAAGTTAAGCAACGTCGGGCGCGGTTAGTACTTGGATGGGTGACCGCCTGGGAACACCGCGTGCCGTTGGCTTTTTGCTTTTTTGTTGTTTTTTTTTTCTCTAATTATATTAGATTGCGAGAGGTAGGACCATGTCCGACGTCCAACCAAATCGCTACCACCATCTTACTCGCTAATCCTGCCGCTAAGCAACAAGCGCAACTTTTGTGTTCCGATGTGGAGAGTAAGAGAGCCAATGAAATCACAGACACAAGAGGCATTTCTCACTTACCATCAGGTGACTCACCGTCGTTACAGTGGTTATCTAGTGACGTCCGCAGTGTCGCATCTATTGTCTGTCGATTTTGACGCCAGCTAGTGAGTTCATAAGCACGTCCTTCGACTGCGTCAATAGTAGTTTATGTAACTGTTACATACGAATGAGGGACCTTAAAATACGAGTGTATTTTTATGAAACGAGGCGAAGCCAGGTGTCATAATAGGGTGTTTAAGGCCTATTTATGTAGAGTTACATACATTACTTTATCTACACATGTATTATAAGTACTCTAAGTGAGTTCAGAAGCCGAAGGCATAATAAACCTCACGAATTTGGCTGTTTTTTTTATCAGAGGCAAACATATCGAGCCGACGTTTCGTATCGATTTCTTTAATTTTATTGGTTTTTGAAGACGAAAATTGACTTTCGTAATTACAGTGACTACCTACGGTTTCTGAACGCATAATAGAAGACTTAGCTATGTGTGTAGATTTCATTTTTATATTAGGTACAGAGAATCATGCTTGGGGTTGTGGGTCGCGCTTGTGCGTGTTCCTGCCGAGCCACACGGCGGCGCTGGACGCGCGCCGGGACGCCGCGCTGCAACAAGCCGTCATGGACGCCTGCGACGACTACATTGCTGTTTACTTGACTTAGATGAGTTTAGATCCAAAAATGATCCACCACATCTAAGCTACAGATATGCTGACGCCTCTAATTCGTAGCGAATTTGACGCAGCTCATACTTATTAGGCAATGTCAGCTTATTATGGAGGGTCCTTTCATTTGTTTTGTTTTTAATTTTTTCCTAATACCTAATCAGAATCTCAAAGTTCTTACCAAAGTTTTTGTTGTTTTATTACTTTAATCAAAATCAATCATTAATAACGTGTTGTTACTTTATTTTTATTTTAGTTTTAGGTATATTGATTTGTGGTGAAGGTTACCAACAAGCTTTTATGTGATATTTTTGCGATAAACTGTGTGATATATGTGGTGTTGTCCTGTTTATGCCGTTACTGCATGTTTTTTTTCGTTCATGTTCGATCTTGTATTTTACACTTGTATCTAGGTATATGTGATATTTTCTTACATTTAGAAATCTTAACCTTCTGTGTGTTTTGATTCTAAGAATTTTAAAATGTTCACTGTGTTATCTAGTTCTATTAAACTTCTTTCTATCTCTCTCGGTTTTGTTATATTTGCCCATTACATTCGAACAACTAATCGTAGTCGGGTAGTCGGGAAAAATCTTAATCGCATGTCAAATTATTTCGCGTACCTAAAGCTTCCACAGCGGTACGATTGATGATTTGGTACAAATAATAAAATACCTAACTATTATGAATTAATGAGTTTATGAGGAACACTTATCAAAAACCTACCTATATCCTTAAAGGATTTAAAAATAAGCCCCCACTTATCAAGATACGTGATACGCGAATTTATGCGCATCGATAAAAAACCGTTTAAAAAACGATCATTCAATTTCGCTCATCATTTTATCTATTATTTTTTACACGTTTCGATGATTATCGACGATAAGCAAAGTGGAATCATATCAGTTTTTTTTCTTGACGAAACTAAATTAAACTTGAACAGGTACTTTCAGATCTAGGACTATGATAATTTTGGAACTTGCCTGTTTTTTTGCGCCTGAACCTCAGAATACAGAACAAACCAGAACTCGCGAGCGAGCGCGCCTAAAAGTGAGGCAACTAAAACTACTCTTAAATAGAGTAGTTTGGCATAGTCATCTTCGAGCAGGCAGCGTATCGTGACGTGTTGTACGAATGAAAATACAAATTAATCCTTTCTCGTGACGTTCTTACAAACAGAAATGCCGCTGGGCCTATAAAAAACAGAATATGATCAAATTTCAACAAAAAATGGCCTCACTCTGCGGCGTACTCTGTATTCTGAGGCCTGAAAAACTTTTTAATCTTAATAAATTTCGTAAAATCGATGTTTAAGTCGATTTTTAGGGTTCCGTACCGGAAAAAAACGGAACCCTTATAGGACCATTTTGTTGTCCGTCTGTCTGTCTGTCTGTTTTTTTTATCGCGACGTGTCTTTTGCCACGATCTTTGTTTCTGTGGCTTGTGATGTGACATTCACTAAGTATCTGAAATGAGATTGGCATTGAGAGGCTGTATTTGTGAATGAAACAAATCTTTATATACAGCTATTTTATTTCAAATTTTACATAAAAAATAATACTTTAAATAATTCAACACTTAGCAAAAGCATCAAACATGATGAGACGTTCACTGTTGTACTTATAGAAAATAAACTTAATCGGTATTAACAATATTTTACATACATACATTACACATATTCACTGTTTCAACAGATAATACCCTTTTTTAAAGATTTTTTTTTGTCACTGGGAATGTGATGACAGCTGTAGTGTTTTTCTCTAATGCCTCGAGCGCTAGTGTCACTTTTAGGTACTAAATGACAATCGATTTGACACTTACTACAACGCTCAAAAAACCGTAGAAGAATAACACCTCTGAAGTGAAGAACATAAGGTAAATAAAAGAGGTTATGCACGAGTGTCACAAATGTCAGTTCAAATGACAGTTCCGTGTAAATTGTTGACTTGAAGGGTTTTTGTTTTAGCGCGCTTCATATTGGCAATGAAATGTAGTTCGAATTGTCATTGTAAAATGTTATTTGTAATGTTGGTGGTGGTGTTGGTGGCCAGAAGACTCAAGACAGTGTAAGGGTCGCGCCTTTTTTTAACATTGTTTTTTATTTTTCATCACTGACTGGTAGGTTCATTTTGTATTGTGTTAGAAGCAAACGCTTTTTGAAGTATAAGTATTATACAGCGCTTTAGTAAGTTTCTTTTGAAATTGCCAGCTTATTTAAAAATAATAACGTAATTCCAAACAAACAATATTCTACGTTTTTACATACTTAATGCATTTCTCGGGTAGTAATTAGTTCATATAAGAGATACTTCCTATTTGCTTCAAGCAACCGCGATATTTTGCAAGACTGAATTCTATGAAGGTTGCAGTTCAGGAAGCATGGAACAGATGGTAAATATCAGATACAAGGTAATATAAATAGTAATAAAATAACATCACAGATACCATCTCTATAAATGCGTCCGTTCATCTCATTCAAATATTCCATCTCAAGACAGCAAAACTACTAGAAATGTACCTACATAATAATTTTGAGTATTTGCCTGCAAATAAAGACATATTTTGTTTCAGAAAGAAAAGACAAGCCTGTAGTTTTTCTTTCTTCGTTAAAATCTGGTATTTTATTTTCACTGTCGAGTCAAGTGAACAAAAACTTTTTAAAAATGTACTTAGCTTCTTTTACTCACTGAATAATTTGGCGTGGAATTGCTACTTTTATTATATTTATGATTGATTCTAAAGTAGGTACTTATGTCTAAAAAAATAATGCAGATCAAAAGTATTTTGTTAATGTCATCAACATATTTTTCTCGAGTTTTTAATGTATATTTTACACGGTCAAGATCAAGCCAGAGTTACTCTAATCTTAACCAAATAGTTACTAGGTTTTTTAAAACAATGCTGAAGCACAGGTATTTCATTAAAACTGTTACAAATTGTTTTAGTTTAACCACAACAAATTTGTTCTGATTTAAACAAATTCGATATGATGCATTACTTTTTAAGTATTCCATCACAGTACTTATTTAATTTATAAAATCTTCATTCACATTCGTCCTGACATATTTTAATGTTAAAATGCACAATAACAAATTAATCTTTGCAAAATAACAAATTGCAATGAAAAATTAAGCATAAAATTTTACAGTACTTCTTGGTAAAAAAAACATTCCAATACACGAGTTAGTTTTGAAAAAGGTTACTTACTTTTATGTCGTTTACGTAAACGAAAGATATCTCAGTATAATGTCCTTTTTAGAAAAAACGTCACAATTTACAACATTTATACAAGGCAACATAAATTAACGGGTCAAACAAAAACTCAAACCATTTAAAAGTAGGGTTACCTAGATATTTTTAAGTACTGTATTTATCTAAATGCTCTAAAGAAGTGTCAAGCTTATTTAAATTATGAATTATCACGTATTCAAATAATTCTAGCACCCCCTATCCGTTACATTAGATGTTGCCTTGTATAACGTTATTTTCAACAAGTCAAATTTTAATTCTCAACATTCACCTATTACGTACCTATCTTGATTGCGTAAAAATCATCTTAAACCCGTCATCAACGAGGCGATGTGACACAAATCGGCTCATCAAAATCTAAAATCTCGCTCAACTATTCGCAAACATTTGCTACATGGTTCAATTCGCAAACTTTTACAATTTAATTTATGCCGTCATTAATAAATTTATTCTTTAATCACATCGCATTTTGGTTTCGAGCTTAAGCATCACGGCCATTCGTCCTATCAGGATTCAAAAATAAATTGTTATTTGAGGAACTATACAGCATAGATACATATTGTCACTTACACCTTACACAATTGTCCTAAACGCCATGTTTATTCGCCGGGCCCGATGAAAAGTGCACTCACTGCGAAGAAGAGGAACACTAGACCACCGATTATCGTAACTGCAAAGAAAAAAAACCTTCATTATTAATCTTTAGATTCTGCGAGATCCCCACGAGATCGGAAGTTCTATAACCTGCACGCGTAAACTAGTCATTTAATTTTTTTTTTATACAACGAGGAAGGCAAATGAGCAAGTGGGTCACCTGATGGTAAGTGATCACCACTGCCCATGGACACCCGCAACCCCGGAGGGTTTGCAGATGCGTTGCCAACCTAGAGAGCTAAGATGAAATGCCTCTTGTGCCTGTAATTACACCGGATGTCTTACTCTCCACACCGGAACACAACAGTGCAAGCATTGCTGCTTAACGGCAGGATTAGCGAGTAAGATGGTGGTAGCGATCCGGACGTACCTTGCACAAGGTCCTACCACCCGCAAACTTAATATAGAAAGTCAGCACGTTCGATATCATATTTAATAATTAGACATGCACTATTTATGAAAACAAATAACAATAGCAATCGAATTGTTACGAATCAAGATCAGTAAATTGCAAATCATTCAAAACAATGGAATGTTAACTAAATTTACAGCAATCAAAAATAACAATGCAAAATTACAACTATCCTTACAATATAGGTATGTGCAACTCACCAGTCCTCACAGAAATCTTCTGTGCCACCATCCGCCCGCCTATCACAGCTAGGCCGGTGCACAGCGCGTGCCCGAGCGAACCGCCGACAACAACCCCCACGGCGTTTTCCCTCGTCGCCAAAACAACTGTCGCGAGCTGCGACCGATCACCCCACTCGGCTAGGAAAGTCAGTGATGCCGCTTGGAGAAGGACCTTTATTAGCGCGTTGCGTTTTCTTCGCCTGTCCGCCTGTCCTTGCTCAAGCATGTCCAGTGTTTCTTCTTTCTCCTCCTGAAATGGAATGTTTATGTATTCTTTGCGTTTTTAATTGCGCTTGTGTAAAATTATCGGGCCGTGGGTTCAAATCTTTTAAGCCGTCACGTCACGTGTTCTTTCGTTGGTGAGCAGGACAGCTGACGGGTAAACAAGTAATTTAATTTAAAAATGTAAGCAAACTAAACGCAAAGCGTAAGCGCCACGGGTCTTACGCTTACGACCCGCGCTTGGTTTTACCGAGGCTTTATTCTATTTTAGTACAATACAGTAAGTACTTCTTGTGTACACGAACCGAGTATTAAGAACTTTACTATACTAATCATACAATTAAATGATAAACAACGTATTCATTTTAAAGCCTAAGACAACATTACACTGTGATTAAATGTGAGAAAATTGTGAAATATTGTGACTTACAATATACATGCCTTAAATACAATACAAGCGCGATATAATGTGACTAGACATAGAAAAAATTGCGTTGATGCAAATGGCACTTACGCACTATTACATTCGTGTAGAAATCATTAGCAAAAAAGGCGTAAGTGCCAATTGCGTTAAGACGCCTTTTTCAATAGACCGAAAATAGGCTGCTAATTTTAAACAGGCTTAATATGGGAGCAAAATAAGTACGTCTGATCAAGTACAATATCGCATACGAGGGCATACAAAGCGAGATTTTACCACAAATGCTGAATTCCTTTTCAAACGCTAAGCTTAGATGTTTGAGTGATAGTGCTAAACGTAAAAAAGCTAGGCTAAAAGAAAAAAAACTAATGTGTCATTCGTACTGCCAGGCATAATGACGTAAGTTCACCCTCAGCATTTCGGGGGTGGTGGAGGGGCCCGGGATGGGTTCCTCGGGCGCCCCGGGGCCGGGCGCGGGCGCCGGGGAGGGCGCCCCGGAGCGCGCCCCCGAACGGGCGGACGTCGGCGACGACGTCTCTGGCGACCTCGAACGCTCTCTTGCAGACTCCTGCAGTTAGTTGGAATCCATTTTCGTTTACTCTCTTTACCTAATTCTCTATTCAAATCTGTGATTTGTTCAAACTAGCCTTGTTTCACAGACTATGTCAGTTTTACTGTAGGTACTGTCGGCCCAAACCACGGGCAGTGCAGTACAACCCTAATTACTCAAACAAAGGAATTCAACATTTGTCCAAAGTCTAAGAAAGTAAAATAATTTATTATACACCAAAACCTAAATGATTCGAGTTTACAAAAGTAACACTCTAAGAACGTTTGTTCACTGTGCCCGAATCGAATCCGTGAACTGACGGTCCGAAATAGCAGTAGTACCTACTACATAGGAGAGAGTGCTAGATCCGAATTCTGCCATCCAATTTCTGTACGTCATGTCATACAAATACCATCATTTCACGGATTCGAATCGGACGCAGTACGCAAGCTCTCTAAAACAAAATCATTTCAATACGGATGGAATAACGCTTGAAACATATCATTCAGATCGCAGTGATTAAGAAATCTCGGATATACCGAAATTATCTGTCCTAGTAACACGCCAAACCAACTTACACGCCCGTGCTGAATGGAACTAGATAATTAGTTATTCATAGCTCTACAGATGAATTCACAAGAGCTGGTACCACAGAACTAGATCGGAGTAGAAGGAAAGGGTTCATCGATTTGTATGGAGAACAGAGCGCGTAACATTTTGCATAGTATTTTGACATCACGAGTGTAATTTAGTGAGGAAATAGCTTCATTGACAGCTCCAGCGTTAGTGGTGATGTTTGGACAGTTAAGTGAACAACAAGGTATTTTCTTTTTAAAACTTCACATCGCACGCGGCAAACGGTGGGGTGATGGAACGCGTAATTAGGTTCTCAGTGCCCTTAGCGTAATCAAAAAGCACAAAAGAAGTCTCGATCGCGTTTGCGTTAAAGTGTCAAATAGTATGAGAATTGTTAAACTCGAACGCGATCGAGACGTATTTCTTGGCCTGGTCGGCGGTTACACTAGGCGCTCAGCTCTTCTTTTCGGCACATACACTTTTTCCTTCTACTCCGATATAGTTCTGCGGCTGAATTGGTTGCATGAGCGAATTAAAGTACCTATGAGGAACACTAAACACAACTGAAATAGACAGCAGCCTTAAGTCTATCTCCTATAATTATGTAAATATTAAGTGACATTCGTTTCCTTCTTTCTTATCGTATTCGTGCCAGCTTTAGTGAATTTACCTACCTATACATTCCCAGAAAGGTATTGTTGGCATTAAAGCGAGGCGATCAGCAATTAACGCCCGCCTCTTACAAGTAGCTACGTATTACGCATTAACTGTGACAAATCCCATAAACAAACCGTCCACGAACTTGTAAACACCGATAATAACCATTATGACAAGTGCAGACGACAGGTTCACTTTCAATCAGATAAGCAGTATTTAGCTTCACTCTATCATCTGTTTATTCGTACGTAAACCAGCCCGTGTATTCGTCACGACCTTATCGTAGATTTAAACAAGAGATTAACAGAACAAAATCACGATTAGCTCCTTGTCATGTACCGCTGTTAAGAATCGCCTAAGCCGCTTACAAATTAATCTTTTAATTTTTGCAGACGATAAAATATCGATCGAAAATTTATAATGGCACGAATTTGCTGTTGTTTCATCGATCCGTCTTCTTTTATCCGTGCTATCAAAATGCCTAATATTGGAACGCCCTTATTATAGGCCACGCGATGGATTAAGATCGCTCGGCGAAACTGGTGGGGGCAATTTGGCGCATCTGTACAATTGCGCACAAAATTGTTAAGTTCTGAGTGTATTTCTTAGAAACATATTTTTCTTATTTCGCATTTTTTTGTACCTTTAGTCACCTAATATCGTTTAGTATCGTTTTTGCTTGTGACTTATTTTGCTAGTATGTTTATTCAGAATCTTGGTAGTATTTTTTACGTGCTTTTAATTACCCATGATTTAATTAGTTTCCTTTTTAACATAACAATTCACGTCGTAAACCATTTTTTTCTGGCTTGCCATGTTCAAACTTTATATTTGGGCATTTTTTTCACTAACTACGACATCATAACGTACTTACTATTACATAATACAGTAAAACAATCCGTGCGCAACAGTATTCAAGAGACACGTGACGCGTGAACGAAGCGAGGGAAGGGAAGAACGACTTGATCTACCAATAACGTGTTCGCGCCAGCGCGCACCCTCCCCTCACCCCTCTGCGCAACCAAATAGACCTAAGAATTGACTTCTGCGCATCCCCCTTCCACTTTTGACAAGCGATCTTAATTCGCCGCGCGACCTATACCTACCTTCCCAAAACAAAGCATACTTAAACACAACTAACCTGATCCTCTCTTCTCTTCAATTCACTCTGCACTTCTTCGAGCTCCTCTTGCCCCTCATTGGGGTCCATCTTCCACCCGTCTCTCAGCATCTTAATACCGAATATCGCAAAGAGCGCAGCACTTATATAATACGTATATATCCTAGGAATATAAGTTGCTATCCATCCGAAGGCAGCGGAGAGTATGGTCATGAAGACTAGCGCTGATATGGCGCCTGCGAACACTATGATTCTAGGGTGCTTCATTGCCATAATGGCGGCTATGAAGAAGGTTTTGTCCCCCAGTTCTGACACGACGACGACCGACAGGGACGCGAGGAAGCCCTGCCAGAAGCTGCCACCGGTCGCTGCGCGCTGGAAAGAAGAAAGGATTGAGTTAAAGTGGGACGTATGTAAATAGTGTAGGTATGGTCAAAGAAGTGTGGTATGTATACCTACGCAATAACGATAGGAGAATTAATTGTTAATAGGGGAAATAATTCTTTCAAGAGCTTGGAGTGGCTTTCTTTATCAGTCGAAATTTTAGCGCAAAAACGCTTTTTTTAGAGAGTGAGAGTTTTTAAAATTCGAAGTGAAGAAGTTATCCTATGCCGGCTGGACCTATCTTTTGGA
Source organism: Clepsis dumicolana (assembly GCA_963691665.1). Taxonomy (NCBI): domain Eukaryota; kingdom Metazoa; phylum Arthropoda; class Insecta; order Lepidoptera; family Tortricidae; genus Clepsis; species Clepsis dumicolana. Next base: position 6,144,349 of record OY829526.1, read on the forward strand.
TGCCGATTCTATATAATTTGGTTGCGATGGACTCGTTTTGATGTCATTTGTTATTTTTTGTATTCAAGATGGCCGATGACAGTATGTAATTTTTAATGCTAAAATTGGTCATGGGTCAGTCAGTGAAAATTAATGCTCTTTTATTCATAAACGTCACTCAAGCCTCCATTAGTTAAAATACGAGGGCTGTTTGATAAGTACCCGTTTATGGAAAAAAAAAATTTTTTTTTGTACATATGCATTTATTTTTCTACGTAGTCTCCTTTTAACTCTATACATTTGTTCCACCTATACTCAAGCTTCAATAAACCATCCAAAAAGTACGATTTTGGAAAGTCATTAAAATAGGCCTCTGTGGCGGCAATGACTTCGTCATTTGATCCAAATCGCTTGCCACCGAGACATTTTTTTAGGTTGGGAAACAAAAAGAAATCGCATGGGGCCAAATCTGGAGAATACGGGGGGGTGAGACAATAGTTCGTAGCGTAACTGTGCTAATTTAGCCGTCACAACTCTGGACGAATGAGCCGGGGCGTTGTCGTGATGAAACAGTACTTTTTTCTTTTTTAAATGGGGTCGTTTGTCCTTCAACACGGCGTCAAATTCATCCAATAAATTGGCATAGTACTGCCCTGTTATTGTTTTTCCCTTTTCTAAATAGTCAATATGTATAATACCCTGCGAATCCCAAAAAAACGGTCGCCATGACCTTTCCAGCCGATGGGACGGTTTTTGCTTTCTTTGGAGCAGGTTCACGCGGTAAAATCCACTGCTTCGACTGCTCTTTCATTTCCGGGGTGTAGTGGTGGACCCACGTTTCGTCCACGGTCACGAAACGACGCAGAAACTCCTTCGGGTTACGTTTGAACACGGCCAAACAATGCTCCGAAGTCAGTCGGTTCCGTTTTTGCTCCTCCGTGACTAAACGCGGCACCCACCTCGCCGATACTTTCTTCATACCCAATTTTTCTTCTAATATGTGTTGTACCCTCTCGATTGAAACGTTTACAGCATCAACGATTTCTGGAAGTTTAATTCGGCGGTCGGCTAAAACGATATTTTCAATTTTCTTAACCATATCGTCTGTAGTCACCTCAACTGGCCGGCCTGGGCGATCCTCATCAAAGACGGTTATTCTCCCCCGCTTAAACTCGTTATACCAATATCTGACGGTTGTCATAGAAGGAGCACATTCATGGTAAACCGCTTGCATTCTTACTTTTATTTCATCACATGTTTTTCCTTCCAAAAATAAGAATCTAATTACAGACCGATACTGTTCTTTCTACATTTTAACAATTTTAAGTTCACGCCTTTACTGAATCGTTGTCAAATGAGAAAAAAAACTAAAGAATGCCATTTTTTTTTAATTTTCCCGCCTCTGAAAAATGGCTTAAAGAGGTGGTATACTTATTTGCGGCCAGTGATATTAATATATTTAGAAAACGGGTACTTATCAAACAGCCCTCGTAGGTTTTGTCTTCTACTTACTAACTGAAATGGCAAAGTGACAAAAAAGGACAAACGAACTTTAACGGCATTATAGTTAAAATAGCTGAATGAATAATAGGGTAATTCTTTATTACCCAGTCAAAATTACTATATTCTGGTTACAATTCCGAATATCTTTAAAATACGAGTACATACACAGTACGTATTTTCTCATGGAATCGAGCACCACACCCGTTTTTAACCACACACGACTACAATATCACGTGTATACGTAAACCAGGCTTTACTTCATCCGGCGGCCATGCAAAGCCCTCTTCAGTCAAACGGTTATACAACTTCTGTTGTCACAAGCATTCTTTTACGGCGACAAATACTTCTGTAAACTAAAGAATCCTTTTAATAGCGCTTAATGACAAATTGTCGCAACGAATAAATTACATTGTAATGCCATAGGATGTTATAGTTTACAGTTTCAGTGTTAGTTTTATTAATTGGCTTATTTGTTTAAAAATACTCAATTTCTGTAAGGTGGAGACGAGAACATGGATAAGTGAGGAGTCTGTGAAAACGCAAGACTTTAGACGAGTGAAACATTTTGTCTGATGTTAGACTAGCAAAATAATAAGTTCTGTAACTTGAGTTAAGCAAATTATTCTCTCAAAGTCCTTGTTTATTTATGAATTTAATCCACGCACACGTCCAGCGAGTGTGCATTATCTCAATAAGATTTGGCTCCGCATGAGAAAAACATACGGCTTCTCTAGAAGAACTATCGTCGTTCAAGCTGTGTGTCTAACTGGCGATAGAGGAAGAATCGTCTGGGATACATCGCATAAATTCTCCGTGTAGTGGATATACTAATGCTATGTTAGCCCGACCGACCGGACGACGACCGGATAGTGGTTAGAGACCCTGACTATAAGGCTTGAGGTCCTGGGTTCGATCCGCGGTCGGGTCAGATATTTGTGTGATGAATACGAATGCTTGTTCTCGGGTCTTGGATGTTTAATATGTATTTAAGTATGTATTTATCTATACATATAAGTATCATAAGTAACTAATTTTGATTCTATTTTCAACATTAGTAATAAGGTGTTTGTAGTGGAGAAAGCCCTGAGAAAAACCGCCCTACTTTGATAAAGTTAAAATCCGTCAACATCTCATAATATACTTATTTCAAGAGACTGAACCGTTTGAGTAAACATAAATAACGACAAGCTTTATTTCAATATTACGAGGCATGGTACAGCCTTTTAGTAAGTTTCCACGAAGATCGTCAAGACTTAGCATAAATTCAAACATACTTATTCAGCAAAGTATGACTAGTTCCGGAGACAACAATAAGATAATTTTATCTTAAACAGACAAAAAAGTGCGTCATAAAGCTCTTAACACTTTTTATGATAAAACGTATGGATCCGAGTAATCTTCGAGATAGTGTGGGTAAGTGATACATACATACATACATACCTACATGTCATTGGACTGTTGTATTTATTTTTGCATTGTTTTGCTCTGAATACATGCATGAGACGAGTGTTGACTTGTTGAGTAAAATACAACATTATCTGTTTCCTTAAGATTTTATCACCAGCCGCTTTGAAATAAAAATGTAGTTTTCAGATTCTCAAACGCTTATGCAATAGCTTTGTGCATAACCTAACTGTATAATCAACATTAAACATCTTCACAGTCACAGAGTCATACAAAAGATGCACAGCACATGCCCGTGCCCGAGAACATAATTATACCTAGTTAGTAGACAAAAACAATTGCACCTGTAAAATATTGACTGAATTACAACATTAGATATATTACTAATACTTACCCGTCTATCCGTGATCATTACCTATCATTATGCATGTAACTGCGTCGAAACATCGGGAGCTCATCCAAACCTAGTAAGATAATCGCGGTCAATATCCCGTTTTAGTAATATTTCTAAAAAAATGGGTAATATGTGTCGCAATCGGTGGCCGACCAATTGCAGCTCTAGAAAACTAAGTTTGCCAGCCTATGTCACACAGCTAGGGTTGCCGGCAAGTAAACTGTCCAGCGAAGACATATCCGGGGAAAACTGGAATGATGGCAGCCCTAGGTACAGCCTAGTTACGATATGTAGTTAGCAGTTGCGAATTGTAGGACAGTTCCAAATACAAGTTCAGCGATGGGCTGTATCCACCGTAACCTATACCCCTGCCAAAAATGTAAAATGTTGAGCCGTTGAAAAGTTTTTCGTTATTATATTTCGTAATGACACGCTAATGTTGCCAACCCTGTCTGAGGAAGGCAGGACGTCATTTTTTGAGGCAGTAGGTACGAATGGTAATGAAATGATACTTAAAAGATCTTAACTCTGCCAACCCCCTAAAACGGTTAGGGGGTTGGCAGCGGGGTTAGGGCCTAACCCTAAAAGAATAAACACGGTGGATAAAACATAATACTAAAGTTAATAATTAAAAGATAATCACTTTTAATATTCGAAGTGTCTGTACCTCCTGTAGGCAGGCTGATCAGATCGCTTTAAAAAAAGTTTCAACAATTCGTTTTAAAGTATCCTTCCTACAGTACTTTACAGTCGTCCCACGATAACTGCAACGAACTGACAACAGTAGAAATCTAAAGTTTGTTTATGGCAACACTGATTTATAGTCGCACAGCACGTTTTGAACTTTTGATTAAATTAAACATAAACAGGTCATCGTTCATCCACCATCCACCATTAAAATACCTCTCATATTTCGATTTCTAGATTTTTTTTACCGTACAACGGCAAAACCTACTGAACACTGGCAAAATTTACCTCCAATGGACAAAGCCATATTTAAAAAAAAAACAGCAACTTTTGATTACACTACTATCATTATTATTCATAATAAAAAAAAATGTCTGAGTGACATGAAAAAAGTATTACCACAGCGTGATTTTTCTGGGTTGCCAATTAATATCTTGTGCAGAGTTATCGTGGGTGGATTATATACTATACATTGTAAAGCGGAAAAACAACTAATAACTAAGTAAACTGATATTAAACTAAAAAAACCACTTAAACCCCACTGCGGATGCTTATAAAATTATAACAATTCAACAAATATTTGAACTGATTTAAAGAGGTAAGTTAAATTAACAATCTTAGTCTCATTGAGGTCGCGTTATCAAGGCTGAGGCGTTTTATTATTTGTTTACAATACAACACGCTGCTGCACGCCACTCTTCGTCGAACTAAGGATTTATAATTTTTCAAAAGAAGATAGCATAGGTACACATCCTCTCTAAGGCTTCCGAGTCATTTTCACAACTCGTGGTTTTGATTATACTTAGGATCTCATATTTTGCATCAAATGTCAAATGTCAGCTTGATTAAGCTACTCATAGATGGCGCTGAGGAGAGATCTTCCAAATAAAAATACGACACAAGGCATTGAAAAATTCGTTAGGTACACCAACGTTAAGTATAGCTTAATTGGTGGAGCGTGGTACGGATTACCGAGGTTGCTGGTTCAAGTCCAGCTGCTTAACGGATTTTTCTTTGCATTGTCATTGTATGTCAAATGTCTTTATCCTAATCCTAACTAATATTTTAAAAGCGAAAGTAACTTTGTCTCTCTGTTTGTCTGTTTGTTACCTCTTCACGGGAAAACCGCTGCACCAATGTAAATAAAATTTGGTAAAAAGATAGTTTGAATATTGAGGAATAACATAGGCTACTTTTTATTCGGGAAAATTGTATAGTTCCCGCGGGATAGCGATAACCGAAATCTACACGCACGTAGTCACGGGCAACAGCTAGTTTAGGAATATTATGAAAAGGAAAGGGTAATTCATTACATAAACTTGACAATACCTACCTTTTCTTACGGCCAGAGAAGAGAAAATATGAGTTTAAAGTAGTGTTTTTTAATCTGTGACTCGCAACCCCCTGGGTGGACGCGTAACCTCACTAGGGGGCGAGAATAATGGTTGATTACTCGATAATTTATATTATAACGTAAGACGTAACCTGTGTGAGTAAAGGGGGGTCGCCAAATTTTTCAGAACTTGGGGTTATCGCATAGAACGCCAAATATAGATGGAAATGTTTATGATTTTTTTACCAGTTATTAAAGAGAGCAATTGAGTAAAAATAAATTTAATAACAATAAGCAATCCCTTCGCAGAATGGAATGTTATTAGTTTGTCTGTTTTTAGCGTCATGTTTACAATTGAAAAATAAATACAATATGGTCAGTAAAAACCCAAAAAAATATATTGATTTACTAATGAAACACTGTAGAACATAAAAATGATAAAGGATTTTCAGTATTTTATTATTATTGCGTATTTTTCAGAATTATTTTTTAACAGCCAAATTTGGCTTCATATGCAATCCACGCAAAAACAATACTGTCATATGTGGCTTCGTATGCATTTAAGGTTGCTTTCTGAAGAAGAAAGAAAGGCAACTCCGAAACAATAAAATAAAAGAAGTCCCGAAAAACTCCAGCCAGATATCAAGATAATATGCCGTTTGATTTTGTAGGTGTACGTTTTGATAGGATGAGCCATTTTCCTATTTTGAAAAAAAAAAATCCGGCAGCCTATGCCTGTATTGCTCGAAATTATGTTCTTTTACCAAATGTGAAAAATGCGAAGTTTTAAAATAAAACAAAACAATCAATTTATAAATGATTTTTGTTTTTCTTTTTTTATGAAAAAAAAAAACAAAAATAACAAGAATAATAGACACATAATAAGAAATTCAACATTTAATGACAATGCAAAGAAAAATCAGCTAACAGCTGGTGGTGGCGGGTCCAGCTGCTTAACTGATTTTTCCTTGCATTGTCATTGTATGTGATGTTCATTCATGTTACAATGACAAACGCAACTGTTTTAAGGAATTCCACAAAATATAATTTAGTGCTTACTTAAACGCATACGAAGCCATTTATGGAAGCACAATAATCTACTAGACTGCACACGAAGTCATTTATGGTCTCATTAAATAACTTCTAATGTATGAGTAATAAATTTTTGTTTATTGCATTATATTGTAATGTTAGCCTAACAAAACATTTTCTCGCAAAAAAATATTTTTTGTTGTACCTTTTTGATAACTCACGCGGTAAGGGGTTAAAACAAGATTTTTTTTATATTTATTATAATCTTAGGGTAGGTTTTTACAACATTTATATAAAAAGTTATAAAAAACATTAAGTAATAGCAAATATACATACATTATAATTTTAGAACAATTTATTTTATTAAATTATAACTATTGATTTTTCGATACCTATAATAGACATTCCTTTCAATATTAAAACTAGTAATATTTTATTTATAGTATAGATAAAACAAGATTGGAAAACATTGTTTCTAAGGGAGAAAACGGCGCGCATATTAGCCTATTATGTTTTATTATGTATATGACATTTGAATTTATATTACTTTAATTAAGTACAAGTTATAATTATTATTATCTCTCGGTAAGCAACCAAGCTTGCCCGTCTGACGAAAGTGTTTCTATCCAGTGATATCTAGAAGGTTGTGGACTAAAAAGATAGTGCACAGTTATATTAATAAAATGTGTCATTTTGTTGAGAGAAGTTTATTGGATTTGTGTTTAGTATGAAATCAAATAAGTTGAATACGGTACCTCTTTCTAGATATAATTTTATTAATTTTAGTATCTAAGTGCCTCTACTTCAAGATGATAAATATCACATAGACAGTATAGGTACAGTCAGCAGCAATAGTTGCTAAGCAACTGAAGCTCTCACAATGATCTGCACAAGCTCTTATGTCTATAACAATAGAGCCGTGCTTAGATCATTGTGAGTGCTTCGGTTGCTTAGTAACTATTGCTGCTCACTGTATCTCAGAAAAGCCATACAATAAAATAAACGTTTCAGCGACAAGATTATGTTTGACGACTGATAACCTGCATTTTTAGATCAGATCTTGACCGTGTTTTAAGACAAAGCCGGGAAAAAACCCAGCAAAAACAAAACGATTAATTGACATACTGATAGACAAGGAAAACCAGGCAATATCTGAAATTCTAATACTAGCTGTAACCATATTGGTCATTGTGTACAAAGTGAATAAAATACAGCTCGATTGGGAAAATGTAACAAGTTGTCAGTGGCACCAGTTTTGACAATGAAAAAATGTATTTAAGCCCTCTTTCTATATTACCAATATACTAATCATTGGCTTCTTTCGTCTATGAAATATATATAACTCGGCGACTGGGACCGGGACGAGACCTCGCACACACCAGCGGACTTGGTTTGCTAGCTAGCTGTGTCAGGATGAAATGGGTTTTACACGTAGTAGAGCTTGGTCATGAGCTTTACTCATCCTCAAGGTCGATTGAGGTGGTAGAAATAACTGCAGACACATCATGTTTCACTTCTAGGCCAGTCTTTATTTGATTAAGGCCTACATCAATGACTCTACCGCACGGTTCGGAAATAACCTCTATTGAGAAGATACCGGCAAGAAACTCAATGAGGTATAATCTTTTCAATAATAACACCATACGAGGTCTAAATTAGTTACAATTGATATCACAGTTAACTCGTTACTATTAACGCGAAATGCAAGTACCATATTGGAAACGTTGGAGAGTTCTGTGCTTGCGCCCATTCACGTGATCTATTGCCAAGATATCATTTAAGACTCAAAATAAGACTCTGTACTTGGGGCACAGGCACTTATGAACTAAAAAACAATTACTTTGCTCACCCGCGACCATTAATGACAAATAGTTATATCTGTGCGGCAAATGTATGTTTCCATGCAACACCTCCACCTCCACTGCTACACGAATCAACACATGCCACACAGACCCAACTATCACCACCACCACTATACTAAACGCTGACGCGTTTCGGCACTCTCCACGAGGCCATTTACGAAGCACAACAACAACCGCTCAACATGCCACCACTTCCACTACTGACATATGTAAACCATGTACTCAACTTAGTTAATGACAAAACCAACGTACCCACTAATATTTTATAAATTCCATTCCATTTTATTTTATTATTAGTGGGTACGTTGGTTTTGTCATTAACTAAGTTGAGTACATGGTTTACATATGTCAGTAGTGGAAGTGGTGGCATGTTGAGCGGTTGTTGTTGTGCTTCGTAAATGGCCTCGTGGAGAGTGCCGAAACGCGTCAGCGTTTAGTATAGTGGTGGTGGTGATAGTTGGGTCTGTGTGGCATGTGTTGATTCGTGTAGCAGTGGAGGTGGAGGTGTTGCATGGAAACATACATTTGCCGCACAGATATAACTATTTGTCATTAATGGTCGCGGGTGAGCAAAGTAATTGTTTTTTAGTTCATAAATATGGACCTCCGCAAAGTAACGCCTGATTCAATAAATCACAGGCACTTAGTTCATTAAATCACTAATAATTCTCATTAAAACTCAAAGCACCAAGCCGATGCAAACGGATTACATTACCCACTTGTGATCAGTCCGACCCCCCGATCAAGAATGCCCTTTTCTTTTCAAAGTTACTAAATGTCATTTCGACCTTATACCAACTACCCACAAATGAACCAAGCACAGACCACTCCCAAGCAGTATTTATTTGACAGCTGTCACCGCTTGACGTTTCGTTAAAATCATAACAAATGAAGGTAATTTATAACTTTAGACTATGATCAACACCGACTAGTGTATCGATTCTCCGACATATAAATAAAGAGAAAAACTTTGTTTGTTTGTGTTTCTATCCCTTGAACTACTTAATTAACACAGGTAACCGATATAAAAAATTCATAACATCCCTAACTAACACAAGCTAGGTATTTTTGATACCAGGAAAGTGCAAAGTTAGTAGTGTAAAATAAATTGGATAATATTACGGTTCAAGATTATTAATTGATAATTTAGGTACACAGGACCACTTCTAGGTTCAATGTGACAGTTATTTCCGAAATTTGTGATAAGGCTTACTCTTCATAACTGCTTATCGATAACCGTAATAAAATTAATACGCTTTTTCATTTTGCTGTGGGCGAGTGGTTCATGAGATACTTAGTCACAGATTTTGGAAAATCTACTATCATAGTTGTGCAATATTCATATGTCTAAACGTATTCATGCGTATACCTACATATTTTGGAAACAGTTTATTTTTAAAATAGTTGGACTAACATTACAGGGGCAATTTTATTAATACTTGTGGTCGGGTAGAGGTCAAAATGCGACAGTATTAAAGTTTTTTTTTTCTAGGTTTCTGCACTTTTTATAATATAATCTGTATATTATAATTATAAACTTTTACCGTGCCAAAGCTCACACTCCCCCATGCGCACAGTATTCTTAATAAGTTTTCTGTTAAACAATGTCTTTTACATGTCCCTTTGTTTCGTAGAAAAAATTATCATAATGTAATGTTTGTTATAAATTACAATAATCTATCACTAGTCTATCTAATTATCTTTTCTTAACAAACCCTCCCATAAGCTCTTAAAGTTTTTAAACTATAATGCCCTGCCGCTATGAAGCCAATCCTGACACATTCTATGAAGTTTCCGATTATTGACAATGTAAACCATAGCATACGAGAAAAACCGGCCAAGTGCGAGTCGGACTCGCACACGAGGGTTCCGTACAAAGATTTTAAGGCTTTTCCCCAGTGTTTTAAGAAGTCCAGTGTTAGCAGAGCCCTGCTCCTAAGCAAAATGTACGCAGTGTGGGGTCAACTTATATTGGTCTGTGAAATCTACAGACAGACATAAAATTTTAACATTATGAGACTTTTTGGAGTGGTTGTGCTATAAGAGCTACCTTCATACCAAATTTCAAGTTTCTAGGACAGCTGGAAGTACCCTGTAGGTTTTCCGATGTCGGCAATTTGTACGGAAATAGATTTTTTAATGACTGTATCTTTTGATTGCGTTGACTTAGAAGGTTGATTTTTTCACGGCTTTAAGTGACCGCGGGCTTGAGTATTTGATATTAATTTCAGCATGCTACCTCCACGCATTCCAGAGAAAAAGGGTCTTGACCGACAGACGGACAACAAAGTGATCCTATAAGGGTTCCGTTTTTTCCTTTTGAGGTACGGAACCCTAAAAATGATAGACTTTCTTGTTTACCACGCGCAACAAGGAAGTCTAGCATATTTCTCTTATGGTTAAGTTAAGTTATTTTATTACTAGCTCTAGAAATAAGCCTGTCCACTAACACAATGAGTATGTTACTTGAAAATAAACAATGTAACGGCAATAATCAGAAACTTCATAGCTTTGCAATGTGTAGGGTTGCCAGATGGTCGGGATTTGGCGGGATTCTCCCGAATTCTTTAATGTGATCCCGACTCCTGGCAAAGTAAAAAATCTCCCATAAAACAACTTCATTCTATATATCGGCGCAGCGGCATGAAGATCAAGTTTATTTTAAATTTAAGATTATTAATTACTAATGGGCAATAAGAATAACTCTAGTTAAACAATAACTTGTAGATGGTTAGCCCAAATAGTTCAATATTTGTCCGCTGTCTCAGTGGCGCCATTTATGTTGGTTACAGTTTACCCATTTGCGCGTTAGCTCAGTGGCGCCACTTATTGTTACTGCTTTCATCTTCATTAATTAATGTTTATCGAGCTGTTATAGATTAAGTTTAAAATGCAAATAATTAAGACTTCGGTGTTTACACTAATTGCCGTGTTCAATTAAAGCTAAGGTTTTGCTTAAATAAATAAGTTGGTCAACAATCCCGTTATTCTGTAACGTTCGAATAAGACGACCAATCACAATGCGCTGGGTTTGTTGCAACCAATTAGGGCGCTACAAACCAAGCGACAGTTCCCGCGTTGCGGTCTTCGTCTTATTGAAACGTATGCCAGGTCGGGCACTTTTTGTGGAGCTCCCGGCCTGGACGGTTGTACTGTACTGGTGATTTTTGGAGAATACAAAAAGCTAAGTATTGCCATCGGTTTTTATTTATTTTGCTCTGTACTTATTTTTATTACCAATACACCGCACTGCAGAATCCATTGCCGAGTAAGTAGGTATGGAAGGCTTAGGCATGGATGATGCGGGTGGTGATGGTGACACCAACCAGGGTGATGATGCCAACCCTGAAAGCGCTTTTACCATTCCCACTCCGTCATCAGAGGTGGGATCACTTCGCGCCTCTGCCGCGCATCCTGAAGGCCATGTAAACCCTGGCCCATCAAACGTTGGTAACCCTGCATGTGAAACCACACTGGAAAGTCTACCGATGGAGTTTTTCTCGAACATGATGCAGATGATGCAGCAGATGACTGATCGAATCGCGACTCATCGCGACGATAAGGTAAAGATAAACGACATTTTTCTACCCTCTTTCGATCCAGATGCCAATGTTGGTATACGCGAATGGTGTCAGCACGTGACCAAGGCTATTGAGACTTATAATCTCAATGATTACGACGTCAGAATGAAGGTCGGTAGTTTACTTAAAGGCCGTGCTAAATTGTGGGTAGATAACTGGCTGGTGACAACATCGTCCTGGGACGAGTTAAAGGATAATTTGATTACGACATTCGAGCCAGAAAATAGGTACTCGCGTGATATTGCTAAGTTTCGTGAGCACTCGTATGACCCATCAAAAGATATAGCAGAGTTTTTAACGCGATCATGGGTTTTATGGAAGCGCGTAACAAAAGATAAATTAAATAATGATGACGCGGTTGAAGCAGTAATTGGTTGCATAAACGATGAAAATCTTCGGATAAAATTACTTAGCGCTAGGGCTTCGTCCGTGCCAGAACTGATTTCAGTAGCATCGGCAATACGTGTTAAGCGCGCGAACCCTTATTCAAACACCGCGGCATCTAATAAAAAACTACGTCTGTCCGATCCACAAATCTTACCGTTTTGCCAAATCTGTAAGAAAAACGGACATAGCTCGCGAGATTGTCGTTTAAAATCAAACGGTAGTTTACGACTACCGGCAGCGCCAGCTGCAAATAAAACAGAGGTAACACAAAATAATAAGCCTACCTGCACATTTTGTTCGAAGGTAGGTCATACATTTGACACCTGCTTCAAACGTGAAAGGTCAGTTGTATCAAATGTAAATTGCGTAGGGGGTAACGAGTTGACCCCGATGAATGTTAGTATTGGTGATTTTACCATTAAAGCCGTTTTCGATAGCGGTGCTGAGTGCTCAGTAATGTGCGAGTCTGTAGCTGAGAAACTGCCGGGAAAACGACTTTACAAGGTCAACTACTTGAAAGGTATTGGTCAGTTCCCTGTAATTTCCACGATGGCGTTGAAAACGGTTTGCGTGATTGACGAAACCCATATCGAAATGCAATTCTTTATTGTGCCGGACTATAACATGGGTTCGAAAATTTTGATCGGAATTGATTTAATTAAAAACACTAATCTTGACGTTTTAGTGACATCTAGTGGCGCAAAACTCTTACACGGGGCGTCTATATTGCATGTCAGATCGCACAATGAGATTTTTGATAAAATTGATTGCGACCTCACTGACAGTAACGAAATAAATTTGTTACGAATTCTATTAAACAAATACTCTCATTTGTTTATTCGGGGTTTCCCAAGCACACGCGTTAAGACCGGTCAACTGGAGATTAGATTAAAAAATCCCGAAAAATATGTAGAACGACGGCCATATCGTTTGAGCCCCGTAGAGCGCGAAAAAGTTCGCAATATAATTCAAGACTTGCTCAATCATAACATTATTCGCGAGAGTCAATCGCCGTTCTCAAGTCCTATAATAATAGTAAAGAAAAAGAACGGCGACGATCGGTTATGTGTCGATTTTCGCGAGTTAAACTCGAATACACTTCGTGATCACTACCCGCTTCCGCTGATATCCGATCAGATTGACCAACTTGCAAACGGTCATTACTATACGACTCTCGACATGGCCGCAGGATTTCATCAAATCCCGATTGCAGAGGAATCTATAGAGAAGACCGCATTCGTCACGCCCGATGGTTTGTATGAATATCTGACGATGCCGTTCGGGCTCAGCAACGCGTGTTCGGTCTACCAGCGCTGCATCAACAGAGCGCTCTCCCCGCTGCTGGGTAACGCCGGCGTCGCACAGGTATATGTCGATGACGTTTTAAGCAAGGCTGTGGACTTCCAGCAAGGTCTATCAAATTTAGAGAGGATTCTGATTGCACTTCAAGAGGCCGGATTCTCTATCAATGTGGAAAAGTCCGCATTTTTCAAACGTTCCATCGAGTACTTGGGTAATGTTATATCGGACGGTGAAGTCCGCCCCAGCCCGCGTAAAGTTGAGGCTCTAGTCAAGTCACCTGTCCCAACCAATGCAAAGCAGGTGAGACAGCTATGCGGTCTTGCTGGTTATTTTCGGCGCTTTATCCCCAATTTCTCCCGCGTCATGATTCCTCTCTACGAATTGACTAAACAGGGTGCCAAATTTGAATGGAATCATAGACACGAAGAGGCACGTAACAAAATTATACAACACCTTACTGCTTCCCCTGTGTTGACAATATTCCAGGAGGACGCGCCCATCGAGCTCTACACGGACGCCAGCAGCCTGGGCTACGGCGCCGTGCTCGTGCAAGTGGTCGACGGCCGCCGCCACGCCGTCGCCTACATGAGCCTGCGCACCACGGACGCCGAGAGCCGGTACCACTCGTACGAGCTCGAGACTCTCGCCGTGGTGAGAGCTATAAAGCACTTCCGCCAATACTTGTACGGCCGCAAGTTTAAGGTAATCACAGATTGTAATGCCCTTAAAGCCTCCAAGCACAAGAAGGAACTACTGCCACGCGTGTACCGCTGGTGGTCATTTCTCCAGAACTACGACTTCGAAGTTGAATACAGAAAGGGAGAGCGACTTCAACACGCGGACTTCTTCAGTCGTAACCCTAGTACAATTGAGGTAAATATCATGACAAGAGATCTAGACTGGCTGAAGGTAGAGCAGCACCGGGATGACACTCTACGTCCTATAATAGACTCACTGGGGCGTAATGAGTCTGTAAGCAACTACTCTATGGAGGACGGTATGTTGAAACGCTTACAATCTGTCCCATTATTGGGGGATATCAATACAGTGGTGGTTCCAAAAGCTTTTCAATGGAGCCTCATAAACAGTTACCACAACGCTCTCAAGCACGCAGGATGGGAGAAAACGTTGCAAAAGGTAAAAGACTCTTATTGGTTCGACAAAATGAGTACGATCATTCGTACTTTTGTTGATAACTGCATCGTGTGTAGGACTTCAAAGGGTCCGTCAGGAGCAGTGCAAGCTGAGCTCCACCCGATCAGAAAGCCTACAGCAGCATTCCAAGTAGTCCATATGGATATTACCGGTAAGTTGGGCACTAGTGGAGAGCACGAATACGTGGTGGTAACCATAGACTCATTCTCAAAGTACGTGTTACTTCACTACGCTATTAATAAGAATCCACAGAGCACACTGGCCGCACTCAAACAAACCGTGCATTTGTTTGGTACCCCAGAGCAAATAATAGTAGACGGAGGTCGCGAGTTTCTGGGAGACTTCAAGGCTTATTGCGACAGGTACACTATAAACATTCACGTTATATCGCCAGGAGTAAGCCGAGCTAATGGCCAGGTGGAGCGCGTGATGGCCACGCTCAAAACCGCATTGGTACTCATTAAAAACTATGAGACCGAACACTGGCACACTGCGTTGGACAGTCTCCAGCTAGCGATGAACTGTACGCCGCACCGGATCACCGGCGTCGCCCCGCTCACGCTGCTCACCCGGCGCCAACACTGCGTGCCGCCAGAGCTTCTCAATCTGGTAAACATAGATGACCAAACAGTCGACATGGACCAGCTGCAGCAACTCGTGAATCAGCGCATGACTTCCGCCGCACAAAAGGACAAAGAGCGGTTTGACAAGACAAAAGCAAGGATCCATCATTTTCAAAGAGGGGACTACGTATTAATCAAAAATAATCCCCGCAATCAAACCTGTTTAGACCTCAAATTCAGTGAACCTTATGAAGTCCTCAGAGTCTTGGAGAACGATCGCTACTTGGTGAAGAAGGTGGTCGGCCGTGGGCGGCCGCGCAAAGTAGCACACGACCAGCTGCGCCGCGCACCGCAGCCGAGCCAACAGATGGCCATATCGGCGCACGAAGAAGATGCCACAGTCGCTGAGCCTCGCGCGTCGGCGCCAGCACCGCGCTCTCCGCAACCGGGGTGCAGCCACACTTCAGCCGCGACACACCAACCCACTGCAGACGAAGTTCTCCAGACCGACTCTTCTGATGCTTAACAATTCTAATTAACACATGGTGAGTAGCCAAATTATTCATTTACATTAAATCTTATCTGTCAAGTATGGGTTCGATCCCTGTACCTACATTACCGTGTTTGAAGCGTTGAGTAAAGTGGGTGAATTTCTATCCACTGGTTAACCCATTGGTTTGTTAAAAAAAAATATTAATTATTATTGTTATAAAATAACGTTTTGGTAACGTTATCTGCAATACTTCTCTTTTTACCGTACTCGGTTAAAAATAACGGGGTACCTGGCGTAGATTAAAAAAATAAATAAAAAGGGTAGTTTGGAATTCATTTCTTAAAAAAGGGTAGTTTAGGACTTACATAAAAGGGTAGTTTGGAATTTATAAAATATTAGTGGGTACGTTGGTTTTGTCATTAACTAAGTTCAGTACATGGTTTACATATGTCAGTAGTGGAAGTGGTGGCATGTTGAGCGGTTGTTGTTGTGCTTCGTAAATGGCCTCGTGGAGAGTGCCGAAACGCGTCAGCGTTTAGTATAGTGGTGGTGGTGATAGTTGGGTCTGTGTGGCATGTGTTGATTCGTGTAGCAGTGGAGGTGGAGGTGTTGCATGGAAACATACATTTGCCGCACAGATATAACTATTTGTCATTAGTGGTCGCGGGTGAGCAAAGTAATTGTTTTTTAGTTCATAAATATGGACCTCCGCAAAGTAACGCCTGATTCAATAAATTATTTAAAATCGGCAAGCGTAGCCGTACAGGCACGTTTATATATCAAGTTAACAAAACAACACCGTTTAGCTGTTCAAAACATTTGGTTTAATCAACGTTGTAAGCATTTAAATGTTGTACCAAATTATATAAATTTACATAGCAATAACACTAGTAGGGCCGCTACGATAGCAATAAATAAGGCTCGCAAGATTTGGTTAAATGAGGAGTCTCGTCATTGGTTTTGTGTTAGAGATAATTTAAAATTACATCTTAGAGTACTACATTCGGAACTGGTATTTAAATTGCATAATATTGAGTTTGATACTTTGGACCAAAAGGCGAGATATTTTGCTTCGGTGCAGGCACATAAAAAGTATGTTACCCAAACTAATAAATTGCGTAGGCTTACGCGAAATGGAACTCAGTCTCATTCATTACGTTCTATTCAGCAAAAGGTCCATGACAATGATTTGGTAATTTCTAAGGCCGATAAGGGCAATTGTATTGTTGTTTTAGAAAGGGGTCAATATAATGATAAAGTAAATGACATCATTCAAGGAGAGGGTTTTTTGAATTTACGTAGGGATCCCACCGCCGCGTTTCATAAAGACCTAAAAAACCTTCTGAAAAATTCTGCATTTACCTTTGACACCGAACAAAAGAGGAGCAATGTGATTCCCATGAATCCGCAGGCACCAATTTTATATGGTTTACCTAAAATTCACAAGGATGGTGTTCCTGTTCGCCCTGTTGTTTCATACGTGAGTGCTCCAGCGTATAAAGTAGCGAGGAAGTTAAATAGCATTGTTCGGGAAAAATCATCTTTTAAGCCAATATATAGTTTAAAGAATAGTTCAGATTTAGTAAATAAAATTAAAGACATTAATATACCGCCAAACTCAACATTACTTTCTTTAGATGTGGATAGTTTGTTTACCAACGTACCATATAGTGAAACCTTAAATATTCTTAGATGTCACTTAGAAAGGAAGCGTTTACATCCGGGGGAGGTTTGTGAGTTAATAGAATTAGTAACTTTATACATGAAACAAAATTATTTCAGATTTAATGGTCAATATTATTTGCAGAGTGATGGTTTAGCAATGGGGTCACCTCTTAGTCCTTTAATGGCTGACGTTTTTATGGATAACTTTGAAAAACAATATATAGTGGGGAACAGCAATTTAGT
The DNA here is from genome assembly GCA_963691665.1 of Clepsis dumicolana. NCBI lineage: Eukaryota > Metazoa > Arthropoda > Insecta > Lepidoptera > Tortricidae > Clepsis > Clepsis dumicolana. The sequence continues at coordinate 6,161,932 of OY829526.1, forward strand.
ATATTATTATAGGTATGTTGATGATTTAATTTTATGTTGGAAGGGGAGTATGAGGCAGCTAGATTTGTTTATTAGTGCTCTCAATAACAAACATCCAAAAATAAAGTTCAAACGAGAATTAGAGGAAAATCGTTCATTAAATTTTCTGGATTTAACTATTACAAGAGTAAATAATAGGCACCAGTTTCAAATTTACCGTAAGCCTACGTACACAGATACTGTCATACCTGCAAATTCTACTCACCCATGGCAGCATAAACTGGCTGCTTTCCATTGTTATGTACATAGACTACTAACTGTACCTCTTTCGAAAGAGCATTATGATTCTGAGTTACATACTATATATCAGATAGCAACAACAAATGGTTATAGTACAGCAATGGTTAATAGTCTGGTTCAAAAGAAGCAGGGACGGATAGTGAATAGCATGCTTTACTCTGCGTTGCCATCTCAGCCTACTAACAAATTTAGATCTAGTATTACTTATGTTGGCCGGTTGTCTGACAAGATTTATAATATTTTAAAATCAAATAACATCAATGTTGCCTTTAAGACTACTAATTCTTTACGTTCTAGACTTTGTAATAACAAAGAAAAGGTGGATAAAGGGAACAGGTCGGGCGTATATAAACTCACTTGTGGCGACTGTAGTCAAGTATACATTGGACAAACCGGTCGAAGCTTTGATACTAGATTTAAAGAGCATGTCTCGTCATATAGGCATGATCATCCAGAGAAATCAAACTTTGCCAAGCATTTATTAGAAACGAATCATTCGTTGTTAGACTCAGATACGTACGAAATTTTACATTATTGTGATAAGGGTTTGCGGCTATCGGTTTTAGAACAATTGGAAATAATTAGGTACAACAACATGGGGTCTATTATTAATGAACAAGTTAATTTGGTTTCTTCGCCTTTGTTACGACTTGGTTCTAATTTTAATAATGTGTCATAGTAATAATGAGAACATGACTTCTCTTTTTACCGTACTCGGTTAAAAATAACGGGGTACCTGGCGTAGATTAAAAATAAAAATAAAAAGGGTAGTTTGGAATTCATTTCTTAAAAAAGGGTAGTTTAGGACTTACATAAAAGGGTAGTTTGGAATTTATAAAATATTAGTGGGTACGTTGGTTTTGTCATTAACTAAGTTCAGTACATGGTTTACATATGTCAGTAGTGGAAGTGGTGGCATGTTGAGCGGTTGTTGTTGTGCTTCGTAAATGGCCTCGTGGAGAGTGCCGAAACGCGTCAGCGTTTAGTATAGTGGTGGTGGTGATAGTTGGGTCTGTGTGGCATGTGTTGATTCGTGTAGCAGTGGAGGTGGAGGTGTTGCATGGAAACATACATTTGCCGCACAGATATAACTATTTGTCATTAGTGGTCGCGGGTGAGCAAAGTAATTGTTTTTTAGTTCATAAATATGGACCTCCGCAAAGTAACGCCTGATTCAATAAATTATTTAAGATTATTAATTACTAATGGGCAATAAGAATAACTCTAGTTAAACAATAACTTGTAGATGGTTAGCCCAAATAGTTCAATATTTGTCCGCTGTCTCAGTGGCGCCATTTATGTTGGTTACAGTTTACCCATTTGCGCGTTAGCTCAGTGGCGCCACTTATTGTTACTGCTTTCATCTTCATTAATTAATGTTTATCGAGCTGTTATAGATTAAGTTTAAAATGCAAATAATTAAGACTTCGGTGTTTACACTAATTGCCGTGTTCAATTAAAGCTAAGGTTTTGCTTAAATAAATAAGTTGGTCAACAATCCCGTTATTCTGTAACGTTCGAATAAGACGACCAATCACAATGCGCTGGGTTTGTTGCAACCAATTAGGGCGCTACAAACCAAGCGACAGTTCCCGCGTTGCGGTCTTCGTCTTATTGAAACGTATGCCAGGTCGGGCACTTTTTGTGGAGCTCCCGGCCTGGACGGTTGTACTGTACTGGTGATTTTTGGAGAATACAAAAAGCTAAGTATTGCCATCGGTTTTTATTTATTTTGCTCTGTACTTATTTTTATTACCAATACACCGCACTGCAGAATCCATTGCCGAGTAAGTAGGTATGGAAGGCTTAGGCATGGATGATGCGGGTGGTGATGGTGACACCAACCAGGGTGATGATGCCAACCCTGAAAGCGCTTTTACCATTCCCACTCCGTCATATAAAATAATAATTATAAGTTCCGAATTTTCGTCAAGCTAAACGCCGCTCCGACGCTGTAACAATAATGTAAAATATTTTTGTTATTAACAAATTTACTTCAATTTGAATTCATTTTTGTTTCTCCCGATCAAAGTCCCAAAATCCTGAAAAAATTAGTTTTCTCCCGATAATAGGGTCATTCGATCTGGCAACCCTAGCAATACTCCATACTCAATACTCAATTCTTTATTGCTCTTCCACAATGTAAGTACAAGTTGTTTAATAAGTATAATGCGATCGTCATGTGCCCTGTTGGGCGCAGCAATATTTTGATGAGAGGGCAACTTTTACATAATTATTGCACATGTCAATTATATCTAAAATATAACTATGTGCATAAATTAAAATTACATTTTATACATTTATAATATATATTATATATACAGACTATTCTTATATTCTAATATTTCTGTTATGTGTTAAGATTGACTTCATAGCATCGGGGCAATATATTTCGAAGCCAGTATAATACGCGTGCGACTGTACGATACGCACTGCCGCCGAATGATAATTCCGGCGAAACCAGCACACAACCTTAAGCGATTTAATTGCATCCTTGCCTTGCCTTCGGCAAACCGGTGGCGATTTAGCGCTGGATAAAAACGAAAGCGACACCAAATAAAAGTAGAAAGAGTTATTTAGCAAATTTGTAAAATATCATAATATAAAAATATCAGACTACTCTTAGTGAGAAACTAAACTGCACCATAAAATAACAATCGTTTATTGGTTGAAGTGTGTGTATTGTTGTACCTATTTAATTGTTATTTCTTGAAATTGTATAATTCTATTTTCTACGGAAAAGTGCTTTTGCGCTAGATTACGAATGATAAAGAAAGCCTTTCCGAGATGGTGAGGTGAAAAACATTAATTCATATACTATTATTATAAATTTTATTGAAGTTTGATTGTAAGATCCAGGGGTCCAGGGGGGGGGGGGGGAGCTGCCAAGAAGCTGAAGATGAGCAAGCGCATTGTTTGACATTAAGTTACCCATTATAATATATTATTTTACTATTTAAAGTAATATGTCGTGTCGTGTTGCGCTATTACTATAGGTATAACTAAAAAAAGTATAGAGTAAACTGCCCTATGTTGTCTTGTCGCCGCCCTCGAAATCGTTGTCATCTTTATTCTTAATATCAAGGCTGATAGTTTGAAAATCCGCCAAAATCTGCGTGTCAATGATTGAAATTAAAGTGTCGATAGTAGGGTACTTAATTTACGAAAAATTAATATTTAAATACAAATAGACTTACGATGTTTTCAAAATAAACTATTAACTAATTTTATACCAAAACAGTTCTATAAATAATGTTTTCATACATGATGAAGGTAAGGTGGAGGACTGACGTCAAAGATATGATTGCCAATTTTTTTATTTTAGTCAGCGACGTCAAAGCACGCCAAAATAAATACGGATACGACAAAAAAAGAAGATCACTTTGCTACATCTATCATATCTATCGCCGTTTTTCGGTGCGAATCGTAACCAACGTAGATACAACACGGAATGCTAATGATTCAAGCAAGTCTGTAACTAGTACACAATGTAAACTGAACAGGAACCGTTATTTTCTTCATGGTATACGTTTTCAATCAGTATTTCTATGGAAAAAAAAACATGTGATGATGTTAGCCAACCCTCACTTTTTTTTATTCATATTCATGTCTAACGCAAATAATACCTCCTACAGCTTTATTTAATTTACCTACGGATACATTTTTTATCGTTTTACTTTCGGCCGTAAATAGTTTTATAAATACTCGTAAATACGCTAATTCCTCGATATGAAAAGTGAAACTCATGTTTTAACTTTTCACAAATTTTGAACTTCGTAAATCGCTTTTACGACGCATGTTTTAGTCCCGTAAAGATAACAAGTAATTTAATTCTGTAAACACGGTGATCGCATTTAAATGAGACTTTATTTATTAAATTACTCGGATTTCATTCATTCATTCGTGCGAAAATAAAGTTACGTAACTTAATTTACACGTTCGTTTATTAATTTACAGCAAGTCTTTATTATCTTCTCACTCGAAATCGTTTAGTTTGCGATGAAAAGTAAAGACAACGGAAACTTTTATTTGCGTAAATTTAATGCCGCATTCAGGGACGTCCCACAATAAATAATTACAGCTACCTACTACTAAGTACTACATTAGTTTAAGATTAATCTACTCATACAAGTAAGTATTACAAGTACCCATATATGCAAGTATTACATAGTTATTTATTTTAAAATTTACGATTCTGACCGCGAAGATAAGAGATTAAGCTACTCAGTATTCATAAAATAGATGGAATCTACCTCTTTAACCGACTTCTTTAACTAGCAATTATTATTATATACGTTTAGTTTCGACTGCCGATTAAGTTAAAAAAGTTAATAACGTTTAATATTCTTTTATACCACTACTTAAAGTAAAATAAACCACTACTTAAAATAAAAATTTGAAAAATCGAAAAAAGGTGTTTAATATTGAAATAAATAAACAACATTTTGTTTACATTTGCTGTCAATATTAGGACCACCATCTGTTATCCTGTCCACTTGTTGTAATGCGGTTTCAGTTGGGACTTGTAATTTTTAATATATGGATTCTTATGGATCATGTTAATGTTCACAACAAATTAAAAGCCTTTTCCCGCGCTCTTTATATCCCTATAAAACATACGTACCTACTGAATAGTAATAACTAAGTACCAACTTTATTAAATGTCCGGCATTTTATCAGGACAAAAAAAAACTAAATGGTAACCCTATTTCCGGAAATAATGGCACATTTTAATCATTCTTTAATTTCCTTCAAAATAAACTAGTAAAAAAAATGTTTTATATCTGTATCCAAACAAAAACTATTTAACATTCAACAATTAGTAAATACAAGTGTCCTAGCATCGTCTATTGTTTATAATTATAACACACCTGCAAAAAGACATTTGTCAGCCATGTGCTCAAATCCGGTGATTCAGTCGAAGGCATCATAGTAGTTTCAGGTTCCATGGTGGTACTCAACCAATCGGTCGTTGTCAAATTCATATTAAAAAAAAAACACTGGCCACTTCACTTTTTAATTAAAAACCCGCCACTCGGCTCGTGGGAGAACAAAACACTGCCGATTGACAAATGAAACACCACTGAACTGATAATGATAACTTTATCTTTCCGTAAGATCAGATAAAGTGTAATTTTAGGATACCGTTTTGTACACGACGCGTCCGCCGCGCGTTGGCGCTAGCACTGACACTAAACATATAGTTTTGTAGGAAAACTAGAGGAAATATTTAACTCGGTAGGTACAGGTGGAAAGGAATTGAGCGAATGGCAACTGATAAGATACATTCTTGCACACAAATGTATACGTTCGTAAAGCAGGCGTTACTTTAAAGAGGATTTGTTAATTGAGATGTGATTATAATACAGCTAGTCTTAGGATACAGTACAGTCGTAACTTCACTTGGTAAAGATCATGTGTACAAATACTCAATGGTAGATTTAAAATTGTAAATCGTAAATAACTAGATAAGCCTGACCTCAGAGATTACTAGGATATTCTACAAGAGACACGTGTGTGTCATGTGTGTGGTATGTAGAGCAAAAAAAAGATGAGTACTGCATTCACAAAACTGTTTTACCTAGATCAAGGGCAGCCCTACCAAGAGTTCCATAGATGCCACACGCCTACGTTAAGGCTCAAGGCTGATGTCCACCGGACCCCGGGGAGTTCGGGGGGCATAGTTGAACTCTCATCTCGTCGCTTAAATATGAAAGCCAGCTATAGTCTCACGGCAGAGCCGCGATCTCCAAAAATGTGAGACTGAAAACTACACAATGTAAGACAGAGCTTGTGCACTTTAATGCGAAGCCATAACTTTATTCACGGAGTCTTTTATTTCCTAGTGCATTTATCAGTTCCAGTGGATTCAACGGGACCTACCAGCTGAGCGCAGGCGAAGGTGGCGTCCTACGTTATAGACTGTACAACAAGTACAAACATCAAAACATGACATAATGCCACGCGAGCCGAGTGAAAACACAGCAGTTTACCTAATTAATATTTACGCACAGTAACATACTTAACATACCAAGTGTTTATAAACACGTCCTTGCTACCTAGCGGAGTTCCTTTCGTCCTCACATCAGTTATATATGCATGATTCGTAGCCTTGTTATATCAAGATTTGTTATAAATACGCAAAATTAAAACAAGTTTTTTTTTGTATAAAACTACCGTGAGACTCTGAGCATATTGAGAGAAACGGACTAACCACTCTCCTCACGTGGCTCATCCTCAAGGGCTGTTTGCTATGACAGCCAAGAGAAAACAAAACTCATTTCGCTGACATCGCGAGAGGTTTATGGGAAAAAGCCGTACTGATCTGAAATGTGTTGCGCATAAATCGGTTTGGAATAGATAAGTGATCCGTTTAAACATGTACAAGTATTTTCTTTATTGATAAGGGAATAGTTTTCCTCGAGGGAACTATTTTGAACCCTAAGCGTAGCGAGTAGTTTTGGCCCCGAGTGACACTATTTTTCATCATAATCACTACCTATGAGAAAAAGAAACAAATGAAAAGAAAGAAGAATGCACGTGACAGTTTTTTTTTTCAGCGCGCATTGCCGCCAAAATCTAACCAGCCAGTAACTTCTTCATATATTATGCGTTCGATCTCTTTGGTGAAATTCTCTTATGAACAAAAAGTTAGTATTACAATACAAATCCTGCAATCCAATCAAAAAGTTTATCACCATAGAGAATTGAATGTCTGATAATTATATTTACGTAATTTTTTAATTCAACCTTCACGCGATCGGCTTCAACCTAACTAGGCTAATCTCATCAGATCAATCAGAAGTAAAAAAAAATCAAACTCCTTGGGGACGAAATTGAATTTGGTTCCCGCGACGATATCCTCTTAAACCAACCGTCCTTTTTTCCAATAGGCGTGATGAAAAATAGTGATGTTTATGGACAGACAACCTGTTTATGATCTTGACCGAGAATCGCAACCTTGCTTTCTTGAACAGTAAAACAAGTAGTACTTTACCTACTTATTGTCTTTCTTACAGTTTTGTTCATAGAATACTAGCGTCCGCGTCCCGCCTTGGCCTTCGCACGGTTTTCTCCACTACTTATATAAATCTTCCGGAGTAGATCATCTATATGATATTTAAAACCGCATCAAAGTCCTTTGGGTAGTTTTTGGTGTTATAGCATTCAGACAAACAGCAGTCATGATCATGAATGCAAAGGGTGACAGTGCCAACTTTCGAAGAAAAGTTGAAATTGCGCATCGCTGTATGTTCGCGGTATTTCCGCAACCTAAGGAAATGGAAAAGGGAGGATAGAGCAGAATTTGGATTTCATCGACACTCACCGACGAATGAAATATAACAACAATACAGTTACCTTAAGTGGACACTTTGGTAGAAGTTGTGCCTTGCGTACTCTAGTCAGCAACCCATTCACAACGCAAATAATAGACACAATGTGGCTCTACTGCCTACTAAAATATCGCTAACTTTACCTACATAAATTACATTTGCAAGAACTATTACGAGATTCATTTGTATATCTATAGATCATTGTTCAAACGTAACGACCGGACTACAAGTTTTTAATCGATAAAATAGTGACCTTTCATTGGAAAAGATTATTTCGATCGCAAAGGTCTATGACCGATAACACCATTAGGTACGTCCCTCAAGTCTGTAACAAATATTACGACAAATAACTTCCGCATTGAAATCAGAATTATGTACTTGTTCTTCGCATTCAAAGACGCTAAACTGAGACTGATTTTCTTGCTAGCGGATATTATTAATTCTGATAGAGATAGAGATTTCACAGCACTTTGAATTTTACTAGGCTCACAAACCGTTCCCCTAATCGTTTGTGATCATCTGATGATTGTGCACAAAATATAAAGAGACTGGCTTGATTGTGAGAATAAAACAATGTAGCAGTGAACCTAGCTGTTGAAACCCATTCAAGGTCGAATCAAACTCAACGCAAAGATGTAGAAGCCAGGAATGGACCGAAATGTACAATAGTTCGCAATGCTTTGGTGTAATATGACAACCCTACCTTTACAGGCACGCTTTATCTATACCAGCGTAACACAAAAGCAAACATCAGTTCTTCGTGCCAAAATGGAGTTACGATAAACTTTGAAAGCCCAATTTTATAAAACATATACTTTTCGAAATAAGCAACGGATCTGGTGATTTTCAGAGCAGGTCTGCAGTGTGCCGTAGGGGATGGCCCCTACTTCACCAAAGTTACAAATATCAGCCGTTTAAAATAATAATTCAATGTAAATTGCTGTCTTGAAGAGTTTTTGTTTTAGTGCACTTCATGTTGGAAATGTGATGTAGATTGAATTGTCACTGTAAACGTAAATTTGTAACGTTGCTGAAGTAGGGGCCAGGAGATCATCGATATTATTTGTAGTAGACTAGTAACCGCGGACCGGGAGACGAGCTGTCGGTAGGCCTCCAACAAGATTTAGCGACGACCTGGTAAAGATCGCGGGACCGCGGTGGATGCGGAAAACACAAGACCGGTCTGAGTGGAGAGCCTTAGAGGAGGCCTTTGTCCAGCAGTGGACGTCTTTCGGCTGACATGATGATGATGAGACTAGTAAGTTTCATTTCTGTATTTTTTATTCTTGCGGTTAATATAGTCGTTTTCGTGCCACAACGACCCTGAACTGGCTGGACGGTCATTACTAACTCGCTAGTTATTAAAGACTGACATTGTTTTACACGATTGTAGTCTATTATGTAGCCAAACTTTACGACAGAAAGAAGAAAATTGAATTTTGATTGTTCTTTTAACTATCTGCAACACAGAACTAACAAAAAGAGGACAGAACAACTTGTCGCCGCGCTTATTGTGATGCACGTAAGGCACAAGTGTGCGACTCAGTATTGCTTGTGATGCATGTATGTGTTCTAAAACGATGTGTTGCAGGATTTGTAATTGTGGAAACTCATCCACAGTGAATAATTAGGTAACACTATCACTAATATTTGTTTTCGTGATTGCGTAGTGCTTTTTAGTATGTGCATTAATAGCAAGTGGTAGCAAAATGTTGCGACATTGGCTCTGGAAGGAAATATGAACGATATAATTTCTATTCCCTTTTTTATTAGTTCTGTGATCTGCAACAAATTCATACAATTTTAAAGATCTGCTTTTCAACCCACATTTGTCTTGTGCAAATTATGGAATGCAGACATTCTAGTAAGCTTATTAGCAGAAGATAACTGGCGTGGAGACAGTAAATGTTATCATGACAAACATATTTCAAGGTGGCCTATTCCTAATTGCACACACACGCCTACATCGGTTAATGGTAGTTACGATTAGTAACCCACGCAAAAAACAAACAATTAAGCAGAATGACAACGTTTAAAGTACGTATAGTGTCACAGGAAATAGTGTCAAGCGGATGTCCAGGGGTAGAGCACTTCAAGGAGTATCCGAATCACCCCTGTGTATGTTCCGTGATTTTTGATAGTTTAGGAGTTATGAAGAGTTGCGAAGCTACATGGCATGGACCAGATAAAGAAGAAGGCCGGTGTCGTGTCGTATCAGGAGATCAAGGAACTGGCTCATAGGAGAGACACTGGCCACAATAATTGAGATATTTGGCTGTTTTTTTTATTATGTAGGTGTAGCTGAATGATTGATCCATAAGCTACATTCAATAAAACAACAATAGCGTTAAGTATCATGAAAAAAAAAAACGGAATTTGATAAACCCGGAGAACACTGTGGCGTCTAGATTCTGAAGGGCGATTAAAACAAAAACTTACATAACTTTTTTTCGTTATTTTTTTTTTCATACTATATACCTAAGCCTAAGGGGTTGCCGGCCGGGTATATATGTATAGACATATATACTCGGCCGGTGACCCCTTACTTCCCGGCCTCTGTAGTAATGTATAGTACATTATCACAGAACATGTAACAAAACCTCTCGGATGTAGGCAGGTACTCATTTATATCATGGATCCGAAGTGGCAGTTCAAAATAGATTGACTAATGGTAATTCTGTCTAGTCACGAGAAGGCCATCCATAGAAAAAATGGGCTGGCCACCGGTCTGTATTTTGAATCGTCCCTATCCAATGCAAGTATGTCCTAAAAAATGCGTGAGCAGTAATTTTTTTGGGTTTTTTTCATAGCATAAAGTGACCATTGCATGTAGGTAAATAAGTATTACACTGCATGATATATCTTAAAAAACATAATTTGACGACCGAATAGCCGAGTGGTTAGAGACCCTGACTATGAAGCTTGAGGTACCGGGTTCTATCTCCGGTCGGGGCAGATGTTCGTATGATGAATACGAATGTTCGTTCTCGGGTCTTGGATTTTTAATATACTTATATATAAGTATGTATTTATCTATAACGGTATGATTATCCTTTATCTAGCAGCCATAGCACAGGTTTTGCCTAGTTTGGGACTAGGTCAATTGGTGTTAATTGTCCCATGATATTATTATTGTAATTCTTATTATTATTATTTACATATTTACTACTAAACTAAATTAAATTAACATTAGGGTTGAATTTTTTATTATATCCGTGGATATTGTGCCTAAACTCCCTGTACTTTTAATTGACGTCTCTGTGTTAACATTATGTCAAGTTAATTCTGAGTACCTATAGTGTGAAACCATATGTCAACCAAGGCCAGTGCGAGTCGGCCGAAGTGTTCAATTTTAAACGATTAAATTGATTCGAGAAGGAAACCGTTTCATCCTGCAGCATGATTTTGAAAACGAATGAACCCGGTGAGATTTTGCTGTTAATAACTAGTCGGTTATCTTCTTACATACCGCTACGTACCTCTATAGCAAACATCAACAAACCATTAAGACACTTTATCATATCATAGCGTCGCATCAACGTCACTCCTCAACTTCAATTTGCGCTATTCACGATAATGATTGCTCCCATCTCCCAAATTATATTTGTACGGCTTCTAAACATATTGCCATAGAAGCCATGGTGACCGTCAGACATGCCCTTCGCCTTGGGCCTATGTGTCACCCATGCAAACAGAATTAAGGAACGCTGTGGAAAGCTACGACAGTATCCCTAAATATCTTCTAGGTGTAGGTAGGCAGAATTTTTAAAACTATTTTATGCAAGTTGTGTATTTTCGTCAGTTGCCTATAAATAAATTACCTAAAAAATTCCAAATAGCACCACCTGTTAACTAATTCTTACCTTTATTACATTGTGGTTGTCAGGGGGGCTAGCACGCGTGCCATTCTGTCGCTTGTCGCTCAGTGCGTCCTTCACTGATTTCATCACTGTGAAAGGGACGCACTGCGCGACAAGCGACAAAATTGTGCTGGTAGCCTGGGCCTGGTAGAGATAGATCGATATAGCGATACGCCCCATGCTACCTTGTATTTTCTTTGTACCTATTTTCTGTTTCGTTTCTTATGTGGTGTTCAAGAGTTATTGTATTGTATATAGAAGAGGAAGGTGACTAACCCAGTAACCAAACATAAACTGAAGCTAGAGGCTTGTAATTCGGCAGACCTGTACCTCGGTGATTACTGATTACAGAGGTTCACTAAGAAGGGTTTTTTCGAAACTTTCACGGGATAGGAAACTAGTCTATTTTTTAATCTTTCACGGGGGGAAAGCCGCAGGGCCTAAGCTTATTATGTAAGATACTCATCATCTTCGACCTTACAGTCCCTCGCGTACAAGCAGTGTCAAGAGGTAAATACTTACATTGTTTTTGATGGGTTTAAAATGCTACAAGTTTAAAAAATGCGACATTGTACAGCTATAAAGTTTTTGATTATTGACAATGTTAACCATAGGAGAAGAATCCCTTAAATAAGCATAATATTTCCATATCAAGGATAGTGCCCTCTGCATTGTGGTTTTATTTCGCAGAGGAATAACATGAAACATAAACAAAGAAACAACACAATCACGTCATTTTGCATAAAGTATGATTGTCCGCGCGTCACGTGCGATGTGCGACTTCTCGATTGTGACCATTGGTGGACAGTTTGTCGTCAGCTATATTAAACTGAAGTGTTAGGTGAAGAACAAGTTCTGTAGCACGTAATAAATGCTGTATTAAACTGTCAAATATTTGTATGAATTTAGCCAGTACCTAACAATAATGTGGACTAAGTAGGTATACTTAGGTTTGGTAGGTACTGTGAGAAAAGGTAGCTCAAAGGGATTATAGGTTTATAGGCAGGGAAACATTTTGTTTCAACCTTCACATTATTTTTATGCTCATAATTACAATAGTATTCTAGATCCATATTGCTTATTATTTCCGTTACTTTTTTTAACGTTAATTCAAAGTTCTTTTCTAAATTTCTGCCATACAAACAAACAATCTGTTCACCCTGCTCTACAGTGCATAGGGAAATAGAGTCTGGCTTGGCTAACCTAAGTAGGCAATGGAATATAGCGGCAAATTAAAAAAAATACCGTACTTGCTTGATAGGAATCTGTAGGGGATCTGTGGTCAGGTGGGAAATGGGTCGAATACCAGGCGACGGAAACCATGAATAGGTTAATTTATTGAATCAGGCGTTACTTTGCGGAGGTCCATATTTATGAACTAAAAAACAATTACTAAAAAAACCAAATTAAATTAAATTATTATTAAAAATAACGGGGTACCTGGCGTAAATTAAAAATAAAAATAAAAAGGGTAGTTTGGAATTCATTTCTTAAAAAAAGGGTAGTTTAGGACTTACATAAAAGGGTAGTTTGGAATTTATAAAATATTAGTGGGTATGTTGGTTTTGTCATTAACTAAGTTGAGTACATGGTTTACATATGTCAGTAGTGGAAGTGGTGGCATGTTGAGCGGTTGTTGTTGTGCTTCGTAAATGGCCTCGTGGAGAGTGCCGAAACGCGTCAGCGTTTAGTATAGTGGTGGTGGTGATAGTTGGGTCTGTGTGGCATGTGTTGATTCGTGTAGCAGTGGAGGCGGAGGTGTTGCATGGAAACATACATTTGCCGCACAGATATAACTATTTGTCATTAGTGGTCGCGGGTGAGCAAAGTAATTGTTATTTAGTTCATGAATAGGTTGCCAAACGTATTTAAAAAAATGCCGCTGATTGCTATTGCGTTGCGAATTACATCAGCGTCGCTCATTGTACTGAAAATTGGCGATCATCGTTTGTCTTAGAGCCAAAACAGGCTAGTCATGTGTTTGGTATGGTTGTATGTAGTAGTAATAACTCAAGTGTCTTACTCTAAGATAAACGATAAGGCTCAAGAATCATGCACCTAAGTAACTACATCACTCTAATTAGCAGAGAGGGTTTTACGGTGTAGCACGGCGGGATATCGAGTAGAAATCTTTATACGGAAATGACCAACATCCCGAGACCTTCTTTCGAAAAAAAAAACCGGCCAAGTGCGAGTCGGACTCGCGCACGAGGGTTCCGTAGAAAGATTTTAACGATTTTCCCCAGTGTTTTAAGAAGTCCGGTCAACTTATATTGGTCTATTGGTATATTGGTCTGCGAAATCTACAGACAGACATAAAAATTTAAGATTTTGAGACTTTTTGGAGTACCTAGTTGTGCTATAAGAGCTACTTACCTTCATACCAAATTTCAAGTTTCTAGGACAACTGGAAGTACCCTTTAGGTTTTCAAAGTGCGGCAATTTGTATGGAAACGACCTTTTTAATGACTGTCGTATCTTTTGATTGCGTTGACATAGAAGGTTGATATTTCCACAGCTTCAAGGGACCGCAGGCTTGAGTATTTCATATTAATTTCAGCATGGTACCTAACCGCGTTCCAGAGAAAAAGGGTCTTGACAGACAGACAAACGGACAACAAAGTAATCCTACCTGTAAGGGTTCCGTTTTTTCGTTTTGAGGTACGGAACCCTAAAAATGCTATCGATATTATTCATGCACATTGCAAACTTCCATTAAACATTTAGATTTTTTTCTCGTCTCGCCATAAAGTCATAGCAAAACATAGAAGTATATTTATTTTACCAGGTACCCCTGAAGCAAAGTGAGTGAGTAAGTAAGTAAGTAAAGTGACCCCGTGGTTGTACAGAGCAACCTTCGAAATTTCGGTGAGCAAACGAAAACGTAGTAAAGGCTTTTCTTTATACGACGAGGAAGGCAAACGAGCAAGTGGGTCACCTGATGGTAAGTGATCACCACTGCCCATAGACACCCGCAACCCCGGAGGGTTCACAGATGCGTTGCCAACCTAGAGAGCTAAGATGAAATGCCTCCTGTGCCCATAATTACACCAGCTGTCTTACTCTCCACACCGGAACACAACAGTGCAAGCACTGCTGCTTAGCGGCAGGATTAGCGAGTAAGATGGTGGTAGCGATCCGGACGGACCTTGCACAAGGTCCTACCACCCGCATTTATTTTAGCATTAAAAAGAAAGCAATCTCACTTTACTAAGCAACAGACTTACTATGTCGTTAGAGCTAATAAAATTTTATTAGGTAATTTAGCTCCAGCAGAAACATAACAATTAATATCATTAATATACACTTTCCTAGCAAAAATAAAAGCATATACCTATCCACTGTCAAGACAAGATTCAAAAGCATGTTATGCTTTAAACATTAATCTGTGTAATCTTCAGAGTGCATGAGTGTGAGAATTCCATATAAAGTTTAGTGTAACCACAAAACAGTTGAAGTGTACTGATAAAATGCATTTCACAGTAATCGTTCATATGTTACTATAAAAGTATCATCAACTGAGTGTTACATACAATTATCATCATAGTTTAGTTTTGATCAACCACAAATCAACCTTGACATAAATACTGTATGGTTCATGGAACATAATATTTTGGTGAGCTATATTTGACATTGTGTCATGTTTAAGGTTGGCCTATATGTCAAAATAAATTAATAAGTTTACTAATAATAATAGCAAGATTATAATTTCACTTCTACATCATAAATGTTGATATTTGACTATTACTTGGTGTCAAAATTAAGAAACCGCTCATTATAAATATATAACAAGCTATTCATACTTCAAACTGAAATAAATTGTAACTGAAGTAAGTGGTTCAAAAACGGTTTTACTTATAACTAGCTGTTGCCCCTGACTTCATCTGCTCAGAATTCGGTTATCGCTACCCCACGGGAACTATACAATTTTCCTGGATGAAAGATAGCCTGTGTTTTAATCTAGGGTATAAGCTATCCCCATTTCAAATTTCATCAAAATCTGTCTAGCCATTTCAGCGTGAAGAAATAACAAACATACTCACAAACTTTCACATTTATAATAATAGGTAGGATTACAAATAAAATAATGGGTGGCCCTATACCACCTTTGCATCATACTGGTTTCTAACTCATTAATTCACTAAAGCATTAAGGCAAAGACAAACCTCCACAGTTGTCGGAGATGATGTGACTGGTGACAGGTTGTCGCTGGCTTCTGACAGTACCCATGATGCTGCAAATACTGCCACTGCTAACACGTAAGTCCGTTTCCGCACCATATTGCACTTTGAACAGAAAACATATTTTTTCATATAAGTGACCATGGTGTTATTAATTTTTATTTATGTTTGTGATTAAATTATGTTATGAAGTATAAAATAAAACAATAAGCAATAAATTATATGAATAATTTACATCACAAACTGGTTGCATTGTTTGATAAAACATGACATATACAAGTCAGCTATGCTTGTAATGTGACTTAGTTGCATACACACGGACATGTATCAAGGTAGTTTGAAGGACTTTGCTAGCTAAACAGCATAATTCAAAATTGGTGTAATAGCATAAAAGCTCTCTAAATAATTAAGTTTTACTCATATTTACAAGTACTACATTACGATAGAGAAATATTATGCACGGTTTACAAGGCTTATTGGTTTTATTCATACCACCTTGGGATCTAAACGTCGTAGCGAATAAAATTTAAGGGTTATAACAGCGCCTAACCTCTAGTGAGTAAAGATGTACATAAATGGGCATGAATAACAGATCCTGATTATGAAATACGAAAGAAAGTACCAATTTATGGGTAAATTACATTGAAACGTCACCGGCATCAAGTGAATGTAACAAACGAGAGCTGGCTTACCTTATACGTAGCTTTTTAGCTACCGTTTACTCGTTTGATCAATAATACTATGATTCGATAATGCTTACACTATCGTCACATAACGTGACTACAAGAAATGAAATATTTATTGGATAAATCACACTAAAATACACATTTTCAGACACATCACAAGCGTAAATTTGACAGATAGTTCCGATTTTTTGTTGATGTTGGCATATCTAAATAAAGGATAGGAGGCAAGACAAGACACAAGACGGGGTCTCACGCTTCTGTAATCAATCAATTTCTGATTTAATTGAATTACCTTTTGATAAATATCACGTTTAGTTTTCAGCTATCAATAAAAAAAAGGATGTCACGAAATTAAATTAAAGCTCAGTATTTTCCTTCTAAATTACACTAAGTCTAAATTGTAAATTCTGTATATCCGAACGCGTCGACGTTTCGCTACTGCACCAAGCAGCGTACAATAGCAACAAAGAAGACGTAACGTCAAATACGTAAATTAACTAAACGTTCCGAAGTGACAAGAAAAAAAAAGCCAAAAGGGTCAACGACATTCATAACCCTTAAATAAAACGTAGTGATTATAATCTTTGCCCGTAAATAAATCAAAATGCCTCTCGATTACCGCAGATTTAATGGCCCAGAAGATAGTGTATCATACAAACGTTTCACAAAAGACTATCTGAAGACTTACGACGAACTTTACAAGGAGTTAATCAATGAACAGGGCTTACGGAAAGATGGGCGGGCGTTGGATAAAGCCCGAAGCATGTGTATGTTTTGTATGTGTTTTTGTTTTTATGTATAAATAGTGAACGTAAGAGTACCTGATTAACTGTGGAATTCTGTTACAGTTTCCAGGACTGATATGGTATCGCAAGCCAAAGGGTCGGCTTACATAGAATTGAAGAAAACTAAAGTTGTATGTTCAGTGTTTGATCCTAGAGAAATACCTCATCAAAATGAATTCAGGTCTGTTTATAGCTTTATTCATATTCTTCTAGCCACACTAGGTACTTTGTTTGAAATAAACACTACTGTTATTAATGTTTCAACAGTCAACTTGGACAGTTATATTGCGAAGTGAAGTACGCGCCTTTTTCCTGCCCTCGCCAGCGTCGTACCCACGCGCCTGATCAGGAAGAGAGGGCTCTGTCGGTCGCCTTGCGACAAGCTTTAGAGCCAGCGGTGTGCAGACACTTATTTCCCAATTATCAGGTAACTGTCAAAATATCTTCTTACCCTCTTACCCTTCAATAAAATACTTAAAACAACCAAGAGATTGATTCAATAGTATGGTTTGTGTCAAACCTAAATGTTCTTGCAGTGAAGTTAAGTCACTTTTGTGGGAAGCCCACTCCCACTTCCCATCAGTCTCTGTGTGTCTAGACTGAGACTGATGGGAAGTGGGAGTGGAACCACAGCCTGAACAACTTCAAGATCACATTTAAGTTTGAGGCATACTGTAATAGTTGTATCACAATATTAAATTTTGTCATAAATTATTCAATTTGTTTTTTTTTTCACAAGTGCCACTATTGACTCAAGCACTTCAGTCTTTCCCATATCTGTGGGCCCTGGCTTTGTATGTGTGTATTGGCTTAACATTAATACTAGGATTCAGATATTTGCTCCCATACTTTTTAAACTAAAAGATCTCTTTGTTTTCAAGTAATAAAAAGTTTGAAAAAATTGTTTTCTTTTTCAGGTTGATATTTTCATCTATATCCTAGAACATGACGGGGCATGTTTGGCAGCTGCCATAAATGCCGCAGGCTTAGCCCTAGCGGATGCAGCCGTCCCCATGTATGACCTCATCACGGCATGTTCCCTTGCTGTTATAGGGGAGAAGGTTTTTGTAGACCCAACAGAAGCAGAAGAACATTTAGCAGTTATGAGTCCGCAATCAAATATTAATCATGGAATAGTGACTATGTCAACATTGTCAGAATTAAAGCAGATATCAGACTTCACACAAACAGGATCAATGGATGTTGAATGTATTACAAAAGCAATGGAAGTGCTACAGAAGGAGTGTGAACAAATTGTTCCAAATATACAGAAGGTTCTTGTTGCTAATATTGTTAAAAGTTACAAGCAACGAAAAGTGTTGGAGGAGGAGGCTAAGGAACGGGAAGTGGCATTGAATGCTAAGATGGATGAGTGGAAATCATTATTAAATGCTGGATGAAGTTTAAGTTGTGTTTTATTAAATTTAATACCATACAATTTCCTTAATTAGCTTATCTAAATCCAAAAGGGTGTCCATGGGAAAACTTAGAAAATTGCATGGTGCTTGAAAACTTCATCTCTTAATTCACAATAAATCACCACTTTCTAAAATTAAGTATACTTATTACTTTATTAAACACTGAGTAGTTAATCTTCAGGCTTCTCTGGCGGCGGGCCACACGGCTGCAGCATTTTCTCCATTAAATTGAACTTCACGCGAGCTTTGGACTCATTTTCTACGATAGCAAAGTAACTTAGAAGGTCCGGGTGTCCCATGTAGCTGCAGCACGAATCTCGGTGCTGGTTCGTCAGCCACTCGTACTTTGTGGTGTCGGCGTGTCCTGTGCCGATATACTTGCTTTGGAGATGCTCTAACTGACTATGAATGTTGTATCTTTCACCCATTTTGATGCTTTCTGATCCTCGAAAGTTAATTTAGGTTAAGGCGCAGTGTAACACTCGTAAACCACGCTTGTTTTGCTTATGACTGCTGAATAATGCAATTACAGTTGTTATACCACGAATTAACGAAAACCGCGGTATTTACTCGAATCTTCGCCACAGTAAAAAGCAATTTGGAAGCGGACATGAAAGACAAGACAACAAACTTGCACTTTTTTTTACAGCATTTGCAGCTGTCATTGTCAAACTAGCACCAGATTCTAGGCTTTTTAGCACGCCTAAATAACAACCAAAATAACATAAATAGATTTGGAAAGTAAATGTAATAAATAAATAAACCTTTTAAAGCTTTCATTTTTAAACCTTTTACACAAATCCATTGTGACACGAGAACCGTTCTGTTAAAATGTTTAAAGGCAACACTTAAAGTTGGCACGGTAACGGCGCCATTTTCAAATATGTTTGATCGATTGTTTGAGATTTTACGCTTATTTATTGTTGTGGAAGTGAAAATAAATTATGGATAACGCATCCAAGTCAGCAGAGTTAAAGCAAAGCGAAGAAGAATTGCGTAAACAAGCGAAGAGAATTATTAGAAAAAAGCAAGGCGACCAAAAAAGACCGACACATTTATTTATGCACGAAAAATGCCTTACTGAAATAGTGAGTAGTAATAGTTCTCTCTATTTTGAATTCAAGTTCTTTTTTCTAATAATAATTTAACGTCTGCAGCCGAAACCAAAAAATGCAAGCCATGTTATTTACGCTTATTACCACAATAACTACTTGTCGAAGATCGAAAATCTTG
Source organism: Clepsis dumicolana (assembly GCA_963691665.1). Lineage (NCBI taxonomy): Eukaryota > Metazoa > Arthropoda > Insecta > Lepidoptera > Tortricidae > Clepsis > Clepsis dumicolana. Next base: position 6,181,708 of record OY829526.1, read on the forward strand.
ATAGTCTTCACAACTTAACACATTTACATCTTCAATGGAACAACATCACCAAAATACAGGGTCTGGACAACATGCATAAATTAAAGAAGTTATATTTGAGCAACAACAAGATCAGTGTTGTTGAGAATTTGGAAAGCATGAAATATTTAGAAGAGCTACACATTGAGAAGCAAAATTTGAACATTTCCGACGGGCTATGTTTTGACCCACGAACTGTAATTGCCATTGGAGTAAGTAGAAGATTCCTTGTTGTTCAATAATTACAGAAACTACCTATAGGTACGTAATAATAGGTACAATGTTTACTTACTTAGGTAGGTAAGTACTTAAATTACTTTTTATAGTTTTTAGGGAAACACCTTCTAGCCATAAATCAGAGCGCAGACTGCATCTACTGATCAGATGCATTTTGCTTCTTTCCAGGCATCCCTTAGGATTTTAAACGTATCGGAAAATAAATTAACAGATGTGGCTTGGGCTAAACCTCTCCGGCGACTAGAAGTGCTGATAGCAAAGAAGAATAAGCTAGATGATTTTACAGTAAGCATTTGTATCAGTCTTAGCATTAATGATAAACATAAAACCGTTTCAAGGTTTTTATCAAATGGTTTTTATTTGAAGGATGTGGCCGATCATCTTTGCACCTTGGTTTCCCTCGTTGACATAAATTTTCTTGGAAATCCAATGACTAAGAAACATCGCTATAAGGAGACAATAATAGCAAGATGTTCACAATTACGTGAGTTGCGTTTAACAAATTTTGTAGTATACATTAATCCCAGTCCCAGTGGCCTAAACTAAATTCAGTGATTTTTAAAAGCAATGCTTACTTACTGAGTAGACTATGTTTCTTCTTCTTTAGTTACTCTTGCAATTTAGTCTACTTCAGTTCCTTTCAGTGAAATGTTGACTGTTATTAATCATGACTTCATGACATTCTCATTTTTAATTTTCTTTTCTCAGGTGTGCTCGACACAATAGTTCTCCATTCGATGTCCAAAACCTTTCTCCGAAGTTTCGACAAGGCTGTGCGCTTGAGACAGATGCACGAAAAAAATAAAATCAATACGACGCGGCAAGGAGCTGATGAATTTTTTGAACTCAATATGTTGCCAGGACCACGCGCGCAAAGTGCCGCTGCCATTTCAGAGTTTTCCAATCAAAAACCCAGAAGTAAGTTGTCATACTACCCTCTATCTGTAACTAATTCATTATAGATAAACAGTTGTCACTATTAGGCTGATTCCGCTGATTGCTGTCACTCCTTCCTATATAAATTTGGTCTTTTAGGTTAGAATTTGTATGGAAGTGACACATACCAAATCGGGCAAATAAATACAATGTTTAAAACTTCAAGAGATTGTAATGATATTTTTAATTGCAGTATCAGCTATAGATTCCACCTATACTTTTATGCCAAGAGCCTTTTGGCATACTAGAACACTGCCTTCGCCTCGCAGCGAGGCACCTCCGCCAAACGAGCCCCAACTTGCTATTAAAGATAAAGAACCCGTTTTGGATGCTACCGGACATCCCATCAAGGGGATTTTAAAGAAACCCATGCCCATGAAATATATTTAGATTATTGTATTTGTATTGTTAATTTTTGACGTCATTAAAAGTCATTTTTATAACCCTTTCATGTTTTTTATTTTTTTTAATTAGCTACCCTTTTCTACATTTAACTTTATTTCACGATTTTACGTCAATATTCGTCTATTTTAATAATTGAAGAATTATATCCTCCAACTCCTAACTCATCAACATGAGATCTATGATGAATGATGACTACCAGTACCAGACTGCCCTCGATTTCCCTGGGATTCCATCATTAGATCCTGACTGGTGACAACGGGATCAATTAGAACAAAAAAATAATTTTCCGAATCGGTCCAGCCGTCTTCGAGCTTTCTCTACGAGTACTTAAGTGGGGAACATACTTACGTAAAAAATCCTCCTTTTTTGAAGTCGGTTAAAAAGAAACAGAGTTCAATGTTAAGAGAATTTAATAAATGAGATTAATTCACTCATAATACCTAGTCGGTGTTTTGTTCTCCCTCTTTCCCTTCTCGAGGCCCAAGCTACATCTTGAACATGGACCATGTTACATGGTCCTTCGAACCGGAAGAAAGAAAATCGACTCACGAACATCGGGTTCCTATGCCTATCCCCGAAGGGATGAATTAAAAAAAATGTATTATCAGCTGGTTGCTGTCACTGTCAGTCAGTTTTGTAGGTTATATTTATAAAAAAGGGGAAGAAGCCGAAGAAGGATAATGCTGGACTTGCCATTTGAATTTACTGGTGACAGCACGTGTTAGTGTCAGACCTGCGAAATTTAGTGGCCTAGTGCTAATTTCTCGGTGTTTTGTTGTGTTACTCCACTGCATCGGGTATCAGTAAGTGTTTTAACCAATTCTCGTACGCTGTTAACCCCGCAATGTCGAATAACATCCCTCCAAAACCTCCGGACATAACCTCCATGGAGGTGTCGGCTTCTGGCGACCCCCCGATTGCCACGTCGCTAGACTCGGACTCGGAGGGGCCGTGGGAATCTGCGGCTACCCCACGGAGGGCAGCTAAGAGGGTTTTCGATTCGGATGGTCCCCAGCCTCCGACTAAGTTGGGGAATAGGGCGCCGTCCGACTCGATAGTCCACTTATACGAACACCCTAACCTCAAAGAGGGTCGAAAATACACCTCCAAGGATGTGGGTCCTTTCTTCGTACACGTATCCAGAATAGAGTCTAGCCCTTCCTCTGGTGCAACATTAAACCCCATAAAATTTGGTCAGGTCATGATTAATGCGCGTGTACAAAACATTTCGCGTGAAGGAGTCAAAAAGATTGGTCGAAACCGTGTTAGCGTCGAGTTCTTGTCTGCGGAATCGGCAAACAAGTTCCTTACAGACCCTTTGCTATCAGCGAACAAATTTGAGGCATCCATACCAACCTTCAACATTACACGCATGGGCATAGTGCGCGGAGTCCCCACAGACGATCCCCTCGATGAATTCGCGAACAATGTTGAGTTACCTGTCGGTTGCGGAGAGATCCTTAGAGCTAGGAGGCTTAATCGGAAAGTTCACAAATCGGACGGAGTGGAATGGGTTCCCACTGGGACTGTTGTACTAACTTTCAGCGGTCAAATTCTGCCAAGCAGAATTTATTATTGTTACACCTCCATGGTTGTCGAGACCTACCAGCTCCCCACTATACAGTGCCATAGTTGCTGCAAATTTGGTCATGTAGCAGACCAATGTCGATCAAAGCCCAAGTGCTATAAATGTGCACAGGACCACACTGGCAAAACCTGCAACACGCTGGAAGACCGTGCTTCGTGCCTTTTCTGCTCGGGCAGACACTTTGCCACGAGTAAGACCTGCCCAGAGTTCACTCGGCAAAAAACCATCAAGGACACTATGTCCCAAGAAAATATCTCCTACTATCAGGCTAGTGAACGATTCCCCCCCGTGAAAAGGACTTACGCAGACGCTGCCCATTCTCAGCCCCACTCTCAGGATGATCCTTTCCCTCCACAACCATCCCCCTCCAATAGCTCCTCCCACCCCGAAAGAACTTCATATAGACAGACGGTCTATATCCAAAGATCCCCCCGTCGCCCTCTAACACAGGGTTATGACCAAGCAGCCCATAAGGCTATAATCGGAGAGCGGGACCCCCCTCCACCGAGGAATGGTGCGGCTCTACAGTTCACAAACACCAACCCCTCCCACTCCCAAGGATCCCCAGCCTCATCTGGCGACAATCTGCTAGATATGTTGCTGTCCTTGCTGATCAATATGTTCAGCAAAATGGACGATTTCCCCCTACCGCCCAACGTTGCCAGTAAACTTACCCAATTTCTCCAAATCATAAACATTCCAACTCGTTCAGTGGAATAGCCACAGTCTTCGTCCTAAACAACATGAAATTCTTCAAATCGCTTCCTCTTTCGACCCGGTTGCCTTTGCCATTTCGGAGACCTGGTTGGTCCCAGGATCCCGGTTTCGGGTACCTGGGTATGCTTGCCTCCGTGATGACAGAGATGACGGCTATGGAGGAGCCGCCCTTCTTATCAAATCTTCTGTTCTATATTCTCTTATAAACCTTCCCCCTATCCCATCTGGAATTAATGCTGTCGCCGCCAAAATCATGCACTTTACTGTCCTTTCCATCTACATTTCTGACCCCCAATCTATACACATTTCAGACCTAGATATCTTATTCTCCGCCCTACCGGGCCCTTTTCTTATTTTAGGTGATTTTAACTGCCATCATCTTATGTGGGGAAGCGCAGAATACGACTCCCTAGGCTGTGAGCTCGCAGACCTCATGGAGGATAACAACATCTGCCTACTAAACGACGGCTCCCCGACACGCAGAACAGCCCCTGGTCAGAATCCTAGTGCGGTCGATCTCTCAATGTGTTCCCCCAGTCTTAGCTCCCTTCTCTCTTGGTCGGTTCTTTCCGACTCTCACGGCAGTGATCACCTACCCATCTTAATTTCCTTCCCATCGTCCTTTTCTCAACCCAGTTATCCTTCATTCACCAAGAAGTACCTCTTAGCCAAGGCAGATTGGCATCAATTTGCAATGGAGACAGACACGGCAATCAATGACATGCCCACTGTGACCGCAGGAAACGCTCTGCACTGCCATGACAAATTTGTCGAAGCCCTTAAAATTTCGGCTGATAAGAACATTCCCCTTAAAAAAAGGTTCAAGGCAGGCAGGTCCTCTCCCCCTTGGTGGGATTCCGAATGTTCTGAGATGATTCGACAAAGGAAGAAAGCTGAACAGAATTACTGCAGAAATATGTCCATAGACAACTTTCTCGCTTTTAAAAAGGTAGCGGCCTTGGCGAAACGTATGTTTCAAAAGAAAAAAAGACATGGGTGGATAGATTTCTGCCATAGCATATCTCCTCGCACTCCGGCGTCACTTCTCTGGAAAGCTATAAAACGTTACCGTGGATCGTACATAACCCGAGACCTTTCTAGTAACGACCCCTCTGTGTGGTTAAAACCATTTATTGACGCGCTATCTCCCTCATTAGTCCCCGACTTAAATTCACTCCCCTCCTCCTACCCGTCTAACTGTCCCCCTAACAATTTTGACCAACCATTTTCCTGGCAGGAACTCTTGTCCTCCTTGGACCATCTTAAAAATTCGTCTCCTGGCCCTGACAATATCCCCTACTCTTTTATATGCAAATCTGGTCAAATAACAAAAAAATACTTTCTGGATCTTATTAATTCTTTTTTTGACCACGGTTTCGTTCCAGATGCTTGGAAGAAACAAGTTATTATCCCCATCCCCAAGCCAGGAAAAGATCCCCTCCTGCCTACATCCCACCGCCCCATCGCATTATCGTCGTGTTTACTTAAAGTAATGGAACACATGTTAAAAAAACGTCTTGAGTGGTTTGTGGAGTCTAATAAAATTCTGGCCAAGAGTCAATTTGGTTTTCGGCGGGGAATGGGCACCATGGATAGTCTCGCTATTTTAACCACAGACATCAGGATCACCCTTTCGAAGAACGAGTTCCTTGTCGGGGCGTTTTTGGACATCTCATCTGCCTATGACAATGTGATTCTCTCCTTACTCAGAGATAAATTATCTAAGCTGAGTTTGCCGCAGAAGCTAATCCATTTCATTTGCAATTTTCTTATGGATAGAACAATCGAAGTAAGACACCGTGATGTTCTTTCCCCTCCGAGGTCTGTTTGGAAAGGCCTACCACAAGGATCCGTACTTAGTCCATTGCTGTACAGCCTGTATACACACGATCTAGAAGAGGCTGTGACTCCTTTCTGCAACATCCTGCAATATGCAGACGATATAGCTCTGTATTCCTCCGCCCACTCAGTCGAGCTAGCCACGAGTGACCTCAATCAAGCTCTCTTTTACCTGGGAGACTGGCTGTCGGCTCATGGTCTCTCTCTTTCAGTCTCCAAATGTTGCGTAGTTCCTTTTACTAGAAAGAGAGCCTTCCCCCCCCATAGAAGTAGCTTTTAACAACCAACTGATCCCCGTTAATAATAAAGTTAAGTTTCTGGGTGTTATTCTCGACTCTCGTCTTTCCTGGTCTCCCCATATTACCTTCACAGCCCAAAAGTGCCAGTCTAATATAAACATTTTACGATGTCTTTCAGGTGTTTGGTGGGGTGCTCACCCCTATTCCCAAAAACTTCTTTATAACGCTATAGTCCGCAGCGTCCTGGATTATGGCTCGTTTGCCCTGGAACCTTGCAGTAAGGTGGCTTTGGGCAAGCTAGATAAAATCCAGTTTCAATCCCTAAGGGTTATTCTGGGAGCAATGAAATCTTCACCAACCAACACCCTACAAGTGGAAGCTGTAGACCCACCCCTTTCTCTTCGGAGGCAATATCTGGCTGACCGATTTTTTCTTAGACTTTCCCTTCTAGTTGATCATCGCCTTATACCAAAACTCCAGGAACTCTCGTCTCTTGTTTCTGATAGCGGATTCTGGTTTAACAAAAACCCCCCTTGTTTGATTAATAGCTTCCGCAAATTCACAGCCCTCCCAGACCCTTCCTTTTCTTGCTCACTGTTGCCTCTGTTTTCTACTTCTTACGAAGCTCTTATTTTCCAGCCTTCCATAATTCTTAACTTTGGTATAGCAAAGAATGAACCAGGTGCTAACGTTTCCTTTGGCCATAAAATTAACGCACTCTACCGCGGCTGGACGAAGATTTACACTGATTCTTCTCGCCTCTTGATCTACGGGCCAGTGGGCGCAGCAGTCTGGATTCCGAAAGACTCTAACATTTTAAGCTTCAAATGCCCTCCCTTTACATCAGTTTTTACGGGTGAATTAGTAGCGATCCTGGAAGCCATAAAATATGTAAATTCACATGGGATATGCAGGTCAATTATCTTTTCAGATTCCCTTAGTGGCTTGCAGTCCATCAAGGCTAATCCCTTTCTAGCCAAATTATTTTACCCCATAGTTTTTTTAATCAGGCAAGCCTTGCACGAATGTCATCTCCGCAACTTTGATGTATCTTTGGCCTGGATCCCCAGCCATTCTGGAATTAAGGGCAATGAGATTGTCGACACTCTCGCTAAAGAGGCTATAGAAATTGGCAGCCTAGAGCATTCCCATTGTTACTTTTACGATCTCTTTTCCTCTGCCAAGTCAGAACTCGATGCTAACTGGGCCCGACAGTACGAGCGTTCGTTGTTGGACAAAGGCCGTTATTACGGTGACATCCAACCGAACATCCCTTCTAAGCCTTGGTTTTTCCGGTTCCGCCAAGTTAACAAACAGACTACATCGGTTATTTGCAGACTGCGCATTGGTCATACCTGTACTCCCTCCCGCCTGTACAGGTGGGGTATTGTCCAATCCCCCCTCTGTTCATGTGGCCTGGAGGAGGGTACTGCAGAACACATTATTTTCGACTGCCCCATTAGATCAGCTTCCCTCTACAACATACTTCCTTCTTGTGTTCCCAAACCTATCAACCTTAAAACCCTTTTACTACTCGCATCCACTAATAAAAAAGTCCTTAACTCCTTAATCAAATTCATTACGAAAGAAAAAATCAAACTTTAGGCGCTTTTTCCGCTTTTGTCTCTCCTATTGTGAACCGATCTTTGTAATTGTATAAATGTTTTGTGCTGTCTATATGTATTGTGTATGTCCATTTCAGGTGCACAACAAACACATTTAACTACCCCCCATCTTGGAACCAACAAATTAAAAACTGGTCAAACACGTCATACATTATGCTGTTGTCAGGAGTCATTGGCAGTAATGGTCGCTAACCCATAAAGCGACCGGTTGCCATAATCAAAAAAAGTTGAAGTTGAAGTTGAAGGATAATGCTGACGATACTCATAATGTGATAATGTTTGATTCAATGCCATTTACTTAATGCTATAACTAATTGATCGAAAAAAACAACAATGAGCAGTATTATAACTGATGCCTTTGATGTACTTCATGAGGAATCGTCAGGTACAGTCAAAACGTAGTGATTATATTCTCTTTGGTACAGTCTTCGAAACTTTACAAAAAAGGTTTTATTGTTTTGATGCAAACATTTTGAAACCATTGCTTTTTTTCTTCAGCACTTTACTTGGGGGAGAAATTACCGGAGACACGTACGTTGGAGCCTCTACAGTTCTACAGGGATTACGTGTCTAAGAATATACCTGTCATCTTTCGAGGGGGATGCTCGGTCTGGCCAGCCACTAAAAAATGGAGCGCAAGCTATTTCAAGTGAGAGTAATTTCTTACAATACTTTATTTAATAATATTCAAACTTCCGTTAATGTTGCAGTCCCCAACACTTAAATCATATCATAATGAGATAAAGCACCTACCCAAATGGCCAGCTAAATGAGTTCACAATCATGCAATACTTGGCAGAAAATATTTAATTATTAAAACAAATATTTAAGTATATGTCATTAATACAAATGTTAAATAAAATGCTCAAGAATATTATACTTACAGTATGGTTCTAACTGACTGCATTCTCCCTCAAAGACTCCAGCCCATCATTCATGGTATAAATTCTCTTTTTATTTAGCTGTAAGTCAGTTTTCATATTTTTTTCAGGGAAAAAATACCGAACAAGAGGGTGACAGTAGCAGTCACTCCCAATGGTCTGGCAGATGGAATTACAGTGAATGAGAAAGGGACTGAATATTTTGTCATGCCACATGAAATGGAGATGACTATGTCGGAATTTCTACATTGCTTAGAGACTAAACGGTAGAATGTGTTCTGTATTTGAAATATTCTTTTATTTCTTTATCATAAAAATATGTACAATAGGGAAAAAAAAACTGCATCATTTTTATTATATTTTATTTTAATTGTAGTGTAATCATCATCACCAGCCTTTTTTACGTGCCACTGCTGGACATAGGCCTCCTCTCAGAATAAGAGGGTTCGGGCTATAGTTCCCATGCATGGGAATTGGAAACATCATTGAATTGATTCGCAGAAGTGTGCAGATTTCCTCACGATGTTTTCCTTCACTGAAAAGCTCATGATAAATAAGAGCAAATATTTATTCAGTTATCTCTGGTATAGATTAATAAGATTAATTAGTTGCCTCGCCACCTACGCGTGTGTGGGTGCAGAAAAACGTCTACAAACATGTTTGCTAGATAAGTGTTTGATTTTCAGATTTGCCTTAGACATGGCTCCCTGTTCAACAGCGGCTTATCAACGAAAATAGTACTAACAATACCATATTTACCAGCGCTGATAAATTACAAATGTGTTGTGTTGTAATAAGTAGATTATTTTGTTTTAATTTTCAAAATAATTAGCTTGCCTCTCATAACTTATTTATAAGTACATTGCGATTATTTTGACGTATCGCTTAAGTAAAAATAAATAAATTGTAAATATGCTTTTCAGAGACAATTTCATCCCATATATTCAGAAGCAGAATTCCAATTTGACGGAGGACTTTGCAGAACTGTTGTGCGATGTGGAGCTAGAGATACCATTTGCCAGTAAAGCCTTAGACAAGTTACCAGACGCCGTCAACTTCTGGATGGGGGATGAAAGAGCTGTCACCTCAAGTTAGTTTTGTTTCATTCAATTATACTTAATTTTTTGACTTTAACAATGAAACTTGCACATGTCAATACATCGAAAATTGGAAGTGTTATTTGTGTTGTCTTAACTCGACATGGTCCATCCTTTTTTCGATTTTTTTTTTAAATTACGTATGTGTTCTGTCTTATATGTTTTTTTTTGAGATCGGAATAAAATAGAAATTCATGCATAGCTCAAAGTAAGTGCTGTTTTTGTATGCATGATAAAGTAATAATAAATAATAAAAAAATTTGACCCATATCAGGTCAGCAGGAGAGGACGGGTATATGCAAATTTTTTGTATAATTTCCAATCTCTTGTCTCAGTGCACAAAGACCCCTACGAGAACATCTACTGTGTGATAGATGGAGTCAAAGAGTTTATCTTAATTCCTCCAACCGACTTGCCCTTTGTTCCCTATCACCGCTACCCACAAGCGGAGTTCAAGAGAAAAGGTGACCAATGGAAGATAGTGGCATTAAATGAGAATGGAGATATAGGAGATTGTCCAAAGAAGAATATTGAGGGTGAGGGATTTCCAAAAGAGAAATCAGAGAGTGAGGATACATTAAAGGAATGTCCAGAAGATGGTTCTAATGGACACTTAGACACTGGTCTACCCTGGATTTGTGTTGGTAAGTGTTTATACATCTGCTTAATTTTACTCATCGGTTTGCACTTTCCAGAGGTTGCTGTCAATGACCTGTTACATTGCTGCTCTCCTGCCGCACATGCAAGACACCTAAGTTGTGCGAAATATATGTATTTATACATGTATTTGTTGCCCACCTTTCAACCGTAAAGGATACTGCTCTACCTTGATTTTGAAAATACTTTTTTCTCAAACATGAAGTTAATATTCGTAATACTTTCAAAAAAGGAGACACCATTTAGTACCTACATTTATGGATAGAACAGTTCTTTGCTGGCTTAAGGCCAACAAAATATTTGTGAGAATCCATTACTGGCCGCTATATGTATGAGAATCCATTACTGGCCGCTATATGTATGAGAATTCATTACTGGCCGCTATATGTATGAGAATCCATTACTGGCCGCTATATGTATGAGAATCCATTACTAGCCGCTATATGTATGAGAATCCATTACTGGCCGCTATATGTATGAGAATTCATTACTGGCCGCTATATGTATGAGAATCCATTACTGGCCGCTATATGTATGAGAATCCATTACTGGCCGCTATATGTATGAGAATCCATTACTAGCCGCTATTATCTAAACGCCGACAACCGCGTCGCATCGCCGCCATCCAGTCGGGACAGAGCCGGGGCTTAGGGGACAGCTGCCGATCAGTCACAGACTACTTAGAGCAATCACTGAAGGACGCTAGTCGACTAGCAGACAGTTGATAAAACTATCTTTTTTTCATTCCCTTACAATGTTTGAGAAAAGCTCTATACAAGCTTCGGCCCGAACAGGGATTGCCGGCCTCGTACTATAGCCGGCCTCGAGTTACTCGGCCGTCTAACCCCTTCCTCCAGCAACCCCTTTCTTCCCGGCCTCTGCAGTAATGTACTATTCCTTTAACAGCTTAATTTTCTTAATATTTCAGACCCAAAGCTCCCCGACTATGCTAAATACCCTCAATTTAGAAAAGCGCACAAGTACCACGTCCGCCTAAAGAAAGGCGACTGCCTGTATCTGCCGAGTCTGTGGTTCCACCACGTAACGCAGAGCCACGGTTGCATCGCTGTCAACTATTGGTATGATATGGACTTTGACATCAAGTACTGTTACTTTAAAATGCTAGAGAAAATGTGTAAGATTTAGGTAGATGTTACTGAGGCACCAAGCAAGTTTTTACAATATCATCATATCAAGTACTTAAGTACCTTAAATGTTATAATTTTTTGTAAATATTAAAGTCCGGTTTGAAGGACCGAATCTAGCAAGTTAAGGTATGTAAATAAAATTTTAATGTTTTGTTTTTATTTATTTTATTTTAGTAAAAATATCGCCAAGAAAATAAGCAGCATCATTATTCGCGGTCGATCTGACGACGAACTTTTCTTCGCCATTAGTTTGACATGCTGAAACAAGTTATAAATAAAATCATGATCTATGTGATCAATAAACAGGTTTTGATAATCTTAGTCAGTATGATAAAAGTCACTGCAGTAAAAAGGAACAAAAGTAAAGCGAAACACGAGCTCCGCGAGGCGGAGCTCCGTTGACTCAGTCACATTTGTGTGACTACTAATAGACAGTAGAAGTAGGTATGCGTAGTGTTCGTATTTAGGCACAACATTATGTGTCGGCACTGACCAACCACCCTCTGGCCACCGCATCTTCTATGATTTACTTGGCAAGTCATTACGAAGAAAGCCGCGGTGAGCGGGCCGGGGGAATGCGTCGTGATTGGTTAATAGCTTGTCATCTCGCTTGTCATCTGGTCGAAAGTGAGCCGCGATTCGAGGCTAGAGAGATTTATAGGTGCAAATGAGCTGCGTTTCGGAAACGTTCGCCCTGACATAGTATTCAAAGTGGTTGGTCCGTGTGTGTCGGACTGTGGGGCGCTCTTGAAGATAATACATATATTGTATGAGGTGTACCATGATATCTGGGTAGACGTTGGAGCGCGGCGTCCCGCGGCCCGGCTTGCAGACGCCGCGGATGGTGCACACGCCAACCAGGTTGCGGCTGACGCACCACTCGTCCACCGACCACGCGCGGACCGTCGTCACGTTGCAGTCCGGGCAGAGGTAGAATGTTAGGTTCGCTGGAAGAATACCAAGTTCATCATTATTTATTTATTTATTGAAATAATTACACAGGCATTACAAGCCAAGGCACTGAAATTCATCACAACAGTTAGTCTGTCTGTGAAAACCCTTTTTCTCTGGAACGCGTGGAGGTAGCATGCTAAAATTAATATCAAATACTCAAGCCTGCGGTCCCTTGAAGCTGTGAAAAAATCAAACTTCTAAGTCAACACCATCAAAAGATACAGTCATTAAAAAGGTTGTTTCCATACAAATTGCCGTACCCTGAAAAACTAAAGGGTACTTCCAGTTGTCCTAGAAACTTGAAATTTGGTATGAAGGTAACCACTCAGAAAATTCACAAAATCTAAAATTTTTATGCCTGTCTGCAGATTTCACAGACCAATATAAGATGACCCCACACTGCGTACATTCTGCTTAGGAACAGGGTTCTGCTAACACTGGACAATTCAAAACACTGGGGAAAAGCAGGGAAATCTTTGTATGGAACCCTCGTGCGCGAGTCCGACTCGCACTTGGCCGGTTTTTATTTACAAGAGGGGGCAAACGAGCAGGCGGGTCACCTGATAAGCAATCACCGCCGCCCATGGACACCATGGTGGAGTTAGTTACTCGCCCCGAATATGCCCTAACTCACGGCCTCTATAGTCCTCCTCCAGCCATATCTGCGGGACGGTGTCGTTCAGCTCCCGCGCAGCGGTCTCCGCGTCCACGCACCGCGCCTCGAGGATGCCCTGGAGCAAGCAGCAGGCGCCGCACATCCTCGCCTCACCCAACTTGCCGCGCTGGATACATGAAAAATAATATCATGTGGTAGCCATAAGAATAGGGTGCCTTGCCTCAGTCGTCAATGTCGGTTACTGTGGCTAAATAACACGATTAGGTACTCATTACTTAGTTCCTTTCGAATTAATCCACCACAACAACAATACCACAACCATAATTCGCCGACATAAGAGCCATGGGACATATTTTTGAATAAGTTGTATGTACCCATTTTTTTGCACTTGAACCCATTGTACTAGAGCAAAGGTAGGTACATACAGTCTAGTTCTGTATTTACATAAGAGCCGTCGGTGCATACCTAGTTACGTGTTCAGATGTTCATGAACGGTTAGCGATATACGAAAAATCGGACATCTAAGGGTGAGAGAAGGATCTACCTACCTAATTAAAGGCTCAGTTTCATAGGGCCCAAATCCGCTTATCCATTTAGGAGCTACGATGCCACATACATACACATACAACTAATACCACCCCTCCTGTTGTGTCGGGGGTTACAAACACGGTAACTTATACCATCCCCTTGAGGTCGCACTGGCACTCGCGCAGGCCCAGCGCGACGCACTCGGCGGCGTGGCAGCTGCCGTCGGGCAGGCAGCGCCCGCCCAGCCCGCAGCGGCAGTCGCTGCTGTTGCACAAGCACTCCTGGTCCAGGGTTCTGCAGTCCTGAGTGTTCAAAGACAGTTTTAAAGTTTACAGTAAAAATCTAGAGAGGGAGGGCGGCATTTTTCGATGCACTGTTAATTAAAATTCTGAAACTATGAGGTTTAAAAAATGTCTTAGAATGGGTAGTAAATTACAAGTTAGATATACTAGGACTAGGTGGTGTCTTGTTGTCCAGAGGGGCTTGGGTTGTTTTAAGTAACTTGCCAATGCTCGATTAGTATACACATTCTTTGACAATGTCAAATGATCTTACGATTCCGTTCTGCGTGAGGTTAGCGTGCTGGCAGTTGGCGTCGCAGCACGGGCCTTGCGAGGGATGGCACATCGCGGACGGCGCCACCTCGCAACCCTCTTTATGCAGGGTCCTAAGTACAGCAAATGAGATCGGTAAAAGGTATAACTGTAAATCCGTAGAGCTAATGTAACTTGTTTTCAGAAAAAATGACTTTGTCCAAGTTTCTTGCGGCGCATTCTTCTTGACAATCATGGTCTTTCCGAAAGCGCTGGTAGACGCAAAAAAATTACATATAAAAGAGCATTCAACTGCCTATTTGCTGAATAAAATTTTGAATTTGAGTAGCATATCCTGATAGCTACCTTGGACCTACACTGCCTCTGACTTGATAAACACAGATTTTCGCATTAGGTACGTAGATACTTGGCCTGAACCACATGCCAAATCGACTACCATAATCTACCATAAATACCATAAATGCTAGGGTATATATCCATAATCTAGAATTAGGTCTATAAATGCGTACCCCTCCTCGTAAAAGAGCGCACCGCCCGCGCGCGGCGTGCAACACGGGTCGCGGTTGGCGCAGCGGGAGGGCATGCCGCAGTCGCAGGACTCGCCTTCCTCCACTATCCCTGCAACGACAACCATAAACACTCTTTTCACACCACCTGCTCGACAATGACTAATTAAATATCATGCAAACTTCACTCAAAGCAAGTCATTATTACCCCTTGACTTTAGCCGGGCAGTAATATTGTACTGAATTTCACTATAACCCGCCGGGCAATAATGAGATTTGTACTTCTAACAGTTCTTATTGTTATGGTCTTAAAGTTCAATTTAGTTAAAGATCGAACTTCTCTGAAAATCGAGTTAGCCACGGCCAAATAAAACAAAAGCCGCGAGCCTTGCAAGACGCCGCTGCACTATACGACTATACGTACTAAATAAAACTGCAGACTAATTTTAATAAAATTTCGAATGATGGAAACGATTTGACTTCGGAGTCGATTATTAAATTAAATATAGTCAAATGTAAGTATTTACGGCGCAAAATGTGGAATTTTGAATGAATTTTAAATATCTATTGTGAACGAAGCAGTGAGTAGAGTACCCACTACCTCCTTTATTGAATGTATTTCTTGTAGCTATTGTAGCTAAGTATACACAATAATAAATATAAGGCTAATTTTAAGGCATTCATTATAAACATTAGCAGCTAAATATTTCGCCGCAGCCTTTTTTTATTAATACCAACAACTAAAAATAAATATAGCTGAGATTATTGTTATAGTTATTGTATGTATGCAAAAACTGTCGAAAAGTATCTATAAGCTTTACGCCCCTCTAATATACTTACACACAAACAGATTTTTTGTACCTAGGTTACAGTAATTTGTAATTTTATTCGTAATTTACTGTTGGTAACAATTGAATATAATTTAGTACTGAAAAAAAAATAGTAAAATGATATTTCTAGTGGCCTTTCTTTTTAGTGAAATAAAACAGATTACTCACGTATATAAGTCGAGTTTAGCCCGACATGTTTCGGACTAAACTCGACTTATACTTAATACGTGAGTGATCCGTTTTATTTCACTACGATTGAGTCTCACGGTAGTTTCATGTTAAAAGTGGCAAATTTTTACGGAGAGGCATTTCTTTTTATTGTCTCGCAGTAGGTGTGAAAAGTAGAGTATACTCCTCGGGGATAAATATGTTTTGTCTTGGGCGCGATTAAATCCTTCGTTGCACTCAGGACTCAATCTTAATTCCCTCGCTTCGCTCAGGAATTAACTCATAACACCCTCGCTACGCTCGGGGGTTAAATTTACAGTCCTTCGCTACGCTCAGTATTCAATATCGCCCCCTTGACATAAAACAGTGCTTTATCCCCTTGGTGTACAATCTACTATTATCTATAAAACAGTACCGTGACTGACTGACTGACCGACAGACAACGCACAGCCTAAACCACTAGAGACTTGAAATTTGGCAAACATATATATATTTTTTTTTATGATAGAGGGAGGCAAACGAGCAAAATCAAATGACCGCGAAATTGTACGTCACTCGTTATGTCTACGCCGAGAATCCCGATGCTGGGTTGGATGTCAAAGGGAGTGCCATCAAAGCGCGGTGACATGGCAAACGGGGACTTTTTCGCGGAGAACACGCACACCTGTGTCTTCATGGGGTTGAATTTAACAAGATTCGCCCTACCCCAGGCTGAGACCTGTTCGAGAGACAACTCAATTTCGGACACAAGTTTAGTTCGGCACTCTACGACAAAATCCCGAGAGGCATTAGCTTGGCCGGAGTATCTTGTATCCCCTGTACTGTCATCCGCATAACAATGTATGCCACTGATCTGCTACAAGTCATTGATATGCAGGAGGGACAGGGTAGGGGATGGTACACAGCCTTGTGGTACACCAGCGTTCACGGGCATAAAGTCAGAGCATGAGTCAGACCTTGAGTATCTTAGAGATGCACTAAGGAGAGATTTTTTTGGAGAGTTTTTGTTCTTGTCGTTAATTAATATTTATGCTACCTCGCTTGATGATGAAATTGATTACATGCATGCTGTTATCTCTATTTTTGGAAAAGAGAAATGTAACTTTATTATTAATCAGTACAAATTGTAATTACCTCTCATAGAAGAAAGGTACGTACCTCTTAGCACAGGTATTCTAATACTTAAAAATACATACAGTGGAACGTAGAACCTCCTCCTTTTTTTGAAGTCAGTTAAAAAGAGGTACCAACCACATTGTTAACACTGTACTTTTTGTTACCTCAATAAATAATTTTATTTTAATTTTTTTTAATTTTTCAAAATTTCCACGGGATGTGGAACTAGCCCATTTTGAAATATTTCACGTTGGCAAAGCCGCGGGGCATAAGCTAGTTCGTGTATAAAGTAATCCTCTAAAGTCGTCAGTTTTATGGCCTACCACAAATATGAAGTCGGTGCGGTGAGAGCGGAATTGAGTGAAGCACCGACTTCATATTTATGGTAGGCCATAAAACTGATGGCTTTAGAGGATTATTTTATGTGTTTTTGAAGGCGGTTTTAGTTTATGTTAAAACATTTTTTTATTTGACAATTTTAAGTCAAGAAATATTTAAAATACGTACTATCCTCTAACTCCTAACCGTTAAGGAGAACTTCCATCACCTCATCGATACGAAATGATGACTACCAGACTTTTCAAAAATATATGAAACACATCATACGTCCCTATAAAATTTGAGGGTTGCCCTCGATTTCCCTGGGATCCCATCATCAGATCCTGACTTGGTGACAATTTTTGAAATCGGTGGAGCCGTCTTCGAGTAATCGGGGGCATAAAAAAAAACCGACGATCTGAGAACCTCCTCCTCTTTTGAAGTCGGTTAATAAAAAATATTCTTATTCCTTTACCTACTACTACGGGTTCATACTACTATGCTAAGACATCGAACTTATCCACTATAACCAAGGAGGATAGTATACGGAGTGTCAAAGCCCATACTTAGAATCGTTCCCCGCAGTCATGTTAAAATTCAGGCAATTTCTAGATGGCGCCAAGGTCGTAGCCAGCGGGTCAAATAATAACAAAACAGCGGTACGAATGTGTCACTCAAACAAGGTAAATGGCGCTGAATGTAAATAAGAACGATTCAAAGTATGGGTTTACTTTCCATGATCCTTGACTAAAACCCAGCTTTACTATTAGGTATCCTGTGGCTTTACACACTGACCATTCCCGCAGAAAGGCCGATCCTCCTCCAACAGGCAATAGCTCATACTACTCAGGGTCGCAGCGATCAGCCGTTTGCTGCACAGCGAGAACTCGAAATGCATTGGGTTGTTCGCCGTCGAGGACTGCGACCCCATGAGGTACCCGCGGCACTCGGGGTTGGGGAAGTTGTCGTCGTGGTGAGCGCCGAAGCTGTGGCCTGGAAAAAAAAAGAAAAAAAATAGGTATAAATAAATACCACGGGACAATTTGACACCAATTGACCTAGTCCCAAACTAGGCAAAGCCTGTACTATAATCTTAGACAACAGATTAACATACTTATATAGATAAATACATACTTATACATACATACATATTAAACATCCAAGACCCGAGAACAAACATTCATATTCATCATACAAACATCTGCCCCGACCGGGACTTGAACCCGGGACCTCAAGCTTCATAGTCAGGGTCTCTAACCACTAGGCTATTCGGTCGTCAAATATAAATAGATATGTATATTAATTCAGTAACGTAACCAGGGGGGAGGGGGGGCGCACCGCACTAGTAGTACCACCTGCGTAATATAATGAAAAATAATGAATTATTATTAAGTAGGTACTTTTAATCTAGATTGATTTCACACTGCTCATAAACCACAAAAGAAGTTGGAGCTATTAAACGATGATATAGGTAGGTATTGGGAAATGTTTTTATATGTAAAAGTGTTTGACATTGACATAACATTGATTTTTGTCTGATCTGTGGATAGTCTTTTCACTACACCTATATTTCCTAACCTAACTAAATTACACTTGTGACTTCAAAATATCTTCGCATTTTGCACGCTCTGTTCTCATACAAATCGATGAACTCTTTCTTTCTATCCCGATATAGCGGTCTGTGGTGCCGTAGTTAGTTCTGAACTTCTGAATACGCAAAGCGGGGAAACCCCGATATCAACAGACGGAGCATGCGCGAATCAAGAATTGCCGAAGGCCGGGATGACATCATTACGCCAAGCCTTCAAGCGCTTTAAGCGCTTTAAATATTATAAAAAAATATGGCCATAGTGTAATTCACAGAATTAACTTCAACATTTTTATAAACGTTTTCTCGAAGAATTTTTTTTGAAAGCGTAATAAATATGTTATCTATTTGCGGTAAATGGCACGGTATGTAAGCGTAATTGTATACTTACGTCAAATGTTGCAAGTCGAATCTCACTCTCTTCCAGTGGTTTGGAATCACTTGAAATTTGGTAATGTGTATGTAAGTAAACTGAAGGGCAGTGTACCGTTAGCAAATAAATTGGCACTAAATGTAATTATACAATATCGATTGTAAATAATTTATTGAATCAGGCGTTACTTTGCGGGGGTCCAATTTATGAACTAAAAACAAACACTTTGCTCACCCGCCACCACACGTGAAAAATAGTTATGTCTGTGCGGCAAATGTATGTTTCCATGCAACACCTCCGCCTCCACTGCTACACGAATCAAAACATGCCACACGGACCCAACTATCACGACGCACTCTCTACGAGGCCATTGACGAAGCAAGGTTTTTGCTTCACTTGTGGTCGCGGGTGAGCAAAGTAATTGTTTTTAGTTCATAAATATTTTTATAGCCTGATGCTGTTTCGAGATAAAAGGATATAAAGTGCAAACTGCTCACCGCAAAGCGGAGCGTTGTTGGAAATACCTCAGACCAGTGCCCTAAGCACGACTTGTCGAATCCTGCGTTACGTTACGGTTATCGTATCGAGATCGAGAAAGCTCATACCAAATTTTAATTCCAAATACGCTCACGGGCGGGCGCTGTTCCAAACGTCATACAAACTCGTTATAGTTTACTATTCGATTTCACGTGACGCAGGATTCGACAAGTCGTGCTTAGGGCAATAGGGATGGCGACTTGATAGCCGCTGGTGGTAGATGGATGAAGAAGGACGTCACCGACCAGTGGTGTCTGGTGTCATTATAGAAGCCTATCTATACTTACTTACCAATAAGCGGACACCCCGTAATAAAATTTCACGCTATTAGGTTCAACTCTAAGTAGTAGAGTACATTTACTACTATTTAGGTAAATAAGTAAAAAATATTTTACTTTAAGTACATGTTTTTGGCATGAATAACAAATAACACTACTTAGTCATATCCATAATATTAAGATGTAGCTATTTCAAATCTGCTGTTTATTATTTATACCTATAAAACAGTACCGCGACTGACTGACTGACTGACAGACAACGCACAGCCTAAACCACTGGACCTAGAGACTTGAAATTTGGCAAACATATACCTTGAGTATCCTAGAGGTGCACTAAGGAGGGATTTTTCGAAATTCCCCCGGGATAGGGAACTAGCCCGTTTTGAAATATTTCACGGGGGCAAAGCCGCGGAGCATAAGCTAGTTTAATACATACTCTGTGTCCTATATCAAACATTGTTTTTATACGCATTAACACGGGTCTGGAGACTCAAAAAAACGATCCTGCTTTTAACTCGATTTAAAGCGTATAAAAGCGCTTATAGCGTCGAAGCCATTTTATTGACGCGCTACTGCTTCATAAACATTTTGTTATTTTTATCATTATTCCGCCGGATTAGAAACAAAATAGCCGCATATACTTATCACGCAAATATTTATCTATAAATTAAGTTTATGTAAGCTAAAGTACTACCTATTTACCTAAATCTAAGTGCAGTCGAAAAGGACGATTTATTATTGACATTCAATAAATTATTGTAGTAGAGTCGATTTTCAAGGGTAAGTTTTTCATTTTATTGTGGCTTAGTTTCAATTGAATCTTTTATCTATTTTATCTATAAGTACATAATGATAAGTTCTCGACCATTACACGATTACTGGTCGTTATCGATATTACACAATATTAAGTTGTATTGTAGGAAATACGATGTAAGACACACACATATCGTAAGTCCTCTTAGTGCGTTCAGAAACCGTAGGAAATGACCAGCATTGTCAACAAACGTTACTATGAAAATTTTAGAAACGTAATGTCATTACGACATCATATTCGATAACGTTATCAGTTTTAAATTTGGAACATCTTCAAAAACCAATACAATTAAGACAGGCCTACGATACGAAATTTATTTATTTATTTATTTAAAAGAAGTCGAATTCGTGACAGGTTTACAGAATTAGTCCGAAACAGTCGGGCTAAAACTCGACTTGTATACGTGAGTGATCCGTTTTATTTCACTACGATTGAGTCTCACGGTAACTTCATGTTAAATGAAAACTTATTACAAGGTTTTATTAAACTTGTGCCCTGTTAGTGAATGTGTGTTTGTGTGGGTCAAAACTTGCAAGTGTTTTTGCGGATGGTAGGACCTTGTGCAAGGTCCGTCCGGATCGCTACCACCATCTTACTCGCTAATCCTGCCGCTAAGCAGCAGTGCTTGCGCTGTTGTGTTTCGGTGTGGAGAGTAAGACAGCTGATGTAATTACGGGCACAAGAGGCATTTCATCTTAGCTCTCTAGGTTGGCAACGCATCTGTAAACCCTCCGGGGTTGCGGGTGTCTATGGGCAGTGGTGATAACTTACCATCAGGTGACCCACTTGCCCGTTTGCCTTCCTTGTCGTATAAAAAAAAAGTTAAATTTGATCCAATTCCAGTGGTCGCATTTGACTTGAAATTTGGTATGGATATGTAAATTGGGTGACTACAAGCTTGTATTAAATATGAATTTCTTCTAAAAAGTTTTTTTTGCACATTCATGCTTATTAACCAGTTTTAACTGAACTTTTCTGCTGCAGCATTATAACTTTAAAGGCATACTAGCTTTCGCCCGCGGCTTCGCTCCCGTGGCAGAACTCTATCCCGTAGGAATTTCGAAAAACCCGCCTTATCCCGGGCGTACATTATAAAAGAAACCTCTATGCCAAATTTCAGCTTTCCAGGTCCAGGGGTTTGGGCTGTGCGTTGATCAGTCAGTCAGTCAGTCAGTCAGTTTATATAATATATCATCATCATCATCATCATGTCAGCCGATTGACGTCCACTGCTGGCCGGCGGCCTCCGCCAAGGCTCTCCACTCTGACTGGTCTTGTGCTGGTTGTGCATTCCGCATCCACCGCGATCCCGCGATCTTTACTAGGTCGTCGCTCCATCTTGTTGGAGGCCTACCGACCGCTCGTCTCCCGGTCCGCGGACGCCATTCGAGAACCTTCTGACCCCATCGGCCATCAGTTCTGCCAGCTATGTGCCCCGCCCACTGCCACTTAAGTTTCGCAATTCTTCGGGCTATATCGGTAACCTTTGTTCTACTAATAATGTATAGATTTTACTATGTTTTTATTTAATTTTATTACAGCTTCATCAGCCATGGCTTCGTCGTCAAAAAAGTGGAGCCTACACCAGCTCAATAAAAACTGTTGGACGTGGAGCTTCCAAGCGACGACGAGATACGACGCGCTTTAGCAGGACGATGTAAGACGCATTTGAGTATTTCATCTACATCATCGTCAAGGAATTTAGACTTACACTCTTGTCGGTGGAGTTTCTTCCAATCATCTCTCCTATGAGCCAGTTCCTTGACCTCCTGATACACGACTCCGGCCTTCTCCTTTATCTGGTCTGTGTAGCTTCGCCTAGGTCGACCTCTTACTCTCTGTCCTTAAATTTTTAACCGACTTCAAAAAGGAGGAGGTTCTACGTTCCACTGTATTTTTTTCTCCTTCTAAAATGGTCTTAAAGAAGTTGTCGTGTCGTATCAAATGTCCGATCATTTTCCCGCGTCTATTCTCTAACATATAGTATTCAGGATCGTTCTATTTTATTTACACATATCATAAAATATAAGCAGCAATGTTTGCACTGAGGGTCGAGCACGACTTTACGAATGCTGCGTCACGTAAAATCGAATATTAAACGTTGTCGAGTTTGTATGGCGTTTGGAACAGCGCCCGCCCGTGAGCGTATCTGGGACTAAAATTTAGTATGAGGTTTCTCGATCTCGATACGATAACCGTAACGTTACACAGCATTCGTGAAGTCGTGCTCGACCCTCTGTGTTGTGTTCCGGTGTGGAGAGTAAGACAACCAGTGTAGTTACGGGCACAAGAAGCATTTCATCTTAGCTCTCTAGGTTAGCGACGCATCTGCAAACTCCCCGCGGTTGCGGGTGTCTATGGGCAGTGGTGATCCACTTGCTTGTTGGCCTTCTTTGTCGTATAAAATAAATTTGGTAGTATAAAAATGATGTCTTTACTTATACTAAACTCGACTTATATACGCGAGTGATCCGTTTTTATTTCACTATGATTGAGTCTCACGGTAGTTTCATGTTAAAAATGTCTTTACTTGTTTCAATGTCTCTGTCTGATTTGTCTCGCCTGTTTTTCATCTTTTGTAGTATTTGAAGCAGATTTGCAGCGTGAGTTTGATGGGTTAGTATTTAAGCAGGTCTAGGTTTTCAACATTTTTGATGGCTTGGATTAGTATCCTGTTTGATTCTACGGATGTCTTGGAAACATGGAATTGTTTTTAGTTGGATAATTAATACCGAGGCCGCCGAGTTCGACTGGTAGAGCGAATATTTGAATAAGTGATGTTATTTCTCTGTCTAAAATAGATAGTGTTAACCTTGACATGTATAATGTTTTGTTTTAAGGCGTGGCATTCTTCATCAGTTTTATCCATCACTGTTTGTAGGTATCTCCATTCACGTTGGAGTAATTTTGTAAAGGCTGTGTGAACAAGTTGTGGTACTCTTCGCTTGCTTTTGATAACAGTTTAATACAATAACTCCATTCATTAACTTTTTCTTGTTTGATGTATTATTTTTGCCCACTGTCGTCTCCAATGAGGCGTCAGGTGGCGACAGGTGGCGACCCAAAAATCGGTGAGAGAGTACTGTCTTCACTCCTAGGTTTCCAAATAGTCTCTTAGAATCTTCGCTTGATTGATTTTTAGGGTTCCGTACCTCAAAAGGAAAAAACGGAACCCTTATAGGATCACTTTGTTGTCCGTCTGTCTGTCTGTCAAGACACTTTTTCTCTGGAACGCGTGGAGGTTGGTAGCATACTGAAACTAATATCAAATACTCAAGTCCCTTGAAGTTGTGAAAAAATCAACCTTCTAAGTCAACGCAATCAAAAGATACGGTCATCAAAAAGGCTATTTCCATACAAATTGCCGAAATCCAAAAACCTAAAGGGTTCTTTTAGTTGTTCTAGAAACACGAAATTTGCTATGAAGGTAGCTCTTATAGCAAAACCACTCCGAAAATTCTCAAAATCTTAAACTTTATGTCTGTCTGTAGATTTCACCGACCAGTATAAGTTGACTCCACACTGCATACATTTTGCTTAGAAGCAGGGCTCTGCTAAAACTGGACTTCTTAAAACACTGGGGAAAAGCGTCAAAATCTTTCTAAGGAACCCTCGTGCACGAGTCCGACTCGCACTTGGCCAGTTTTTTTAGTTTACCAAAGCTTGCGGAGTCATCAGCGTACTAAATAATAAAATTATTATTAGCCTCTAAACAAAAACAAAAGCCTTGTAGGTATGTATATTAGCGTTATTAAGAAAAAATACTGTTTGATATACCTAGTTTTCGCGTAACGATCAAAATACTTGTGGCCCTCCCTATTTTGTTTTGAGTAGTATAGGTTTAATATATCTTTTTATTTAATTTTATTACAGCTTCGTCAGTCATGGCTTCGTCGTCAAAAAAAGTGGAGCCTACACCAGCTCAATAAAAACTGTTGGACATGGAGCTTCCAAGCGACGACGAAATACGAGAATCTTTAGCAGAAGTTCAGCGTGAGTTAGACAGTGATAGCGATATATCTAGCGACTCCGACTTCGAAAATAGTATGGAAAACTATATATGGGATGGCTTATTCCCAAACGGTAAACCATTTACAAATACTTTGGAAGATTTAACAACAATACTGAATAGTCTGCCATCGAGATTCAGCACGAGACAAAAAAAGTTAAATCCCACATTAAATGAAGATGAAAAATCTTATGAGAGAATGAAACGTATTTTAGAATCGAGACTGGTGGACGAAGAGATAGATCAAGAGATCCTGGTGGAGAATTTGCAGAGAGTAAGGAATATTATTAAGAAGAAAATTAAGAAGAGAGAACAAAGCAATACTGACAAAACTGAACTTCCTGAATGCGTTGTAAAGCTAGAAAAAATGAAATTGTAAGTCCAGACACGGCAAGATAAATAGACGTCTGGAATATACCAGAGGTTAAAATAGGCTGACGCCGAGTCAAAATCGCCATTAAAACTACATACCACATGGCGTTTTTGTCGTCACACCAGAAGCCTTATATCGTCTAGCGCACTCAGTTTCGATTAGACATTCGACATGTCTTTCTCTCTCGACGTGCCTCTCGAAGTGCAAAAATCGAACTTCGTACCGTGCCGCCCCGCTCAAGCTAATATTATTTAATACGAGAGTGAGCGGGACGACACGATACGAACTTCGATTATCGAATTTCGTAGTAGTCCCCCTGCACGGTTTGACAGAAAAAGATGGTGAATGCTTAATATGGCACATTCACATCTAGTCATTAATGAAGCTCTCTAAAACACAACCTCTCCAAGCCAGCGATATACCGAATTTTATTAATATCGTCAAGTGACACAAAAGTCAACTGAAAAATGTGATTCATGCCAATTAATTAACAAATTGATTTATACTCGTATGTTACGTATACATAAGTAGGTACTTACTTAGGTTCTTAAATCTGTATTTTTAAAGCGCGTATATAATCGTGTATAGGGAAGTGATACCTATGTCTAGTAACCTTAGTTAAGTATGTGTTTTTTTTGTATTTTTTTTGTACTGTTTTTGTACTGTTTTTTGGAGTTCGATAAAGCATATGTGTATAAAGCCTACTAGGTAGGTACTTAGCATTACGTAGTAAATAATAAAGTTCACTTTAGCATAAATAGTAAATAATAATAATAATAAACATCATCATAGTAGTTTATGCAACTGCTACATAATGAGGGTCCTTAAAACACGAGTGTGTTTTTATGAAACGAGGCGAAGCTGAGTTTCATTATAGGATCACACGAGTGTTTTAAGGCTTAATTATGTAGAGTTGCATACATTACTTCATCTACACACATATTATAAGTACTCTAAGATGGGTTCAGAAGCCGAAGGCATATATCATACCCATACCTGTCACGAATTTGTCTGGTTTTTTTAAATCATAGACAAACATACCGAGCTGACGTTTCGTGAACTGTTTTTTTTTTTGTAAAAAATAAATAAATATCACATTATTAATTATACATGTCGGACTGAATTCGACTTATTTACGTGAGTGATCCGTTTTATTTCACTATGATTGTAAATTACGTTGGTGTTAAATTCGTTACATCGAATTCGATATCGAAAAGTCATTACGACATCGAATTCGATGTCGTAATGACTATTACTTTACTGCTGGTGTGGCGTGTGACAGTGGCGCTGTCGGCGAGAAGGCGACGACGTGCTGAAATGCTGGTCATTTTCTACGGTTTCTGAACGCATTATAGAGGACTTATGATATGTGTGTAGATAAAATAAATTAATATGCGAGTGTACCTCCTTTGTAAAACAAAATAGTATAGCATAGAATATACCTAATAAAATACTTAATAGATTGACCACACCGAACTGTCCCAGAATGAACATAATAATGAACATAATAATAATAAAAAACATATATAAAACAATCGGCAATTCGTTCTTTTAGTTCTTATTGGCACATGTAAATCAGAGGGTCGAGCACGACTTTACTAATGCTGCGTAACGTTACAATTATCGTATCGAGATCGAGAAACCTCATACTAAATTTTAGTTCCAAATACGCTCACGGGCGGACGCTGTTCCAAACGTCATACAAACTCGACAACGTTTGCTATTCGATTTTACGTTACGCAGCATTCGTAAAGTCGTGCTCGACCCTAAGTACTACACTAGCTTCAGTGACTCACCCATTTCATGCGCCAGAGTCAGCGCGGCGACGCGTTCGGGCACGCGCGCCGCGTCCTCCCCCGTGGCGTGCGCGAGCGCAAGCGTGTTGAAGGAGCGGCCGTATGCGCGGCGGTCGCAGAGCCCGCCCGCCGCGCCCCCTAGCCCGCCGCCCAGCGACGTGAAACTGGGGACAAGAGCAGTGCCCTAAGCACGACTTGTCGAATCCTGCGTCACGTAAAATCGAATAGTAAACTATAACGAGTTTGTATGACGTTTGGAACAGCGCCCGCCCGTGAGCGTACTTGGAACTAACATTTAGTATGAGATTTCTCGATCTCGATACGATAACCGTAACGTAACGCAGGATTCGACAAGTCGTGCTTAGGGCACTGGCCAAGAAATACGCCTCGATCGCGTTCGCGTTTAACAATTCTCGTACTATTTGACACTTTAACGCAAACGCGATCGAGACGTATTTTGTGCTTTTTGATTACACTAAGAGCACAGAGGCCTGAGGGTCGAGCTCGACTTGATGAATGCTGCGTAACGTTACGGTTATCGGAAGTTGATGTTATTATACAGTTAACGTATTTTTATATTTTGTTTTTATTGTTTAAATAATGTACAGTGTGACTCTAAAAAGTTTAAAAATGCATCCATTTCAGCGTCTGGCACCAGGAGAGCCCCTTAACGTGAACTTACCTTAAACCCAGCGTTCTGTTATGGAAAGCGTGCCCGGAGAACGCTACTCCGAGACACACCTCGCTGAGGCGCCGTAGCCGAGCGAACCGCATGAGGTAGCTCCGGCCGTCCACCTGAAGGGTACCCACAGCATAATCAGTGCAAATACACCACAGAGCCTCCTGTTAATACCCGGGGCCCGTACATGACATGCCGTTGACGCAAAGATAACAATACGCAAAATGTACATACTTTGTAGAGTATGGCAAACGAAAGTTGAACCTTGTAGTTATTTAAACCACCCTGCTTACTGTACACTTGAACTTACACATTTTACGTTTTGTACGTTTGGCGATTGAGCATTTTGCGGATTGTGCATTTTGCATTGAACAATTGACGAAATGTGTATTTTTCTTTTTACACATTTTGCGTTATGTGCTTTCAGCGTAAGTACATTTTGCGTACGTACATTTCGTGTACTGTACGTTTGTCACGATGTAGATTTTGCGTATGTACATTCAACTTTTTGCACACTTTGCGTGTGGTAGTGTACATTTTGCGTATTGTACAATATAAGCCGAAGCGCCTTTAAGTAATACATACTCTATGTAGCGTGACGTCATTTTTACGTCAGCGGCATGAAATATGGGGGCTTTGTTAATACCTTATAATTTAGTTTCTATTTATTAGCTTACTGGTAGGTAAGAACAGGACAAACCATGTGCTCGCCAAGCAGATCGCCGAAAACTCGTGCAGTGGTCTCGTTCGACGTCAGCACAAGGATGTATTTCACTGAGAACCCTGAAAGTGTCAATTTAATGTGTACCTACACCAATGTCCTACTGAAAAAGTACATAGAATAAGTAAGTAAACGCTTTATTCTACACAAAACTTTTAACAAAAAAGTAAAACTGGTTTAAAAAAAACATAAAATAATCCTATAAAGCTATGAGTTTTATGGCCTAGCACAAATATGAAGTCGGTGGGGTGCGAGCGGAATATTCTTTGAGGTTTTTACAGTACAGCAATTTTTATGGAAACACCCTTTTGAATGGCTTTTGATTGCGTTGACTTAGAAGTTTGATTTTTTCTTCACAGCTTCAAGGGAGTGCGCAGGCTTGAGTAGGTATTTGATATTAATTACAGCATGCTACCTCCATGCGTTCCAGAGAACAATGGTCTTGATATAAAGACAGACGGACAACAAAGTGTTCCTATAAGGGTTCCGTGTTTCCCTTTGAGGTGCGGAAGCCTAAAAAGCAACTCACCAATATTATCCGGCACGCCATCCTCATTGAAATCCGCATTCCTGAATATGATGTCCGCCTGGGCGACCGCGTGCATCATCCGCCTCACCACGTGGTTCAGGCTGGAGTTGGCGTCTTTCTCATAGAACTCCTTGTCAGCCAGGAGTAGAAGGTCGCAGATCCTCGCGCGGGCGGTGTTCTTTGGGCGGCGGTTCTTCTCGATATGGTACGGGAAGGAAACTTTACCGAAGGCTCCGGGAAACTGAGGAGGTTAGTGTGTCTTGTGCAACCGAGTAGCCAAAACTGATTTTTTACTAGAGAAAAGCTGCTTTTCCACCAGAGATGTTCAATATATTTCGTAGTCTTGCTTGGCATTAGCTTAATGCTTAAGTAGATCTTTGATGGAAAAGCTGCCTTATGCGGAAAAGACGGGCTGTGATGAACGCAGAAACAAAGGTTTTATCTCTTGCTCACTGCTCTATTTTGAATAGCTCTGGTGAAAATATAGCCGAAGAATACTGAGTCATTAGGCGCCTTGATAAATGTGGAACTGCGCATTTTGTTGGCTAGATGATTGATTTTGCTCACATGTCACTAAGTATGGGACCTTTGCGAGCGAAACTAGAACGAAAAAATCGTCAAGCCACAAGTATGCGTACCAATTTCCTTGCGCGTCTTTGGCATTTTAAACAGTTTAGCTCCGAATGTGTAGCCCTAGTATAGAATGGCCGCATCACCTGTTCACCTGTGCTTGGTCGCGGCGCGGCCGCAGCGGGGCCACCATATTGTCGTCCTCGAAAGCACCGAACGACCGCATGGGGTCGTCCACGCCGTAGGGGTCCGCGTGTAGGGTGCGGTTACCTTAGAGTGTAGAATATTCTATCAGTACCAGTTCTTATTGTATGGGTGTATTTTTGAAATTATTTTTTTACGTAATTTCGGTGGGCAAATTTTTTTTTCTACTTTTGGTGAAAATGACCACTCGTTGTGATACTCTTTTGAATTAGGATTTCAATGATGCAAGAGGCACCAATTTAAAATGATTAATTAAGTAGTAACGAGACATTGAAAAAAAAAAGCGCCACCGAAATGGCGATAGTTGCAGCGAAATTACGACTTTAATATTTACATAGGAAATTAGTGTTAAACTTTAAACTTTTACGGGAATTTACGTACATAACCATAATTTATTTTATAATCGTGCATAGGTTTGTCAATAAAAAAATGAATTTATGTTAAAATAACTGTATAACAATTACTATTCAAAATGTTACAAGTAGTAAAATAAACATAATTATCATAATGGAACAGAAGTGGACATACTCAAGTGGTTCCTGTGGGATAGCCAAGTAGGTATGACCTGCCTAGCCTACTGCAGGTATGCTTGCTTGCTTGCTTGCGTCCTTGCTTTGCGTGCTTTCTTGCATGCTCGCTGAGTGCTTGCTTTACATGCTTACATGCTTGCTTATTTGCATGCTTGCTTGCATACTTGGTTGCTTGATTACTTTCTTGTATGCTTGCTTACTTGCTCGATTGATTGCTTGCTGGTTGGCTTGCTTACTTGCAGGGTTGCTTGCTGGCTTACTTGCTTACATACTTGCTTAATTGCTTACTTGCAGGGTTGCTTGCTGGCTTACTTGCTTACATACTTGCTTAATTGCTTGCTTGCAGGGTTGTTTGCATGCTTGCTTAATTGCTTGCTTGCAGGGTTGCTTACATACTCGCTTAATTGCTTGCTTCCAGGGTTGCTTACATACTTGCTTAATTGCTTGCTTACAGGGTTGCTTACATACTTTCTTAATTGCTTGCTTGCAGGGATGCTTACATACTTGCTTAATTGCTTGCTTGCAGGGTTGCTTACATACTTGCTTGATTGCTTGCTTGCAGGGTTGTTTGCATACTTGCTTAATTGCTTGCTTGCAGGGTTGCTTACATACTTGCTTAATTGCTTGCTTTCAGGGTTGCTTACATACTTGCTTAATTGCTTGCTTCCAGGGTTGCTTATATACTTGCTTAATTGCTTGCTTACAGGGTTGCTTACATACTTTCTTAATTGCTTGCTTGCAGGGATGCTTACATACTTGCTTAATTGCTTGCTTACAGGGTTGCTTACATACTTTCTTAATTGCTTGCTTGCAGGGATGCTTACATACTTGCTTAATTGCTTGCTTGCAGGGTTGCTTACATACTTGCTTGATTGCTTGCTTGCAGGGTTGTTTGCATACTTGCTTAATTGCTTGCTTGCAGGGTTGCTTACATACTTGCTTAATTGCTTGCTTTCAGGGTTGCTTACATACTTGCTTAATTGCTTGCTTCCAGGGTTGCTTATATACTTGCTTAATTGCTTGCTTACAGGGTTGCTTACATACTTTCTTAATTGCTTGCTTGCAGGGATGCTTACATACTTGCTTAATTGCTTGCTTGCAGGGTTGCTTACATACTTGCTTAATTGCTTGCTTCCAGGGTTGCTTACATACTTGCTTAATTGCTTGCTTACAGGGTTGCTTACATACTTTCTTAATTGCTTGCTTGCAGGGATGTTTACATACTTGCTTAATTGCTTGCTTGCAGGGTTGCTTACATACTTGCTTGATTGCTTGCTTGCAGGGTTGTCTGCATACTTGCTTAATTGCTTGCTTGCAGGGTTGCTTACATACTTGCTTAATTGCTTGCTTGCAGGGTTGCTTACATACTTGCTTAATTGCTTGCTTGCAGGGTTGTTTGCATACTTGCTTAATTGCTTGCTTGCAGGGTTGCTTACATAATTGCTTAATTGCTTGCTTGCAGGGTTGCTTACATACTTGCTTAATTGCTTGCTTGCAGGGTTGTTTGCATACTTGCTTAATTGCTTGCTTGCAGGGTTGCTTACATACTTGCTTAATTGCTTGCTTGCAGGGTTGTTTGCATACTTGCTTAATTGCTTGCTTGCAGGGTTGCTTACATACTTGCTTAATTGCTTGCTTGCAGGGTTGTTTGCATGCTTGCTTACTTGCTTGCTTGATTGCATGCATGCTTGAGTGCTTGCTTCCGGCAAATGATTACGTTTACATGAGTGACCTTGCGGGTAACAGCTAGTTATTAGTAATTTCGTTGTCATATTTGTAATTTCGGTGGGCAAAATGCCACCTAAATTACGGCACCGAGGATTACGACACTTGCGACAATGAAGTATTTTTAAGATTACTGGTAAAATATATGCATGATTAATGTAAGCTCTTGTCACAATACGCAAGCTATTGGACATTAAAAAGTTCCGCCATAATCCGCTAGATGGCGCTTTTCCGCACTTAGGCGAATAATATTAATTTAAGTAGAATTAAAATTGCATCGGTTGTAAATTAATTAATTAACAACCGCTACTTGCACTTAGCCAACATAAAACACATAAAAAACTACATTACACACTACACAGAAACAATACGTTGGTATTCAAAATGAGAAGCACGGACACGCCCATGGGCGTCGCCCAATTCAAAATCTTTTGGTTGTCCGTATCCGGTCCCACTCAACCATAAAACCGCTTGTACGGCTGGGAGACCCCACATTTCTCTACAACTCCTGAGTGGAACCAGCCAGCCCAGAACTTGGTAAGAATACTGATCGTTTCTGTACTTTATCATTGTGTTACACTACTTGTGTCTTTTATTGTAATTTATTTAATTCTATAGGGTTTCCACTCTGTTACTCTGTCCGAAGCATTACTGTACCTTAATAGCGCTCCGGACAGTTAATTATAATTTAATCTTTCCCTATTTCACTGCTCTGCTGAAGGAAACAAATTACAAGTTTAATACATTTATTTCTACAAAATCGGTAGGCTAAATTGACAATTAAAATAGAGAATCTCAGGGGATTGAGTTCGAAGACACTTTTGAAGATACTGGGTTCGATTACACGCTAATGTGGCCTACACTTCCCTCGGGTGTCTGGATCCTCCGGCGACGGCGAAGATAGGGCGCAGGCATCGTAGAGCAACCAGGAGTGACCAGGGGGCTCGTGTGATGACGTGGTGTTGAGATGGTGTGAAGGGGACCGTAGCGTGCCAACGGCTAGCCTCTGAGTAGGCTGCGAGAGGTCGGCAGGGGTCCGTTAGGAACCAGTAGTGGGTGGAGAGATTTCCCACGGGTAGCGTAGTTGCCCTGTAAATAAGCTGGTGTGAGCCAAACGTCCATGGTATGCTCGCACTGCCATATTCCGCTTTCCAGTCCGACCATTCCCGAGGGAGTGGGAACCAGATTGGCAGTGCATGGCAATACGGAGGGTCATACGGATTTACAATTTAGCTAGAGTCAGAGAGTAAGCTTTTACAGGTTTCTAGTGAGAGTGGATAACAGATTTACACAAAGTGACCGTTGGAACTTTAAATTCCAACCGTTCTAGGAAGACCAGGAGAGATTGCCAAGTCGAAACTTCCCGGACTTTGCAAAATGTATGTAAGTGTATGGGTGACGTCACACTAAATCAATGCTAAGATTATCCCGAGCGGTAATTGACCCAGATCTTATTACATAATTATAATAGAAGTGAATTTACTCGGAGAACATTTTGTTCGCTACTGAGGAATTACTGCTGAACAACTGACGATTAATATTCATATTAGATAGCTTTATAAAATTTGAATAAAAATTTTGAACAAAATATTGAAATCCTATAAATATACAACCAAAAATAAATAGACAATATTCATTTATTCGAAACAAATCAAAAACTCAGCCGGATTGTGTTCTACGATCATTTACCGCAAACTCTGATAAGAGTGACGCGTTATCTTTCATTGTGTCGTATTCATTATCTTTATCTTACTTGCAATTAAAAAATGGCGAAAGAAAATGACTGTATTCAAACTATCGCACTTTTTTTCTTTTTTTTTAAGTTTTACGGGTATTTTTGTCAAAGTAAAAAAAAATGCTCAGAAATAATTTTGACTAATAAAAAAAAAAAAAAAAAAAATGTGAATTGACGAGTAAATGTTCATGATTTGACCGCAGAAAAAATTGAGTCATTTCACATCACTAATTATGAGGAATAATTCTGAAGTCTTTATAATTTATTTTGACGTCATTCTTTGATATGCTCAGAATCTATTAAGCATATTAGTAGCCAATTAGAATGAGTAACGCTAATTAGTTTAATGATTCAATTTTTAGGCACCTGCACATTATTATCAATTCGAACAATTTTTCAGATTGTAAGATTCAATTAGGTTTTATTTTTGGTAGGTAATAAATAAGAGATATACAACAACTGTTTTGACTAACAAGCCTGAAATTTTGTTCACGATTAGGGAGCAGTTGTTTCAAATATGGAACCCAAATGAGCAAAGAAACTGGAACCATTATGAGCTTATACCTATTAACCTGAATTACTACTACAATGTCACACATCTGATATCATTGCTGGGAAGAACTTTTATGTACAGATCGACTGGCGCCCATGTCACATCATTACTTCTTGACTTCAATGTAGTGCATATGATTCTGAAATGCCTCATATACTTTTATTACTTCGTCGGTAGCTTTTTTATAATTTCTAGACCCACTTTTTCAGAACAACTTAGCTCGTAGGAGTCCCTAGTATAAATATAGCTTGCTACCTTTTGATAGGTACAAAATGATGCATATATTTAGAACATTTCTGTCGAATATGTCATTATTTGTTGCTTGCTACCAAAATAGAATGCTTTACTTACCTCCAAGATAATAATATGCAAAAGACTGCAGTAGAATCTATACTAATATTATAAAGCTGAAGAGTTTGTTTGTTTGTTTGTTTGTTTGTTTGAACGCGCTAATCTCCGAAACTACTGGTTCGAATTGAATAATTCTTTTTGTGTTGGATAGTCCAGTTATCGAGGAAGGCTATAGGCTATATAACATCACGCTACGACCAATAGGAGCAAAGATATAGTGGTAAATGTGTAAAAAACGGGAGAAATTATACAATATATGTGTTGCCAATCCTTTTTTTTAACGTCTGCGAAGTAGGCGAGTTCTGCTAGTTATAAGTTATAGCGATTAATGATTGTTAATTAAATAAGAAACTTCCATTATCTTCTTATTAGTATAATTCTTTAACTAAAGATTCTTTAATTATAATTGATTAATTTATTGTGATAGAACTAAAAGTGTAATAATAAAGTTCAGGTACCTGAATGCATGTGCATTAAAAACACGCAATATATAAAAGTATATATGAACAATCTTTCGTTTGATTAATATTGATTTTGATTTCATAAAAATATGTAAATTTAAATATTGTTGTATTTTAATTAATGATCCTGTCATAATGTGATTAGTTGATAGAAACTTAAATCTTTAACATGATAAGTACATGGATTGGCGCAGTGTATAGTTACGGCTCAATAACTACAGGTTCTAAGTTCAAGTTCCAACAGAAAACCGATTGATGTTTCATTCAATCCTATTATTGAGTAGTATATTACGTACCGAGGGAGGAAAATAAGATATTCCAACCTGCGTATAAACTTGTTTCCCAAGTCTAAAGCGAGGATAACAAACACACGGATTGGGATATCCTACACAGAAAAAAAAGGTTCTCTTGAACCAAGAAATTTTGTAGGAAGACTGAAATTATCTTGAAACGAACTTTTTTTTCTTGAGTCAAAAATTTTTTTCTCGAGCAAAGAACGTTTTTCTCGGTTCAAGATTATTTCGGTATTCCTACAAACTTTCTTGGTTCAAGTAAACCTTTTTTTCTGTGTACTCTTTTCGCTGACGTGTATACGATTTTTTATCATATTTGTAACCAAAAGTTTAAACTTTGTGCTCTTGTTTCATAAGGTTAGTGCAAATGTCAAACTAATTCATTTGTTTCCACTGATTCTTTCATGAGAAGAAAATCGCACTTTCTTCCCTCAAAACAGGGCAAAAAGTTTACACTTTCAGTGCAGGTATGATGAAAAATTATATACCCTTTTTGGTTTTAAAAATACCAAAAAGATATAAAATATTTATATGCTTTTTGGCATTAGGCACGCAATATTTGAACATCGCCTAAACACAGAGAAAAATCGAGAAATTTAATAGCAGCATTTCAGTTATCAGTTTATAACTTAAACACCTACGTAATCTTATGATTTTGCTCACTTGTCTGACTTTTGACAGGTATTAACATATAAGAAGGCGTAAGTTTGGTATATAAATCTCGGTGATGGCTACCGGAAAATTATTTTCCTTCAAGCCTCAGAGCATAAACATTGACGTCCTCTTACGGCAAACTATCTTTCCACATCTGACATGTAAGTGATTAATATAAAATTAAATATGTAGGTTTTAATGACATACCCACTCTTCTCCAGATACAGTCGACTCTCTCAAAATGTCCGCTGTTGGGGTTGTAGGGGAATATTTTTCTAAGAATTACAGTTCTTCCTCTACCATACCGTCGTGGTTGACTTTTTCCGCATTTTTAAACTCTTTTGACAACTCTCCCAAAGTGTCCGCTAGACTTTGGTCATTTTAATGATTATTAGCGTGTATTTACTATACGTTTTTAAACTGACATTGTTTTTTTTGGTTATGTTTATATAACTTTGTTTATGTTAATAGATAATCCTAGACGTTCATATATCGATAATTGTACACAGAAAAAAAATTTCTTGAACCAAGAAAATTTGAGGGAAGATTAAAATAGCTTTGAACCCAAGAAAATTTTTACTTAGTCCAAGACAATTCCAGTCTTCTTACAAATTTTTTTGAGTCAAACATTTTTTTCTTGGTTCAAGTTAATTTTTTTTTCTGTGTATCTATAAATTTAATCATTAATTTAATTTTTTATCAATTTTAATTTATAAAATGAAATTTTGTATTTTCATTGTATTTACCGTCTGTATTAACAGACTGTATTTCCTATTGATGTGTAAGCATGGAAGTAAAATTTCATTTTTACTTAATTATCAAAGAAACCTTTTATATTTATACTGATTCATATTATTTCTGTATTAATTATTTAAAATATGTTTTGATTATTTATGTCTAAAATTGTTCTATTTTTAATTAGTAGTTTTCATGCGGACATTTTGAGAGTGTGGTGAGAAAATTTTTGCGGACATTTTCAAAGAGAGAGAAAAATTCGTTTTTTCTTGTTAGTGGGGAATACAATTGAGTGTGAAAATCGGGGAACAGCCACTTTGAGAGTGGTCATTTTGGGAGAGTCGACTGTATTTGATTTAGGAATATCGTTATGAAAGCCTGTAAGTGAATATAAACTTTTCATTGTACTAACTACCTTTTTTCTTGTTGCAGGAAAAGCCTTAAAAAATGGTTCAAGTTAAAAATATTTTACTCATTGCCATCATTATAATTATTATTATAATCGTAAAACATGTGGACTCACGAACTATAAATCTCTTACCAATATTTAAGTCGTCAAAAAAAAATAAAGTCTGCTTATTGTTAGGGCAGTCTGTAAGTAAATTTTTACTACTGCTAATAGAAGCATTTTCTACATGTACTATTATGTTTAGAATGTTTCGAGTTAATTACATGCAAAGCCAATTAAATGAATGAATTATGTTATTTTCTGTGATATTTCAGTGTCTGACGTCGGAATATTCTTGCTGTCCTCTGACTTATTACAAGAAGGTTGAGGGACATGACCTAATACCAGTAACATGCTTTAAATTTGGTAAGGGTGTTTGCCAAGTAAACCAGAGCATCGATAATTTCGACGAATATA
This sequence comes from Clepsis dumicolana, assembly GCA_963691665.1. Taxonomy (NCBI): domain Eukaryota; kingdom Metazoa; phylum Arthropoda; class Insecta; order Lepidoptera; family Tortricidae; genus Clepsis; species Clepsis dumicolana. Next base: position 6,219,058 of record OY829526.1, read on the forward strand.
ATCGGCTGGCCCAGCAGTTAAATAGCACCAACTTCGAAGATCTCAAGAAAATATATTGGGCCTCTGTTCCGAATGGATATGTTTGCAATTATATTTTTTATAAACTCACTGAAACATGAATACACAGAAAAAAACCAGAAAAATGCCAACCCCGGGAATCGAACCCGGATCCTCGACACTCCGGGTCGTGTGCTTTTCCCCTACACCACGATTGGACATAGAGGAAAGGCCGAATTTTTTCCATGTATTCAAATCTTAGCTTGTTTTTATCACTTTTTGCAGTGACTAGCGCCATCTATGCGATTACTTCGTAAACCGAAAACAACGCACCCTTTCGAAACTTATCAGTTTACCCAGGCTCAACAACGAGATGGCGCACTAAAGCAATCAATTCATGATCTCAGTAGGAGTATCTTTTTGTATTTTTTCTCCCAATTTTTTATTTTTACGGTTTTCCCGTGAATATCAATTATATATTTTTTTATAAACTCACTGAAACATGAATACACAGAAAAAAACCAGAAAAATGCCAACCCCGGGAATCGAACCCGGATCCTCGACACTCCGCGTTGCACACTGCGTTGTTTTCGGTTTACGAAGTAATCGCATAGATGGCGCTAGTCACTGCAAAAAGTGATAAAAACAAGCTAAGATTTGAATACATGGAAAAAATTCGGCCTTTCCTCTATGTCCAATCGTGGTGTAGGGGAAAAGCACACGACCCGGAGTGTCGAGGATCCGGGTTCGATTCCCGGGGTTGGCATTTTTCTGGTTTTTTTCTGTGTATTCATGTTTCAGTGAGTTCATAAAAAATATAATTGATATTCACGGGAAAACCGTAAAAATAAAAAATTGGGAGAAAAAATACAAAAAGATACTCCTACTGAGATCATGAATTGATTGCTTTAGTGCGCCATCTCGTTGTTGAGCCTGGGTAAACTGATAAGTTTCGAAAGGGTGCGTTGTTTTCGGTTTACGAAGTAATCGCATAGATGGCGCTAGTCACTGCAAAAAGTGATAAAAACAAGCTAAGATTTGAATACATGGAAAAAATTCGGCCTTTCCTCTATGTCCAATCGTGGTGTAGGGGAAAAGCACACGACCCGGAGTGTCGAGGATCCGGGTTCGATTCCCGGGGTTGGCATTTTTCTGGTTTTTTTCTGTGTATTCATGTTTCAGTGAGTTTATAAAAAATATAATTGATATTCACGGGAAAACCGTAAAAATAAAAAATTGGGAGAAAAAATACAAAAAGATACTCCTACTGAGATCATGAATTGATTGCTTTAGTGCGCCATCTCGTTGTTGAGCCTGGGTAAACTGATAAGTTTCGAAAGGGTGCGTTGTTTTCGGTTTACGAAGTAATCGCATAGATGGCGCTAGTCACTGCAAAAAGTGATAAAAACAAGCTAAGATTTGAATACATGGAAAAAATTCGGCCTTTCCTCTATGTCCAATCGTGGTGTAGGGGAAAAGCACACGACCCGGAGTGTCGAGGATCCGGGTTCGATTCCCGGGGTTGGCATTTTTCTGGTTTTTTTCTGTGTATTCATGTTTCAGTGAGTTTATAAAAAATATAATTGATATTCACGGGAAAACCGTAAAAATAAAAAATTGGGAGAAAAAATACAAAAAAAAGATACTCCTACTGAGATCATGAATTGATTGCTTTAGTGCGCCATCTCGTTGTTGAGCCTGGGTAAACTGATAAGTTTCGAAAGGGTGCGTTGTTTTCGGTTTACGAAGTAATCGCATAGATGGCGCTAGTCACTGCAAAAAGTGATAAAAACAAGCTAAGATTTGAATACATGGAAAAAATTCGGCCTTTCCTCTATGTCCAATCGTGGTGTAGGGGAAAAGCACACGACCCGGAGTGTCGAGGATCCGGGTTCGATTCCCGGGGTTGGCATTTTTCTGGTTTTTTTCTGTGTATTCATGTTTCAGTGAGTTTATAAAAAATATAATTGATGTTCACGGGAAAACCGTAAAAATAAAAAATTGGGAGAAAAAATACAAAAAAAAGATACTCCTACTGAGATCATGAATTGATTGCTTTAGTGCGCCATCTCGTTGTTGAGCCTGGGTAAACTGATAAGTTTCGAAAGGGTGCGTTGTTTTCGGTTTACGAAGTAATCGCATAGATGGCGCTAGTCACTGCAAAAAGTGATAAAAACAAGCTAAGATTTGAATACATGGAAAAAATTCGGCCTTTCCTCTATGTCCAATCGTGGTGTAGGGGAAAAGCACACGACCCGGAGTGTCGAGGATCCGGGTTCGATTCCCGGGGTTGGCATTTTTCTGGTTTTTTTCTGTGTATTTATGTTTCAGTGAGTTTATAAAAAATATAATTGATATTCACGGGAAAACCGTAAAAATAAAAAAATTGGGAGAAAAAATACAAAAAAAGATACTCCTACTGAGATCATGGATATGTTTGCCCTCAAAAAGTTACGTTTGAAATAAAACGCGTTTAGAATGTGTGGACAACATATTCTCTATACGCAAAATTTCATGTCACATTGAAAATTAGTACTCTTCCCTTTTTTGTCTTGAGCGTGATGGAAAACTATTACCCTGCGTGTGATTGATTAGAATAAATAGAATAGTTTATTACTTTGAGCTAAGATGAAACGAAATAAACTTCTGTAGGTATTCTATCGTTTCATCTTCAAGCTCATTATATGGCGCATTTAAAAACCAAGTAAATTATTGGTATCGGAGTCTAATAACGAATCTCTGGTTAAGTTATCGTCGTACTAGAAGTAATTTCAATTGGGAACCTCATACTCTATTAATACTCGATTCGAAGTTTAACTCACTTATTGCATATTACTCTATGAGATATTTTTACGAGCGGAATCCTTCCTAATCTCTCATTCGGCCTTGATGATATTTCCTTAATGGGATCGTTATGATCCCAAAATGGGTGAATAAAATTATCGTTTCGCTAGCCAGCTATATAAGTTCCGGGTATCGCTACCCACGAATCATTCTTACCCTAAACTCTAACCGCGACGACCATAGTCCTTCTCTAAATAAGTAAGTGAACTTTTGTTATAATATTTTATCTGTGCATATTCTTTCTTGATACTTAGTCTTACTTTTCACATTTGTCTCAGAAATGGTGAAATTTTTTTTTCTTCTGAACTAATTACTTTCTTTCGTTATCGTTACAATTTAGTTACCGAAGATGCTCAAGAGTATGCGGACACTGTATGTTTTGGGTAGCATGATTGTGTTGGCAATGACAGCTGCGATTGATAAAACGGACTTAACGGAAAATGAAATATCAGACAGCGAAACAGATTGCCTTGAACAATGGGCCGATGTAAGAAACCTTGATTATTATTTTATTTATGTTCTCATTTCGATAAATTTGTCAATTTCTCATGAAGTGTAAAGTTGGTCAAATGAATATTTTTGGTTCGTTACATTTCAGTGCATGGACTCCGATAAATCTTGCTGTCAAATGAAGACAGCACCAGACGGTGTGAAGTATCGAGAAGAACTTATATGCTTCCAATTCGGCGATGGAGTGTGCAGACTACGCTCGCAAATTCGAAATGTTGATGCATACTTAAGGTTTAGCCAGCAGATCAATTCTACTAATTTCAGGAAGCTATCAAACGCATACTGGAGATATGTTGAGTCTTTTTGGCTTTTTTAAATGTGGGTAAAAATGAAATAAATCATTTTAATTGATTTTAATTGTGTTTTTCTTGTATCCCATACACCTCTTTTGAGATTTCAAATAAGTGCAGTATTATCGTGAGATGGAGGAAGTCTTATGACGCAATTAGCAGACAGGAAGTTATAAAATGTTTCGAATGATGAGATTTTTATCAGTTCTAATTAGAGCAATAGTGCACCCGTATAGAAATATATACATGCGAAACATATATTTGACATATATAAATATATATTTTTAATTATATCAAGGATCTATGTCGTAATCTGTGTGCACATGTATGTCAAAATTGAATAAAAAAATACAACATGCGTATATGTTTGCATATATGTGTGCATATGAGGATGATGCGCTTTTAAATAATCGGGGCTTGAAATTAAAAAAAAACATCTATTATAAATACTCGATTCTAATAATTTCTATATATATATAATCGCTTTAAGAAACATTTTTTGAAAAAAATAGAGTGGGGAAAAGGGGACGTTTTTATTGGAAGTCATGGGACAAGCTGAAACCAATCCGGTAACCCGGACAGGGAATCGAACTCGGATCTCTTCTACTGTGAGTCGGGTGCTTTGACCCATTGAGTTAAATTAAATTTTCATAACATACGCATCATTTTATTTGTTGATAGTAATAAGGGAAATTCTTGACTATATGGAAAACAATTTTCTTTAAAAAGTATCGTTAAATTCACGAAAAAAAGTTTTAGTATTCAAATTGTAAACAATATTTATTTATCATTAATTTTTCATGTTTGTTATTTTTTCAAAATTTTTCACATTGCATTTGTAAATAATTATAGAAAAAACGGTAATTAGATCAGGAACTCCATGATGTCTCATGATCACTATATTTTCAATGGTAATTTCTAAAAAAATTTCCATCTGTGTAGTATCTGTTTCGACCAAAAAAGTTAAACATCCAAAACTGATGGTCACAATAAACAACTGAGTGGTAACTATTGTAATTGTGGTGGTTGACCCGTGTTTGGAAACTGTTTCATTTCAATGTGATATGAAGCTGCGAGTTATCAATTTTTTTATTTGAGTTTGTTCGTGAGACTTCTATTCGAAAAGTGTTATGTCAAGGTTGATTCGGAAAGAGCGCTTCCCTTGAGTGTGCAACAGCAAAGTTTGCTTAGGATCAAATTTATTCCTGAGTTTGGAATTTTACACGCAACAAAACTTGCAGAAGATTTAATGTATATGAGTTTTTAAAGAATCATAATAAAAAACATAACGATACTAATAACAAATCTGTGCCGATCGTATCCGAAAGTTAATAAAATCAACATCATTAGTTTTTTTTTGCGTCCAATCAGAAGCACGGTTTCAAAAAATTACAGAGTGAATATAATTCAAATAGTGTTGATAATTTTGAGTTGTAATATTTTATAACTATGCTACCTACTCAGGAAAAAAAACACAAAAATTGACGTCAGTGATAAAGAGAAGACAAGCAACTATTACAAACGTTTCATAGTTGTGTAGAAGAAGGACATAGGAGTTACTAGTCGACGATCGTAAACACTCTCATATTACAGCGTTTAGGTATTTGATTAGTTAGTAGTTTTGCATGTAAAAAAAAAAATTTTAATTAATGACTTTTTTTCGCATTCAAAATTGTAAGTTTCGACCTGGAGAGCTACCCTGGAGACGTTAGGTTTTAAAATAAGCGCTACGTCTATAACCGTAGAGCAGTGAAATAGGGAAAGATTAAATTATAATTAACTGTCCGGAGCGCTATTAAGGTACAGTACTGCTTCGGACAGAGTAACAGAGTGGAAACCCTATAGAATTAAATAAATTACAATAAAAGACACAAGTAGTGTAACACAATGATAAAGTACAGAAACGATCAGTATTCTTACCAAGTTCTGGGCTGGCTGGTTCCACTCAGGAGTTGTAGAGAAATGTGGGGTCTCCCAGCCGTTCAAGCGGTTTTATGGTTGAGTGGGACCGGATACGGACAACCAAAAGATTTTGAATTGGGCGACGCCCATGGGCGTGTCCGTGCTTCTCATTTTGAATACCAACGTATTGTTTCTGTGTAGTGTGTAATGTAGTTTTTTTATGTGTTTTATGTTGGCTAAGTGCAAGTAGCGGTTGTTAATTAATTTATTTACAACCGATGCAATTTTAATTCTACTTAAATTAATATTATTCGCCTAAGTGCGGAAAAGCGCCATCTAGCGGATTATGGCGGAACTTTTTAATGTCCAATAGCTTGCGTATTGTGACACTCTATACCGTGAAATAAGAACAAAGTTAACTAATAAACGGCAAAAGAAAAACTGAATCATAATCATTGTTTATCTTTAAAACACGAATCCACGGAAATTATTTTTAAGAGAACCAAAATGCATCGCGCGAATTACTTGTCATTGTAGGCACACAAAATTCCATAATTGCACCTAAACTATGCATGCCAACTTGAGCACAACTAACGTACTTTGTCACAGAAATGCGAATATGGCCATATGATCCTGCATTAATGAAATATTAGCAAGTATTTGCGGGAAGTGATATTGGTAGCTAGATGTGGGACAAACACAAAAAGGCTAAACTGCTTTAAAATAATAATTCATTTGATATAATTAAGATATCATAGTATGCGTTGTTTAATTGGCTTTAAATTGACGTAAATTTATTGGAAATCTGTCATCTAGACACAAAGTTATGGTCAATTGTTTCAACAAATCTGCGAGTGTGACAGGGCTCACAGACTTACTGCAGTTAGGGTTTTTAAAGTTTCGACATTTTTGATGTAGCTTATAATGAAGTCAATAATGTCTGTAATGTTAAGCCTCACTATATTTTAATGTGTACAATGCATAAAAAATAGCGTGGTGGTGTTTTTTAAAGTGGTTTTATTTTTATTGATCTGGGACATCCAAAAAAGTTGCTCTGAAAATTCACCCGTATACAGAATCGCCAATGGAATGGCTGGTAAAGATCGCGGGACCGCGGTGGATGCGGATATCACAAGACTGGTCTGAGTGGAGAGCCTTGGGGGGGAGGGGGGCTATGTCCAGCAGTGGACGTCTTTCGGCTGACATGATGATGATGAGAATGGTCAATATCCAGCCGGCAAGGCATTCATTGCCTTCAGTTATTACCAGGTTCTATGTTATCATGAAGAAACAATAAGTATGTTTTAGAAGGGAGAATCAGTTAGTTTTCACTGTACTTAATAATTTTTAGTAATTGTGAGCACCTACCTTATTCGATTCAGTTACTCGTTCTTTGAATGGTCGCATGTAGTATTTATGGTGGAAGTAGTTGGAACATACAGTATACATTACTCGATAGACATAACTACGGATCTACAAGATGAATCTGATTTACTATCATGTAGAGCCAGTTTAATAGGGAGTTAGTGTGTCAAAAGGAATATATTTTTTAAAACGTTTACCAAGATGCAGAACGCCATAGAAGTGATGGTCTTCTCCGATGTATCCCTCAGCAGACCCTGACTGCGGAGCCAGGGCTGGGAACCCGTAGGCCATGGTCACCTCGCCCAGGGTGAAGTCTTTCCTCAGCTCTCCCGGGTTCCCATCCAGGTCGGGGTCCAGGAAGAGAGCCGATCGTTTTGAGGTGAGGTAAGTAGATGCTGGAATTTAACGCGTAAGCTGGTTTGAACTACATTAGTATCTAATATCTATGACGACCGTGGTGCGAGGTTGGGCAGCCGCCAAAGGAATAGAATCTCAGCTATACATCAAGGTGCCACAGGACGGTACTTTGCATCACCCTAAGAAGTAAAAAGGGTCACTAGCATTCTTGCCCAGGGCACATATTGCTTGATTTTTTACCGCCATTGAATGCAATTCAGTCAGATGGGAAGAACACAACTGTATCAATCAGCCATTGGTTTTCAGTATAGGTCACCTATACTGAAAAGAGTGAAAAATTCGCTTCACTTTTAAGTACTTACTGTTTTTCTGTCCCGTAGCTTAGAAGACAACAGTGCCCTAAGCACGACTTGTCGAATCCTGCGTTACGTTACGGTTATCGTATCGAGATCGAGAAATATCATACTAAATTTTTGTTCCAAATACGCTCACGGGCGGGTGCTGTTCCAAACGTCATACAAACTCGATAACGTTTACTATTCGATTTTACGTGGCGCAGGTTTCGAATATTCGTACTCGGGCCTCAGAAACGACCACGACCACTCTGTCAAGAGTGCACTACTGAGAAGAGGAGATGTATAATACTGACTTCCTCAGATGGCGGTGGCTCATTATGACGTTGTTTTATTGAGAAAGAGTCCTACAGGGGCTCAAGATTGAGCTCGTATCTTGTTCCAAACGTCATACAAACTCGTTATAGTTTACTATTCGATTTTACGTGACGCAGGATTCGACAAGTCGTGCTTAGGGCACTGTGAATATGATTACAAAGTAACTTCCACCGCTCAAATCTTTTGGTGGATTTGTACTCCAGAAAATCATACTTTTCATGGTCCCACCCAGAAGACACCAGCATAGTAGTAGGGACGAGCGACATTTGATAGTCGGCAGAGCAGATACCTACTACATCTATTACCTAGTAGGTATTTTATCGGTTCTCAAATTTGTCTTTTATGTTTTTCTGAAGAGCCTAATGCATTCTGTGAGCAAACTCACATTCCTAAATGATAGGCGCAAAAAATTGACAAAGTTTCTTACAAATTAAGTAGAGCCTCGGTTGAGCACTTTCTTATTAAGTGTTTTCCAGGGATTTGGTAACTACCTGTACTCAAAGGAAAGTAAATAGCTTTTACACAATTTTAAACAATCGCCATCAGATAGGTACTTGTACACCAGATTGAAGGTACCTAAGTACCTAGTGGAAATATGTGATCAGGACTCTGTTGTCAGAGGGACTTGCTTCCTGCTCAGATATTTTTGATCACCATTAAAATAAGATATACTGAATATTGTTCAAATTCACGTTCATACCTATGGGCTCCAATCTAAGACACAACAAGTGTTCTTCGTCCCCAAATTTAGCTTGTACCAATGTATATCTGTATATATTGCAGACTTCATAACCTTTTTGTATCTCTTCCAAGTCCAGCCCCATGACCCCCACGAAAACAATAAAGACCGGGTTTACTATAAACCCGAACAACATTGTACAATTTAGAATTTTTTCATCACTTTTTACTGGTCTGCAATATCCCTGTCCATTGAAACGGTTTGTTGCCTGCGGTTAGGGAAATACCTAGGTTAGAATTTGATGTTTGTTTACAAAATCTAACCTCATCGTACTAATGATGTCAAAAGATTGTTTTTTTTTTAAGATTTTGACTAGAACCTTCTCTTAGTTTTCTAGGAAAGAGTGTACGTAGGTTTTGATTATTATCTCGACATGAATTCGACACTGCGGTATTGTTACCTACACCCAAGGACCATAAAATCAAGAACACTGCCAGTGTCTACACGATAATAAGAGCCTGCTGTAGCTAGTTTTATTACGGAGGGGTCTCTGTACCATTCATTTGGTATGACATTTAGACCTCTAGCTAACACAATAGCGCTATCTAAATTCGTTTTTTCTTTCAGTTCATAGATGGCGCTATTGTGTTAGCCAGAGGTCTAAGTGTCATACAAAATTAATGATACAGAGACCTCTCTATAGTGAAACTAACTACAGCAGGCTAATTATTTTACAGGAACGCGACATTGTATAGCCATTGGCAGTCCTCTTGGTTTTATCGTCCTTGCCTACGCCTGAGGTAGGCAAGGACTGAGGAGTAAAGACAAACGCGACGAGTGTGCAATAATACGCGACATTGAATCTGATCGTAAAAAGAAAAGAAATGCCCGGACGCCCCCCTCCCTCCCTCTCATACTTGAACTTAAACACCCCCCCCCCCCCCCCATGAGCAACCAAATGGAGCTACATGCGTGCGCGTTTCCTTAGGAAAGTCAAAGCATAATAAAAGACAGGGGAAGGATTTAGATGTAAATACTACCATTCTTGGAACCATGCGTCAGGGACCGTTTTTAGATTTTCTAGATTAGGTTTCAGTTTATATTTTTAGTTTTAGTTTTATTTTAATTGGTTTTTTGTAATTAATTTTGTGTGTTATATTAAAGAATTATTTATTCATAATAGTACCATATTCGTAGCTAATCATAGTTATCAGATAGCTACTCTGACTGTTCTGTGAATAATTGTAATCGAGATTATTGTAGTACCTATATTGTTACTCTTCGCGCTCATTCATAATTCTCCGTTCATACCATCGTGGGACCGACAGTCTTTACCATCTATTTATAGATATGCGTGCAAAGTAACGAAGAATTTAATTTATAACGCCTATAATTTGCTCACGTCCTGCATCTTAAGAACTTCGTTAGAACTGTTAAACGATAGGTAGTGCTTGCGATTAAAGAAAGTAAATGTGTAGTAGATTAGATGTAGAAGTAATTGCAGTGTCTGTCTCTTTGTTGGTAAATCAAACTTGGTTATCAGCTGTTAAACTTTAAGGAGGCCTACTTATATTTACGTTGATTATTAATAGTGTTAGATCCAACCCGTGTCCATTTTGCGGGAGCTAAACATAACAAACCTTCCTTCCCCAGGCTTTCCACTATATAAATAGCTCAGCAGAGTACCCGAGTACTTCGGCCATATTATTATTGCCAGGGCAATTACATCGACATCTTATTATAGTTAAAGTGAGAAAAGCTTTCCCCTGTCTCAAAATAAAATATAATAAATAAATAAATATCATGGGACAATTTGACACCAATTGACCTAGTCCCAAACTAGGCAAAGCCTGTACTATGGGTACCAGACAACGGATAAACATACATATACAGATAAATACATACTTATATACATATTAAACACCCAAGACCCGAGAACAAACATTCATATTCATCATACAAACATCTGCCCCGACCGGGATTTGAACCCGGGACCTCAAGCTTCATAGTCAGGGTCTCTAACCACTAGGCTATTCGGCCGTCTAACGTTTAACGATAAAATGTTTAACGACATTGCCATAAGATTTATTTTTGCTTGGCCCGTGGGAAAGGTATTTCTACTATGTCTATCTATCTAATACTAGTTTTTAACAGCCACCGTGGCTACCACTTCGCCATTACACGCATTACATTTCACGATGGACGAAGTAAAAGAATTCGTGCATAAAGTTTTATAAAAATAATATAGACACCAAAATTATTTGCAAAATTTCCTTACATGGACATAATCGCAGACCAAAGCTAGTGTTAGCAATCAGATGTTAAGTTGAACTTTAGATTCCTTTAGAGAGGAAATATGCATAACAACGTTTTCCTATATACCTAATTCAAATTATAAACTAGACAAAAGTCCAAAAGGCTGGCGGGGTTCCCCTGTTGAACAGCGATGCTGATTCGCAGGAGAAATAGCTGTCAGCCCGTTCGATGGCCGCCAGTAGCGTCGACCAGGCGCATTTTAGGGTTCCTTACGTCTGTCTGTCTGTCCGTCTGTCTGTCCGCCTCTCACCAGGCTGTATCTCATGAACCATGATAGTTAGACAGTTGAAATTTTCACCGATGTATTTCTGTTGCCGCTATAACAATAAATACTAAAAACAGAATAAGCGCTCCCATACAACAGACATCGTTTTTTTGCCGTTTTTATAGATAATGGTACGGAACCCTTCGTGCGCGAGTCCGACTCGCACTTGGCCGGTTTTTTAAATTCTTTTAATCATGGTTTGAGATTACTGGTATCAATAAAATAATAATAAAACTGGCCAAGTGCGAGTCGTACTCGCGCTAGATTTTATCCATTTTCCCCAGTGTTTTAAAAAGTCCAGTGTTAGCAGAGCCCTGCACCTAAGCAAAATGTACGCAGTGTGGGGTCAACTTATATTGGTATGCGAAATCTACAGACAGACAAAAATTTAAGATTTTGAGACTCAGAAAGAGTGGTTGTGCTATACCAAATTTCAAGTTTCTAGGACAACTGGAAGTACCCTTTAGATTTTCGGATTTCGGCAATTTGCATGGAAATAGCCTTTTTAATGACTAAGCGGATGTCTCATATTATATTCTATCACCTTTTGTTAGAAAGAGACTTCAGCTTGTAAATTACAACTTGTTGATTGTTTTGTAAATTGTGTTTGTATCCTGTTTTTTAGTACAATAAAGTGTTTACTTACTTACTTGTAGTTTTATAAAAACGGCCCTGGCCCCTAATTTCACCAACGTTACAAGTGTCAGTTTTCAATGACAATTGGTCATGCTTCATATTTTTGTTGTATGGTTTTTATAATTTATTTGACAAATATAGACTATTTTAAGAAACTAATTTCGGTATTTTTGTATTTAATGAATCCTATCTACATTAAAAATAAATATTCATTCATTGCTGACGTGACGTCATCAAACGCATAATGGATATGTAGTCTTCGCCTGCACAAAAAAAATTACAGTAAAGTCTATGGTAAAGTAAACGTCAAGGTGTTAACGTCACCGCGACCGTGGACGGCTAACCTCAAAAAAAATTAAAATCACTAACACTAACTGAACTTGTTTGAAATGGAAGGCTACGAGTGTTTCGTCCCTTTATGTCCGAATAACAACAGGGATAATCCGGGTTTGTTATTCGTACCAATCCCAGAACGACGGCGAGAGGAATGGTGTCGTGAAGTGAAGCAAAAATACTTCAAGAACTATTTGCAGTTTTGTTGTGAAGGTCATTTAAATGTTTAACAATAAAGTCTTGACAGTTGAGTACTCGAATAAATTAATAAATTAGATTGTATTTATTATAATAATATTGTTTTATTTTGCTTTAGCTCCTCTTATTTCAGCGATGTTATAGTTGCTAGAATTCGCCATGAGTATCAAGTATCATGACATTGTCCACGTGTGGCAAATTGCGAGAATCGGCTTTTTCGAAATTAGCCGTCCTTTTTGCCATTTTCAGTGCCGTTAGAGGATAAAATGCTGCTAGTTTTACTATTTGTGATTAAATAACAAATAAACAAACAAACTACAAAAGGAAACGACTACGTCAATGTCAAGTTTGTGTTTGATATAGACTAGACAGACGTCAGTCGTTTTTTTTTTTAATAAGCCAAATGAATCATTGTCCATTAAGCGTTTGATGACTCACAGAAAGGTAATTTGAAGGTCAAAACATTTCAACGAATATCTTAATAATGTAAGACTTTTTTTTAATCTGATATATAGAAACTGTACCAAAAGCTTGTTTCTCGAAATGGTTTTGAGATTTCCATACATATATAAAAAGTTAGCATGGCTAATTCGGTGTCAGTCGCTGACCTGAAGAGCTTTTGGCTTTTGTTTTAGCGCGCTTCATATTGGCAAAGAAATGTAGCTCGAATTGTCATTGTAAACTGACAATTGTAAAGTTGGTGAAATAGCGGCCTCTTGGTAAGACTTGGTAGGTAGGTAACACTACACACAGGACGGTAAAAGCGGCCGGCGCTCCTTTGGCAGAAGTCCATGGTGACCCGTTGTCATATTTGCTAAGTACAGCAAATATGACTGCCTAAATACTTAGTTTCTTTGTGAAAAAAGATAATAATTGATGGCAATTTCTTATCTAGAAAGTCTATTAGTAAATGGCATTAGTAATCTCAATGAAACTGGTAAACATTAGTGTACTTACGTCATTTAAAAATATCGTTTAAGTACTTTCCTAGCATGACAGTGTAAGAGTAATGAGATCGCGAGTCAAAAATCCGCTAGGATCGCTCAATGAGATACAAGTCACTGGCCTGTGATTGGTGGAAATTGACAGATGGACCTCACTCGACACTAATAGCTATCCCAGCGGATCTTTGACTCGCGATAGACCTCATTGAGTGACTTGTTCTTTCAGTATTTAGTAATAGGAATAGGTAATGAAATGCACATAGGTACAAGTAATTTCCGTACTGTCTTTATTTAATATTTAAATGCATGTTTTTAACACTTTTAACATGAAACTACCGTGAGACTCAATCATAGTGAAATAAAAACGAAACACTCGAAACAACTCGAGTTTAGCCCGACATGTTTCGGACTAATTCGTAGTCCTTCCTCTGGGAGCGCATGACCCACCGGCGGCGAGACACACACTGCGCGCCGCAGCTCTGCTCGCGCGACTACTAGACGCAGCTGACAGCGGCACACAACTACCCTCGTTTTCGTTGTCGTCGTCGTGTGTATGTTTTTTTACCTAAATTGTCATTGTTGTTGTGGTACGGATTACCGAGGTTGCTGGTTCAAGTCCAGCTGCTTAACGAATTTTTCTTTGCATTGTCATTGTATGTTGAATTTCATTCTATGAATGTTTCATAAAAATAAAAACAAAAATAATCAATAAATCGGTTATTTTCATTTAAATTGTCACTATCAATGCCATTTCGACCTGTATCTACCATAAAGCATGACTTTAATTCTAACTGACTTCAAAAAAGGAGCTCAATTCGTAGGAATATTTTTTTATTTATGTAATTATGTCATATTTGACCGGTTTGATTCCCGGTTAACTGCCTTAAGGCAGTCGAATTTTCAAAAATAAAAGAAAGTCTCATTTGTGTCAAACTTGCTGAGTATTTTTAATATTTTTAAGGCACCTACCTAGTTTGTTGTGTATGTGGCGTTCGTTTCTTCCACCCTGTAAATTATACAACTCTACTTAGTGTAAATTTCTCGTTGCAACAAACGTTTCGATTGCGTTTGCGTTAACGCGTTAAAAACTATGATATAAATATTATATGTATGTACTTAGTAACGTTGCCATTAGTAATTTCTTGTGTCAAAAATTACACTAGATTCTGGTTGTTTAACTTTACACATTTGGAATAGGAATAGGTACTTATGTTTATCATAAACATGAGTAATAGACGACGATACCACAGAACAGATGATGATAGCACGAACCATTAGGGAACACGTGCCTGTATTCAACGAATACATTTAATTGGTGGTTAAACTGACCGCAATGCATTAAATATAATGAAATGACAAATTAAAAACAAACTTAGGAGACTAATAATTCAATGAAGGAGATCAAAAGAAATAGCCACTTTTGTCACATAAATCCACAATTAAGAAATGGATATGAAGTGAGCAAATTTTCAGGTAAAAAACATATAAATACTTCCAGTCAAGAAATTATTTAAATAAAACAGGACAAGTGCTAGTTCTACTCGCAGAGGGTTCAGTACGTTAATTATTTAAATTCCAATTTCCCATGTTCCTTTTAATGCCATAGATTTTTAATAGGTTTTTCTGAAATATGTGGGCTCTATAGGCAAAGAACTGTTTTTTGTATTTTTTTTTTCAAATTTTTCGGCCCTGTAGTTTCAGCCCCTAAACCATGATATTCGTGTTGTCCCGCTCACTCTCGTGTTAAATAATATTAGCTTGAGAGGGACGGCACGATACGAAGTTCGAATTTTGCACTTCGTAGTCGGGGGGCAGAGTTAAGGTGGAGGGGGGGATGGCCAATTTCCGCCTATTTTTTAAAGACTTAAAAACTACATGATTATATTAAATTATAAAAAAACACATTTGAGATGCTCACAGTGTGCCCTTTTATTTGATATGTAAATGTAACACGATATAGTTCGCAAAACTTTTTTTTTTCACTTTCTAGTTTACCGCCTAAAAGTGGCCCCCGTGTTCAAAATTAATTAATTTACGTTACACGTCCGTCTTAGGGTCACCGACTTACATATGTGTTCTAAATCAGTCAGGTAGTTTCGGAGTAAATTGCCTGTGACACGAACAGACAGATACGCGAGTCATCCTATAAGGGTTCCGTTTTTTTCTTGCGAGGTAGGGAACCCTAAAAACGTTAAGCATAACAACATGGTACCAGCATCTGTATTCTTAAAGTTTGTCTATGTTTTTACGGAATGAAGTATCTTCTGCTTTACTAAACTACATTACAAAAGATAATAAATAAGATTTCCTTATACTTTGCGGCCGGGAAACCGCTTATTTAATAATTGCGTGATTGATAGAGCATAAATATGTCGTTTGTGTCATTTTCTCATTAAATTTACATTAAATGGTAAGTGCAAATTTCTATAATGTTGACATGATTTCCTTAAGACTTGTTCTTTTTAGATATTCCATCTGTTTGATAAAACGCATCTTCGGGGGAAAACAAAAATGCTTGAAGTAAGTTGGCAAATAATTTATTACAATAAAACAGATAAAAAAAAAAAAAAGAATAATAACAATAATTAAATCTAGAACCTTAAATGGAAAACGTCCTCGAGGCCGCTACCTCGGGGCAAGGTGCCCAAAAGACTGGCGGCGTTGCCTCTTTGTATAGCAATGCCCATGCGTTGGCCGAGGAACGCGCCAGCCCAGGGTCACCTGTAATTTTGATTGATTGATTGAACAAAACTAAAGTAGCAATCCATTTAGTTTTTTCTAAGCCGCCTGGATTGGTGCAGCCTGGACAATGTGACATACGGACGGACGGGCGGACGGACATGGCGAAACTTTTGCCACTGTGCCTACGGAACCCTAAAAATGATCAAAAATGACCTGATCTCCGTGAAATTTTGTGATCAGGTTCGATAATGTTATAGAATTTTTTTATCTATTTTTTTTATAAAAAATGTTTTTATAAATGAGCTGGCGGAACCACTAGGTAACTACTTAAGTACCTACTTTCGATAAAAAATTTCGTGTAAGTACCTATCTAAGGTATGGACTTAGATTTTTTCTAAGTCGTTGGCTTCACAGCCTTGCAATGTACCTACCTACAACCTAAATGCAACTTGCACATTTCCTTAAAAGTGTTGGCACTACCAAAAGATTATCATCATTGTCATAATCAGTCTATTTGCATCCACTGGGCTTATATTTCCCATCCTGGCCCAGTGCGAATTGGGAACTTCACACACACCATTCAATTGCTTCGCAATATTCAAATTACTAATGCATGCGTAAATTATACTTAAATTCATGCATTCTAACAACGAGAGTTAAATTCATTCATTTCGTAAATTAGTAAGAACATTAAAATAATAATTTCGTAATTTACATCTGCGCGCATTAGATGCAATACCCAAGATAGATATGTTAATACAAATAATATATTCGCCTTTGTACTTGTACTTAGCTGTTGTCCTATAATCTATTTTTGTGGAGTTAGACATACATTCATACAAATAAAAACACATTACTTACTCCTCCTTTGCGTTTAGCAGTCGGGTAAAAAGGACAGAAAGGATGTTTGTGCATACACAAGTATATGGAAACTGAGTACTTACCTATGTTCCTAATGCCTGTTAATAGCAGACGGGCAGCTGAAAATACTTTCTGTATTATTTTGTATTTTGTGTAGTTTCGAATAGGTTAAAAGTTAAAAATATTGTAGGTACTTTTAACAGATAAGTACATTATACAGTCGAGTTCTCCAATGTCTGTACAGCCAACGGTTGATAAATATCTAAACACGGACCTTATGTTACTGAGAATAAGGTCTGTGTATAGATATTTTTGAACTGTTGACTGTATAGATATTGGAGAACTCGACTATATATAGTAAGTGTGTCAATAAAACGCACATGTATGCTTTGCCGTCAGTGATAGCGTTCATCGAAGACAACCGCTTCTAACAATGAAATATGTCTAAAGCTCGAGTGTGCGATATATTATCGAATGCTGGGAAAGCCTTCCTCATGGCCGATTCGCACGCGATCAGTTTGAGAGTATTTTGTATACAAATAAAAGGCATTATTATTATAATCACATGTCAAATTGTTACTGTACTTTAAGGGTGTCTTTCCACCGAGGCGAAGCGATAAGGAGACGCCCAAAAAAGACAATTATTTATTTCTGATTCGGAACACATTAGGCGAGTCGGACTAACGCACAGAGGGTTCCGTACAAAGCTTTGTAGGTGTGTAAATAAATAAAAAATAAAAATATCATGGGACAATTTGACACCAATTGACCTAGTCCCAAACTAGGCAAAGCCTGAACTATGGGTACTAGACAACGGATAAACATATTTATATAGATAAATACATACTTATATACATATTAAACATCCAAGACCCGAGAACAAACATTCGTATTCATCATACAAACATCTTCCCCGACCGGGATTCGAACCCGGGACCTCAAGCTTCGTAGTCAAAATAAAATAAAATAAGTAAAAAAATAAGTCAAATACTTAGTGCGTTTATCACGGGAATAGAAAGATTCTTCTCGCTTTTACCGAGTATTTTAAACAGTCCAGTATTAGCAGAACCGTAGGTACTCCTAAGCAAACTATACAGTGTGGGGTCATTTTATATCAGTTAATTACTGACATAGACAAAAACGAATGAGTAGGTCAACAAGCCCCCACCCATCTGAAACTGCTATAGCTATAGGTAAACAGACAGAAAAAAGTCTAGGAATACAATGTCTTTCCTCATTTAATTTGTACCTGTAGCATTAAAGAATACGTAGTAAGTATACCCAATATAAATAATAAGAAATAGCCACACGCCGCAATACGCGTTGCTCATTCCAAATCGGAAGACGCGCGAGCGCGCGCGGTCCATTATTTCAAAAATCGAGCGTTTTTTTTTGTAAGTTGCCAGTGATTTAAGTTTTTTGGGTTTAGTTTTAAATTATTAGAATGTTGAAGTATACAGTGAAAAAGTATTGTGCTGAGGGGAGTAAAATTAACCAATGCGCTTTGGCTGCTTTGAGTAAGTTAAAGGATTATTAAAGCTATTATTTAAAGTAAGTAAACAAACATGAAAAATTGGAAGACGTACCTCACTTATTTTTAAATCATCTACGTATAATTATTAAGTACTTACCTTTCTCCGTACTTAAATTAAAAATAATTATCTTACATAGTCCAGTAGTTACTAATTCTAATATTAGTGACCGCTTACTTTCTTATTTTCTTAGAAACATTGCAGGAGGCAAAAATTATAGAATACAGCCTCTAATTGGAGATACAGAGACGATAATTACAGAGCATACCTATTGAATTTCTACAGATAAGCTAGGTAGGTACTCATTTAATAATAATGTTCTTGCCAGTTCTTTTTAGATTGTCAATATTATTTATTTTAATGTATTATTTCCATTCTTTTTTTATGACAGAATGTTTGTTCATTAACATGAAACTACAATGAGATTCAATCATAGTGAAATAAACTAGTATAGCACGACATGCTTCGGACTAATCCGTAGTCCTTCCTCTAGGAGCACTAAGCACCGAAACGAACACTAAGTATACTCTACTGACATACGTCAGTGATCCGTTTTTTTCACTTAGGTATGCTGCGCTACCTAACCTACTAAAATATTGGTTTAACTACAGTAGGTACAGTAAGTAACAATATTTTGAAATTTTAAATTCGTCGGAATGGGACAATTAATTTTCGTCTCTTCGGTATAGGTACCTATTGGTAGGCGCCTTAAAAATATAACAAATTGCAAGAAATCTTAAGTTTTCAATAAATATTGTTTAAAACTTTGATTTAAAATCTGTCAAATATCCCCGCCAAAGTGATGGCACTTGACGTACCTACGTCGTCGTATAAAAAAAGGTACCTACACGTACGGTATCGTACTTCAATAATTTATGTAGGATGACCATGTATCTAGTGGCAGTTTGAATTATGTTTTAACTTTTAATTGATTAAACAGTGAGGTAATTGCATGAGACCTCTCCTACTAAGTTTAATTTTACCTAGATATTAATATTTTTCTACTCCTGATCACCGATTAAAAATCACCGTGTATACGTATACGAGGTACCTATACATAAACGATCTTAAAAAAACGTTTCGTACCTATACTTACCTAGTACAAATAATTAGCTCTACACAGCGTTTACGTAATGTTAGGAGCAAACTAAATTATTGTTTTTAGCTACTTCATAAACAGTTATAGATCTTCGCAAAATGAATAATTATCAATAACACTGGCCAGCTTTATAAGGGAAATAAGTAGTATACAGTACCTGTCTGTTAGTTGTAGAACAGCTGCATTAATAGCTTTAGGTACTCTACATAACATAGCGTTAATTGGGGTAGGTCATGTTTACTTATCTCTATAATGTAATTAATAAAGCCTTATGGTTATAGTCGAACCGAATGGTACTTACGTCCGTGACGTGTAAAATTGATCTTATGGTCACGGTTAAAAGATTCTTAAAAATAAAACTTGCGCTAGAAAAAAAGCTTTTTTTTAGGTACAGTGAGCAGCAGAAGCAGCTCAGCAACCGATGCGTGCACAATGATCTAAGCACGGCTCTATTGTGCTCTAAGAGCTTGTGCAGATCAGTGACCGCTTCGGTTGCTTAGCTGTTGACTGAACCTAAGCAGTTAAGAACATTTTCTTTAGAAACAATCATCACATCACCAGCCTTGTTCTACGTCCCACTGCTGGGCACAGGCCTCCTCTCAGACTGAGAGGGCTTGGGCTATAGTTCCCATGCGGGCCCAATGCGGATGGGAACTTCACACACACCATTGAATTGCTTCGCAGGAGTGTGCAGGATTCCGCACAATTTCCTTCAAAAACAATCCAAAGTAAAAGAAATAAACGAAATCCAAAAATTAAAGAGTCGGAGTCGTATATATGTATGTATACATATTACCACCGTAAAGTATTAACACTAGGTAATTTAATTATTATTTATTATTATTATTTGTTGTTTTGTTGTGTCATAGGTACAGTCAAGTGCAAAAATATGGCTGCATACAACTTACCTACTCAAAAATAATTAGCTACGTAACATGGCTCTTTTATTTCGGCGAATTAAGGTTGTGTGTGTGTTATTGTTTTGTGGTTTTTTTTTTTTTTTTACTATAAACTGACCAGTGGTTGACCCCTCTATCTCACTTGATGGCATTTAGCTCACTGGTTCAGAGGGTCGAGCACGAGTTTTCGAAACCTGCGTCACGTAAAATCGAATAGTAAACGTTGTCGAGTTTGTATGACGTTTGGAACAGCGCCCGCCCGTGAGCGTATTTGGAACTAAAATTTAGTATGAGGTTTCTCGATCTCGATACGATAACCGTAACGTTACGCAGCATTCGTAAAGTCGTGCTCGACCCTCTGTTACTGGTAAATTAATTCGATACATATTATTCTGCGTGTTTATACCCAGTCCGCGCGCCCGCTTGAGGGATCGAGAGCTGAGTTTGTTTTAGTGAACCCTCCAAACTAAGTATTAAGATTAATAAAAATAAAACAGAATTAAAATCCACCCATTACCCCTAATAAGCTTCAAACTAAATCTAAATAAAGCCCTCCGTGGCATAGTGGCGGCAAAATGCACTTTTCATGTAAACTCCAAAGTCCAGCGCAGGTCACACACGCGGTACCATCTAAGTCCACTACCCGCAAATAAAAGTTGTATGCAATCTTGTGTGCATAAATATATCTTGACCTCACAATTGACCTGGCAATTAACTAACCAGTGTAAACTGACGCTATCGGATTTGTCGCTAATACTTGTTCCAGAGTTTTCTATAGGGAATACTTTCAGGAACAAACAACTCATTCTGTGAGGGAATTTCGATATACTTGACATTTTGAGCAGACGAAGACATAGTACTTAGCTACTTAATGAAAATGATAATTAAATACTATAAATCATTATAAATTGTAAATATAAAAAACTGCTTTATTGCTGACTGTAGGTACTTGTTGTTGTTTGTACCTGTATTGTCATCCAACTTACATATCCATACCAAATTTCAAGTCGATGCCATTAACCGTTGAAGAGTTCGCTCCTGCGGAAACGATCCTGGCCGCACCACCAGTATTTCACTACCAGATTATTGTATTGTCACCGGATTTACATAAGTAAATATGCAAAATTACGTCTCAATCGGTTGTGCTTTAAAATTCTGTTGCAAGATTTGATTTGACCCGAATATACAATACATAGAGGTACGTAAAATACAAACACTGCAAGATAAGTAAAATCTTGTGAAAAGTTTAATACTTCAAAAACGGGTCAACCGATTTTAATTAAACTTAGCTAAGAACCATCTCGATTAAAAAAGCTTTCGACTGAAAAAAGAAACTGCATCGAAATCGGTCCACCCGTTTGGGAGCTATGATGCCACAGACAGATACACAGATACACAGACACGCAGATACACAGACACACAGATACACATGTCAAACTTATAACACCCCTCTTTTTTGTCGGGGGTTAAAAAGGAAGGAATTATATAGAAAATATCCAAATAAATAGGAAATGTCTAAACTGCCTAACTTCACCACTTCAGTCACCACAAAATTTTCTGGAGATCTATGAAGAATGAAATCGGTTCAAAAGTACTGAAATCTCCAAATGGATCTCGGTTTCTAATGGGAAAATGTAATCTAGAAGAAGCAATAAACCATGCACCTAAAGTGTCATTCTATGGAACGTGCTAACTATGTAAACAAACTGCCATAGTAAATTCATCATTCAGAGACAATTTCAGTATGGCGATTTGTTTGACACAGTTAGTAAGTTCCATAGAATGACACTATAGGTGAGTACAGTCAACAGCAATAGCTGCTAAGTAACCGAAGCGCTCACAATGATCTGCACAAGCTCTTATGTCTATAACAATAGAGCCGTGCTTAGATAATTGTGAGCGCTTCGGTTGCTTAGCAACTATTGCTGCTGACGTTACCATATTTGTGGCGACAGTTACGAAAAACGCAAATTTTTATGCTCTATGTTTCATTAATTCTACCTACTCATTACCTACTATGGTGTAGTTTTCAAGTGGTTTCGCTAAATTGTGTGATTCAGCGTGTTCACGTTTTTGCACCTGGCAATCTCTGATTTTTTCCAAGACTAAAATCTTGACTGAAACAGACATTTTAACAAAGATCTAAGAGCTGTTATGGAGTGGCCAGCTACGAGGGTACTTTACGAATAGGAACAGGAATGTATGGAATTTGTTCCCAACAGATTTGATTATATTGTTTGTTTGTTATTGACGAAGGCAAGTGGCTATTAATGCCGTGGAACATTTGCAGGTTCACGAGGGGCTCATAAAGTAACAAATCAAGCGTTTGTCCGTTTGTGTTAACAAATTGACGACACGTCTCGGATTGTTTGTAAACATAACGCTGAAAAATTCGAGAGCTGATGAGTTGGGTTTTTTGTATTTGTTTTGTAACTGTAGGAAACATTACAGTATAAAAATATACGTTGCAATGAGAAATGGTGATATGTTTACACTACTGCCCTAAAAAAACATAGTGTATGCATTTTTTATTACCTTACTCTATTTACCTCTTCAGCTGACTGTACCTATATTCAGTTCCCAAAAGCCAGGACAAATAAAAATAGCGTAAAGAAGTATTTTCCTAACTTAACTTAACTATTTTCCATCATCGAAAGACATCATATTTGTAAAACATGTGACGCTTGTGAAAAGCGATAAAACTCGATTTAAATATTTGACATAAGTATTTTTTGAAAAGTATCTAAACAACCGAAGCGGCCCAATGATCTGCACAAGCTCTTATGTCTATAACAATAGAGCCGTGCTTAGATCATTGTGACCGCTTCGGTTGCTACTTCTGCTGCTGACGGTATGTGCATAATAATAACTCTCTTTTCTTTCCCCAGTGGTTCTACCGGTTTTCTCCTACGGTACAGCAGTGGGCTGGCTCTCCCCAATGGGTCCTCGCCTCATGGCCGACAAGACCCTGGACGTGTCTGCGGAAGTCGTGTCCTGGATGGCTTCCGTGGTCTACCTCGTGGGTGTCCCGGGGGTCTTCGTCTTTGGTTACATTGTGGATAACTTCGGGAGGAAAAGAGCGCTGATGCTTACGTCGTTTTCCATGGTTGTAAGTGTTCATTGAAGTTTCAAGGTGTACACGAACATACCTCTATTCGAGAACTTAAACTTAGTCGAAGCGTTTGTTTTTTTGCGTTCGCCTAAAATACAAAATCGCTAAACAGTTTTTATACTTAGACGACACACGACAGTCTGGCTTTAGGCATGCAAAGAGTTAGTGGTACCCACGTGTACCCGTATACACCACAAACTAGGTACCAAAAATACATACATTTGGCTTTATTACGATTACGACAGTAGGTAAGCTTAAGTACCTAAGTTCAGATATTTTTGCGACTTTAGGTATGTGACGAATCTAGAATGAGTGACCTTGACTGTATCCCCAATATGATGAGCGATAGTGTCGAAAACAAGAAGCTAAAGCAACCACATCTAGTACCTTACCATCTACATATAATCTGCCAGTTTTATACTCGGTAATCACTCCAGTCAATCAATCATGTTGATCTTTTCCTCCCATCGGGCAACGATATAAAGACTTTTGGTACTTTTCTGACCTCACTTTTATTTTCTAGCTATGTTGGAGCTTGAAACTCTACTCGACAGAAACATGGGCCCTCATCACAGCCCGAGCGATCGTGGGCCTCGGGGTCAGCGGCTCCTACGTCGTCACCCCTTTGTACATCAAAGAAACCAGCGAAGACTCTATCAGAGGCACTCTGGGCAGTCTTGTGGTCCTGAGTCAGAACTTGGGGAACCTTGTGATGTATATTATGGGGGAGTACCTGAACTATTACCCGGTGTTGTGGATCTGTCTGGCGGTGCCGCTGGTCCATTTGCTGCTGTTTTCTTCGATGCCCGAGACACCATCTTATTTGTTGAAGAATGGGAAGATTGAGGTGAGAATGAGGGAAGATTCCGTCAAAGAACCTATTAGGAATGAATATTCTGTAACCTTTGCACTTTCATAGGGTTCTTAATTTGGTCACACAAAAATTCTTAGGACAAATCGTACCTACTCTCATTTATTTGACTAAAACCCAAATTTTCTAGAATTACCTACCACAATAAAGGGACAAAAAATCTTAAAGCACCAATGGCGTGACTAATTTTAATTCCCGACGCAAAACAAGGAGCCTGTTTATGGTTAAATCGTTCATTTGTTTTGTACCTATCTGTGGGTTATTAGCTCCCAAACGGATGGACCTAGCAGACGCAGTTTTCTTTTAACAAAATCTTAATTAATCGAGATGCTTCTTAGAAGTTGTAGTTACAATCTATCAACACACCCACGCTAAGAGGGCACTGTTCTAATACGAAGTCTCTGTCTGCAGGAGGCTCGGGATGTTCTAGCCTGGCTGCTCTGTCGGCAGCGGTCAGAGGCGGCAGTGGACAGGCAACTCCAACTGCTGATGCTCGAGCGAGTGGAGAACAAGAGCGGCTGCTTCAAGAAGGCCATCAAAACTCTTGGTGAGTCGTTGAGCTTTCATTTCGTAAATATTAGTATAGAAACCAAAAAAACCCGCGGCTGTCTATATAAAAGTGTTCTGCGTAGTCTGCGTGCACCAAAAAAATTATTTCAACGTAACGCATTATGAATGTGCATTAAGTAATTAAGTTTAGATGACCTAATAATTAAATAGCATAGTACATGTCTATTAATTAATTATGCTATTAATTACTAGTTTCCTTGTGAGGTACGGCATCCGAAAAAAGTTTAAAACTTAATGAAAGCAGACTAAGTCAGGAGCGAAAACGAATATTTGTTTAAAACGCTAACAGTAGAAATTATTAACAGCCGGTTACATTGTTAACAATTCATTTAAAACCAATTAGGTACACACGTATCGTTTAAACTTAAACATATTTGATTTCTACCATTACTACCGATAATCCGATACCCCACAAGTGAATTCATAATTTTTTTACGTGACTTTAATAATGCTGGCGTAAGCTCTTGATGAAAGTGTTAGAAAATGATAGTTGTTGTTCTAATAGTTAAATACAATAATCTAGTAGAGAAAATTAACACTTGCATATTTTTTCTTTGGTTTTACAAGTGTTACTAACAAATACCTAGTTAATTCCAAAAGCAATGTCAAATACTGTTAAATATTTTTTATTTACAAGTAGTATTCAGTAAATTCTAACTGCCTACAAAAAATTGCCCACTTGTAAGTTTTGGGAGTTTACAGGGTAATTAACATGTTCCAGTACTGGACTACGACATCTAACATTAAAAAGCTCGCTAACTCGACTAGTTACTAATAATCATTGTCATCTGGTGTAGCCTAAAGCCATGTATACAATAGGGTTGTTTCCTCTTATATTAGTCAAATCAGCAACTTTTTATGAAATGTCATAAACTATCCGTTAGTATGAAGTTTGTAATGATTTAAGAACTGTGACGTCATAATTTTCAGTGATCAAACTGACTCCTTTTATTAGTTTTTGTTAAATTAAAAATCATTTTTAATTGCAGTAAAAATCGGTTTTTTATGAGTATTTTCGGAAGCTTGATAAGTGAAAATGTAAAATGACTTTATTTTGACATCAGTAAACAACCCTATTGCGGCGCGTGTTGCGGGACACTGCCACGCTGCAGCGCGGTTAGATTGAACGTGGCGCGTCATGTTTGGTGGCATTTTGTCCGCAAGTGTATACACATGTACAGTTTCTCGCAACATTGTGCGACACATTTACGTGGCGAGGCACGTTACTTGTTCCCGCTTCGAGAGCTACCGTACGCGACATCGCCCTTTGAAACCAGTTTGAAACATTTCACGTAGTTTTTGAGCGAGGTACCTACCTCAAGATTATATAAATAATGAGAAAATTTACCTACACCGATTGAGTTGTCACAAATGAAGCAAATGTCGTGTTATAGGTATTACTTAGTAAACAAACTTATGAAGATAAAAAAATACATATAGTTATTAAACATCGAAGACCCGAGAGCAAATATGAATATATTATTCATTATTCATTACGTATTCATTATACAAATAAAATGTCCGTACCGATTGTGATCACTCCCGTCCAATATGGAAATCTACGGAACGAGATAAATGTTGTGTAAATCACAATGATTAGATGTCTTTTTTAAATACATAAAGAAAGGAAAAACTGGGGGAAAACGAAGAGGCATGTCACTTGCCGAAAAGCAATCAACGCCGCCCATGGGCACCCGCAATACGTGGGGAGACACAGATTCGTTGACGGCCCGGGATGGGTAGGCTCGTTTTTTAGATCAATATAAATGTCACTCCATTTGTCCCCAGTCGATACATGGCTTAACGAGATGATGCAACGAATGAGATCACGTGTGAAGATACTGTAATGGTTAATGGTGGTCGTTAGGGGGTGAACCATGAATAAACAGCGGGTAAACATCATTAGTCGGTTCGGTGGAAACTGTTTGGACACTTGGCCTTAAGTGTGGCCGTTGGGGTAATGGCGGCGACGTACGTACCTCTATGTCCGGTTACATTTATTTTCGTATTATGTAATATGTTGATAACAGACCGAATTTACTGTGAAATGTTTTAATTGTAGGTATAGTTAATACCTAATGGTACTTCATTCTTCTAGCTTATGTTATTTCATTATATTTTTCATTATGATGGAAAAGGAATCACCGTTAATGCATACAGTAGCAGCTGAGGAATTCTTGAGAATTATCATTTTAATTGCGTCACTTGTCTCAACACATTTCGAATATTCTTTTAAAAAGTAGGTAGGACCTGCATGAAATTAACTTATTGATTCTACTTATAGTAGTAAAGAAACACCAAATTCATTAAATTGTCTGCTTGAGTACAGACATACTATGCTAAACCTTGTCTAGGGTGTCCATACATTCCAAAAACATGTCCTAGATACATTCAAGTGTAATATGCTCTAATACATAACTAAGGCAACATTTCACTCAAGATCATAACCATGACCTCGACAGCCGATAGGGTCACGCAAGGCAAACACTCTGTCATCTGTATAAGTCACGTTTAGGGGATTCGTCACTTTCTTTGAATAAATACTCGATAATGAGGTCGCAGCTGAACAATTTCGGTAGAATTTGTCGGTAAAAATACGGAACAGTGATCTAGTTTGCTAGATCTAGTTTAGACACTTGGTGATTTCGACGTTTACGTTAGTGAACAGAAAGAAGTAGGTACCTACAGATATTAGGGAAAGATAAAAAATGTGACGTAGTGGGGACATAGTGTTTTACCACGTCAAGCGGCGTTTCTATTGGCCACACACAAACAAAACAAAAGCTCCCATAACGCTGGCCGCGTTTCCCCGCTGAATAGCTAAGGAAATCCTTTGCACCAGATAGGATCCAGAACGGGGATCACACCCCCTGTCCCTAAGCCTACGTCCCACCCACCTCTCCCACGAAACCAATCGACCAATCTTAATCAATTAACAAAAGATATTTTGGCTTGTTTCTCTTACACAGTGTCAGACCGCAGCACTTTCCGCGCGTTCCGCATAGTTGCGACCATAACCTTGGCCCGAGAACTCTGCGGTTGCCTGGCTGTTCTCCACTACGCGTCCAAGATCTTTGACGAAGCGAGCAAAGGAAACGACAGTTGGGTGCTCACGCCAAACCAGCAGACGGCCATATTAGGCGTTGTACAGCTGGCGGGGTCGTGTACTGCGTCTTCCTTGGTGGAACGGACTGGGAGAAAGGTCGGTATACTAGAGAAGTTAGCTGCCTAATCTAGCTACCTCTTCATTTTCCTTCTATAGGGTAAGTACGAGCGGCAACTCCCTGGTCACTGATTAAATGACTTCTCATAAGCTTTCTCTGGTCGCGGGTTTTCTGACATCCGGGTGACCAAGCGTGTCTTGACGAGTCATTTGCGTACTACAAAAGAGTGTCAAAAGGAATGGTTAGATTGGCGCGCGGCGGCAGCGCGAGGATGACTACCGGTGGCTGCACTTGACTAACCTCAAAAGGAAAGGAAAAACGGAACCCTTATAGGATCACTTTGTTGTCCGTCTGTCTGTCTGCCTGTCAAGATCCTTTTTCTCTGGAACGCGTGGAGGTAAAATGCTGAAATTAATATCAAATACTCAAGCCTGCAGTCCCTTGAAGCTGTGGAAAAAATCAAACTTCTAAGTCGACGTAATCAAAAAATACGGTCATTAAAAGTTTCCATGCAAATCGCCGTACGGCCACCATCCTTACCTATAAGTGTTCTGTTGCAGCCACTATTGGCCGTGACGTGTCTGGTGTCCGGCGCGGCCATGTGTCTGCTGGGCGCGTGGTTCGCGCACGGCGGCGGCGGCTGGCTGCCCGTGGCTGCGCTCTGTGTTTGCATCTTCTGCGATGCAGCCGGGATTCAGCCGGTGCCGTTCGTCGTCATGACTGAGATGTTTTCATTCCAGGTAGGTACTTGAACATGGAATTCTTTACTTAAGTTGCATTGTTTTACTTACTATATTAAAGATTCATTGGGCACTCATTGAATAAGTGACAGTTTAATGCTGCAGCAGCAAGGTCATTTCGTTGCACAGGCAGAAGGTACGAATCAGGCTTTTGCCATTACACCTCCACTAATTAGGACGCAATGGCGTCGCTGTAGCCGGCGCGAAGAACGGCATCATTATCAATGAAATTGCTTACTTCGAAAGTTCCATATCATTTCATATCCGCCGTTCTGTCGCAGTGACACTTGTCTGGTGAGAAAAGACCACAGTAGAGAGATCCCCGGGAGAGATGTCTGGGGACCGAAGTCCGAAGGAAGAGAGTTAAGCAGAAGTTGTATCGAAGAATGTGACACTTCGGTAGCGCGATGTAGAACAGTGATGATGATGACGTCACCGGCGCTCGCTTACTACGTATTCGTCGAATGACTAGATGGCGCTAGGGTCGCTACAACTAACGATACTGCCGCTTACTTCGAAAGTCTACTTACCATTAACCTTGATGTTACTTTCAGCTGCGCGGCACCGTGACATCCCTGATCATAGCGTTCGCCTGCGCCCTCGTGTCCTTGGAGCTCCGTCTTTTCCAGCCTCTAGCAGCACTAGCAGGCCTGCACACAGTCTTCGGGATCTTCGCTGGGGTCTGCCTCATCAGCACGGTCTACATCGTCATTTACGTGCCTGAGACACGGATGCGAACCCTAGAAGACATCTATGCGGAGATCGGAGGGGCAAAGAAGAGTCCCAAGGATTGTGAGCCTGACGTCACACGATTATAGATGCCGCACGAATGTGTGAGTGAAAGTATCTGTGTCACAATGATCTTACAGAGTAAATAGGTACCTATATGTTGCGTTCCTTTAATTAGATTATTTCGAGATTATTTTAACAGCCGTCATCCTAGTACAATTAGTGTCATCAACAACAACAACAAATATTCTTTATTGAAAACCACAAAACTGTACAAGGAGATTACAGAAAAACAGGTATGGTAGACAATAGGCGGTCCCATATCATATGTCATTAATGACATAAATTGTACTAGGATGACAGCTGTCAAATATCGGCTGCTAAACAATCTAACTTTATTATAAGCTTTGAAAAATAGCCAGTTGCATAAAAAGTTGCATAGTTGGTCGTCACGTCACTTTCGTAGAGTTGTGTGAAGTGAACTGTCAAAAAGTGGTCAACTGGGTCTCTTACGAGTATGAATGTTCAACTCGAGCGTGGCAGTAACATACCTACTTATTTACTTCCTGTTTATACGTAATACTTTACTTACATATGAAAATGACAGCTTAGGTTTAAGTCGTTGGCCTATAGAGGTACAAATATGTAGGTAATTATTAAACATTCATTTCGTTGAATCCATTAGTGACAGCTCTATAGGGACATCATCTATACCTTAAATCAAACCCCGGTCGGGCAGATGTTTGTATGATGAATATGAATGTTTGTTCTCGGGTCTTGGATGTTTAATATGTATATAAGTATGTATTTATCTATATAAGTATGTTTATCCGTTGTCTAGTACCCATAGTACAGGCTTTGCCTAGTTTGGGACTAGGTCAATTGGTGTCAAATTGTCCCGTGGTATTTATTTATTTAACAGTTCTGGTTCCGACTCGCAGTGCAACCCTGACGCAGTGAGCCTTTGCCACACTTAAGAAACTCCTCGAGGCGTTTACTTTGAAAGAGTTCTACTGCGAGTTGTAGGTAGAATTGTTAGGGTATATAGTTCAATAGTAGCTTGTTTATTTATTTTATTTTACTTAATACGACAAGGAAGACAAACGAGCAAGTGGGTCACCTGGTGGTAGGTAAGTGGTCACCACTGCGCATAGACACCCACAAGATGAAATGCCTCGTCTTGTGCCCGTAACTACAACGGCTGTCTTACTCTCCACACCGGAACACAACAGTGCAAGAACTGCTGCTTAGCGGCAGGATTAGCGAGTAAGATGATGGTAGCGATCCGGACATACCTCCACAAGGTCAAGGTTGTTTTGTTCTGTTTTGAGATTATGATTGAATACTGATATTTCAGGAAAATTGACTTACTTTAGTTCAAAAAATCACAAAGGCTTTTTTTGGGAAACTATAAATACTTAGCTACTTCTCATTGTTAAGTATTTGATTCGGTCTAAGACCGAAGTTTTAAGCATTTTTATTAGGGCCACATACTTTCCACCAACTGCGGAAAGGAAAGGGAGGGTAATTCCCTGTTTTAGGGTAGCGAAAATGACCCTCAATGGTTATTTATAGTTACGTACTCGAAAAAACTTTGTAACCTTTTCGCTGCAGATGTCACAATGACATGCCATATATCTGCCATAGAAATAATTATTGAGACAAGGTTCCATAGAGGTAGGTAAGCGATTCAGTTTCTTCAGTACACAAATTAAGTAAAAGATTATTTATTGCATGATTCATGTTGATGATTTAGTTCTAGAAATTACCACTCTACATATACTTACCTATAATAGTAAAAGATGTATCAAAATCTGTTCATTCGTTTGAGTTTATCGCGTTCAGACAGACCGATAGACGCGGCGATGACTTTTTTATAATACAGGATGTTACAAAATTACTCGTAAAGCGTAAAATGGTTCTTTATAATATAAAGAGTCCATTAAAAAAAACATTGATAATTTATAATGTTTTACGGGTTATTTTGTAACAGTTGTACCTATATTTGACGACCGGATGGCCTAGTGGTTAGCGACCCTGACTATGAAGCTTGAGGTCCCGGGGTCGAATCCCGGTCGGGGCAGACGTTTGTATGATGAATACAAATGTCTGTTCTCGGGTCTTGGATGTTTGATATGTATACGAGTATGTATGCATGTTTATCTGTTGTCTAGTACCCATAGTACAGGCTTTGCCTAGTTTGGGACTAGGTCAATTGGTGTCAATTGTCCCATGATATTTATTACTTAACTTTTAATTTAAGCGGAAGCCTCTTTTCAACTCCTTGTATTAGAAAGAGATTTTCGCTTGTATTACAAGTAGTCTTTATTTGGTCGTTATGAAACAGGCCCCAGATAATGGTCGCTAATAACACGCAACTAGATCTTAACTTAGGAAAGTTATCTTAAAGGGGCTTCTAATCAGGCCACGATTTTCTGCAATATGCGGCCGGCAACTATTACTGTCTGACTCTTATTATAAAACCTAGACAAAGACTCCTATGGTTGCCAGCCACATATTGCAGCAAAAATATAGCCCGTTTAGAAGCCTCATAAAATCATGACGATCATGCCCTTAAAATACCAGGTTTCCATCTAACATTTTCCGCTCACTTTGATTCAACTCTTAAGAGAGATTCTTAGAGTCAACATTCCTTCTAAATCAAGAATGGAGTAGGACTTTGTTATTATCATAGTTTGCAAAAAAACCACAATATCTTTGGTACTAAATATTTTAAAAATCGAAATAAAACACTGTTCACAAGCAATGGAATGTTTATAATTGCAATGATAAATTTCTTACTGTATCAATAATAATGTAAGTACATATACGCCTAGCGCGACGCAGCGTTGCCTCGCACATATACAACTTTAGCACATAATATACTTTAGTGTTAACTATATAAACTTTACCAGGGGTCAATCCGTTCGTTGGGGTCACAACCATTATAAAACTCTAGGAACAGATAATAAAAATAGGCCTTGGATAAAGATTTGATATGAGAAGTTGTATCGAGATCTACATCGCGTGCTGGAGAGGGCCATTCTCACTTATACTCCCCAATCTGTACCCCGGTGGTTTACCTTTAGGGGTACAAGTAAGAATAACCCTCCGAGAAGAGGCCCTTCTAGGCTAACCCTAGTACGAGGAGGTATGCAATGATGTACTCATTTTACCTCAAATATAAACATATTGGGACAAAACTGTCCCTTTCTTTCAAAGGCACATATAGCAGTAGAAGGTAAAGACGAAACAATTTCCAATTAACATATATGAGTGTCTTTGATGTAAGTGGGTTGTTTTCGACTTTAAGAGGTCAGAACTTCACCCTAAAAGGGTTTGTGATGTATTTATAGTTACAGACAAGGGCATCAGCGGGTCATTTAAGACTAAACAAGGAAAGTAATATTTTAGAAAGGAATGCTCTTAAACTCTCTGAAGGTATATATATATAGATATATATATATCCATTCCTTTCGACAACAGACTGTCAATCTATCTCAATCTCTAATTATAAAATAATGGAGTGTCACTTTAAAAAAATAGCCTCTTAATTCTTCGAACAGCAAAAAGCTCATCCTCCGCTTTGTAGTGTTATTCTCTAATGCAGCCTCGAGCGCTGTCACTTTTCGGTACTGAATGGCAACCGATTTGACAACGCTAAAAGAACGAAAAATCTTAGAGAGTAACACCTTTCATAAACTTTCTTCACATACATTGCGGCACAACGCTGCGTGGTCACAAAGCGTTTTATACACAAATACAAAACTGCATGAAACTGGTTATACAATCACACATAATATACATATCGATGTATATGTGATCTACACGTATACAACACGGATATAAAACGACACGAACAGTGCTTAGATTTTTGTGCTTTCTTATATGTTATTATATATGTTGTTATAATAACTTATTGGATATTAGACATACAACTACATACGCTAGTACTATTACAAAATCTATTTGAATGGTACAAAAGATTATTATGTAGTACTTATTTAAGTAGTAACTTGTATGCAGCATTAAAGTACTTTACAGTTTCAATACGGTGTGATATAAATATACTTGTCTTTTATTTATTTATATTTTATCAAAGTTATCACGAGTGATCGCAGCTGTCTGATGTCATATCGTAGTGATGTGGTTAATATACAAAAAACTTAATATCCTTACACGTTCGCCGGCGGTAAACGGCTATAGCCGTTGTAACAATAGAACTTTTATTGTGACTGGACTACCGCCGGCGAAAGTATAAACCGAGGTATATATCCAGAGAAACGTTATATTTTAATAATCACAATGACGGCTATTACTCATGTTAAATACGCTTTAATATTTTCTCATATTCATCATAATTTCTATATTCTTATTTGAATAAACCTAAGGGGTGACAAGTGAAGTTTTTTTTTATAGTAGTGACGCAACGATTAAAAAAACAATAAGTCTGAGTGCTAAGGGGCAAAATTAAAGTGATAATAAAAGGCGCCTTGACCGGGCTATTCCTGCGTACCTTTCAAGTTATATCCCAGGGCTACAACACGAGGGATACAAAGTGCAAGTAGGAATAATCCTGCGCCATGTCTTCAAAGAAATATACTCAAGTGATAGTAAATTTTTGTCATCCACTCGCTTGTAACTTGTAACATGCTATCCTACAAATTAGCCGCTAAATAAAAGGCTTACATCCAATTGTACTTGATTCAATATACAATTATACACTACGATTATGCTTTGGGTCTAAGCTACCGATTAAACTAAGGGAATTAAAGCAAAACGAAAACCATCACAGTGCTTCGGCAAGTCGTATCAATATTGCACTTAAAACTCGAACACTTTGGGATCAATTTTGTTTGACAATAAAAAAAAATAGGTCGTTCGACTGCAAGCTTCAGATTGTATTCCACAGAATTACAGACCTGCAAATGTAGCACGGCGCGCCATTTTGTCGCTTGTCGCGCAGTGCGTCCCTTTCATAGTGGCGGAATCAGTGAAGGACGCACTGAGCGACAAGCGACAAAATGGCACGCGAGCTAGCCCCCAGATACATACAGGTCTAAACATTGTCATGCAAAACAATAAATTTCACTAACAGCCGGGGTCAATGTATATTATACAGACTTAACTTTTACAAGCGGAAGTCTCTTTCTTTCTAATACAATCACTTGAAAAGAGGCTTCCGCTTGTATTACAAGTTACAAGTCGTTATGAAACAGGCCCCAGTCGTACGGCACACTCGGCCTAATAAAAATTATATGCAAAATACTTAACCTAAATGGTGAACATGTTATTGTAACAAAACAATAAAATTAAACTCTGTAGCCTCGCCTTTTAAAAGCCTAGTCTTTTAACGGTCGTAGAATAATTATTAGCATAAGAAATTTGATAAACTTTAGATATCCTGATGCTGTTGTTTTTTTATCAATTACCATCTAACACTGCAATAGTGGAATGGTGGTACGTTAAACAGCAGGTTTGCCGAAATGGTCAAAATATTACGCGAGACCATACTTTAGGCTGACTGTAGCCTGGCGTTAGTACCAAATAAACATAATGGTCAAATCCAAGTCTCATATTCAGCTTTATGCTTCATATAATAATAAAAAGACGCCGTCCTAAAACTAGGTGACACTGTGAAATGATAAGTGACAAGCTGAAATATCAAACTGAGATTACAATTACAAACTAAAATTCCTAAGTGCCTTAAAAATAAGTACAGTGCATTTTTGGATAATTCAATTCTCGTGAAAAGTACATAAAATGGTACTCAACTAAAATATAACATTTGGTTTACTACAATTTGGCATTTCCACCTGTTCGGTGGCCAACGATATCTCAGTCTTAGCTAGCATTAAAGTAATGAGCAATTTTAAGGGGAATCCATGAGAGGTGCGTTAAAATTAAATTAAGTACTAATATTAGGTGTCGATGCTGCTTTAAAACAATGATTAACAAGCAGAATACAACACTGGAATGTTACGAACAAAATAAGTATAAAAACGAAAAATAAAAATATTAAAAATAAAAGTTATGCCGCGAGCTAGAGTTATTTCAGCTGCCTTTTTTAACGCCTAGTCCTGTCACTATGCGTCTCTTTTTTACCAACTAAACAAGAAGGAGAGGGAAGATAACCTACAAGTTTAACGACAGCACTAGGCGTTCAAAGAATTATCACAACAAATGTTATTAATTTTCCATAGTTAATTTGTTTCAAAACTTTAATTGTTAACTCCAGCTCCAACATGTTTTGACAGGAAGTATCAATTGACGTATTTGTACATTTTGGAAGGAATTGACAAATGGAAGACAGAAAACGAATATGTTCATAATCATGATAGACATAGGACAATATTAATAATAATAATCGAAACTCGTGTACGGCTTCTTAACCGTTTCACTGCTTCAAACAACACTTAGTGCATTGAAATTAAACTACTAAAATTGACCTAAACATTTCCACAGTTCACGACAATATTGCTAGTTGCTTTACATTTCTGTTAGATATACCTCTTTTTTATATGTATAGGAAAAGGAAGGAAAACGTGCAAGTCGGTCACCTGATGGCAAGTGATCGCCGCTGCTCATAGACACCCGCAACACCAGAGGGATTGCCGATGCGTTACCAACCTAGAGGGCTAAAATGAAACCTCTTGTGTCCGTAATTTCACCGGTAGTCTTACTCTCCACACTGGAACACAACAGTGCAAGCATTGCTGCTCGGCGGCAGGATTAGCGAGTAAAATGGCGACTTGTTCATCCTTCAGCCCGCGACGCTGCAATGTGACGAATTCGCACGATTTTCTAGTATCTTATTAAACTTTCAAGTAGTTTTATTTCAATGCCAATAAGTTTATGAAAACATAATAATTTACTAATACTTAGGGCAAACGTAATAGCATGAGGACTAGACATAAGCAAAAAGGTATCTTACAAAATAAAGTATTTTACTTTAACATAATATACTCTCGTTTAAAACAAGATTGACAAAGCCACGTTTTTGCCAATTAATCTACAATATCAAAACATTCGTCGTTGCCAACTGGAATCGACCACGGCCATGGCGGGAGAGCAGCATTTAATTATTTAAATACTTACATGAGCCCTGAA
Source organism: Clepsis dumicolana (assembly GCA_963691665.1). NCBI lineage: Eukaryota > Metazoa > Arthropoda > Insecta > Lepidoptera > Tortricidae > Clepsis > Clepsis dumicolana. The sequence goes on from OY829526.1 coordinate 6,255,734, forward strand.
AACAATACACTCTTTTTCTCTGGGCAGTCGTGTAAAAAGAGAAATTACTGTCAAGTCATGAACGAATAAAACAAGAGGACTGCCAATGTCGCGTTCCCTTAAAACAACAACCTTGCTGCAGCTAGTTTCACTATAGTCTTTGTACCATTCATTCATTCACAATAGCGTCATCTATAGGATCCTTTACATTAAGTTCATACATAGCGGTGTTGTGTTAAGCAGATGCCTAACTGCTATACGAAATTAAAGAACTCTCTTTTTGTGAATCTAGCTACAGCTGGATTATTTTTATAAGGGAACGCGACATTGTATGAACATTGGTGGTTCTGTTGATTTATTTGTCCATGGTTTAGTACAAAAAAATATAGCAGGAGCAGATAACATTGAGGAGGAGGAGAAATATTGTAATTTAATCAAGAAAAGAGCGCATGAATGTCTTGGAACGTATCCATACCACGTGACCCGTTTCAAAGGTTAGTCTTGTCATAGTACGGATCGTCACCGAGGTCACAGGTCGCGTATTATGGGTAAGTTTCCTATAACACGTTCACTGTACCCGTACAAAACGTTCTGACAGTGTCACAAGTGCATCCGGTTCGAAACTGTGACTCCATAATGTGGGTATGAACCCATGAGGCATGTGTGATGTTTTTTCGAACGAACGAACTTTTATCGCGCTTTGACGCTTCAACGTGAATAACTATAGAGAATGACACCCCAGTTTAAACTCTCATGGTACATTTTGAAATATTATTATTATTATTACAAATCGAAATCAAATTTCACAAGGTCGCTTCCACGCCATAGTCATATTGAGTCAAGACGTCTGATAAATTTGATAGTTAAGTGATAATGATAGTATAGTTAGGTATTACTTATTACCTAGAGGGCGCCACTATGTCCGTGGGTAATAGTGGCCGGTGCGCGCGGGCAGCGGCGGAGGGGTGTCCTGTGGGAAAAAGGGCTTTATAACATGTATGGTAAAGGGTATAATGCCGTGTGGTGTTAATGGTAGATATGTTTGATGATGATTGGTAGTGTAAAACTATTCAATTTTTTTTTTCACTAAGACTGTAGTTTTGAATGCTATTATCTATAGGGATTTGATTGTTATTTCGACAAGCACGTACTTACATGGAAACATTCAAAGCCCAGTGGTCTTAGTGAGATGAAATAGTTGTACTTATTTAAAATAATGCATAAAAAAAAATAAGAACAAACAAATAAAAAATAAAACAAACCTCAAGCAATAAAAATTGCTAATGCAACTTAAGATTGTGTTTGTACACTAGTCGCCATGCTCTGTAATAAAACGGATAAGCTATTCAAAGTAAAAAAAATATATATAACCAAAATGAGAAGACATAAAATATACTCAGAGGCACAATTAATCGCCCACCCTATTATTCCTATTTATTGTAAAAGAATTCTTTATTTAAATAACAGTTTTTACATTAATCAAGGGAAAAACGGTGGGCGAATAATTTTGTCTTCAAGTATAGTTTTATTTTTTTACTAACAGCGGTGCGGGGCGAAACAAAATTCTGTGCTATCGTTCGGAGGTTTAATGCCAATAAACAAAACGCAAAATTCAAAGCGTTTCACAGATAAGTCTAGTGAAGTATTTCCATGAGGCAGGCCAAAATCAATCTTATGTCAATGTCATAAACAACCCACAAACAAATATGTCGTAAGTCGAAATATTCTATGTATCTTTGAAATATCAGTTAGTAAAATTCAAAATTGTAGTATATACCTAGGTACTAAATTTACAGCGGACTCCTGAGGGTTAAGCTATACATAAGCAGACGCCTCATCATCATCATCTTGGGGAGCACTGAGGGGCCCCATCTCGAGGCGACCTGTGGTTTTTAGTGCGTATGCCCCCCACCTTCTGTGGGAGAGCTCCACAGACCCCCTGTTGCCTCGAACACGGGACATACATAAGGCGCATTTTTCACACATAAATGAAAGTTACACATGCAGAATTTCTCGGTCGCGCTCCTAAAGGGGGTGATCGATTGACGAGTAAAACCGCTGATTGGTCAATCAACTTTTTTAATGTTCTGTCCCGTCACTCAGGAGACAACATTGATACAGTTGCTTAGAAAAATGGTTGTCATGTATACTACTAACATGCTTATGAGATAAGGCATGGAGGAATAGGCTTATAACTTTTACTTCGTTTACGTTGCGGCCTAAAGTAGGTCGCAACGTAAACGGAAAAATGTACGGTGGTGAGACCGTACAACTCCTATCTTTTATTTTATTTGTACCCTAGTAAATCATACTTTTAATGAGTGACCGAGGAGACGTCGCCATGGCAACGAGTAACACTTGAAAGTTGATTGACCCTGGTACGTCAGCGAGTTAAAGGAATGAGCACAAGATGGAGCACCAACAAAAACGTTGGCTATTCGTGCATGATTAAAAGTTAATTAAAGGTACACTGTGAAATCACCTGCTCGCCAAAAGACGCCCTCGCGGAAGAGATGTTAGGGTAGACTGTAGAGTTACCTGAACATTGTTGTCGTGTAAGTAGTGGCGAGGCGGCTGCGGCCGCGGCATCGGCTCGTCACTGTCCTCGTCCTCCTCGAAATCTGAGAAAAAAAGGAATAATTAAAAAAAAAAAATTAAACCACAACACCATTAGCCTAGACCTAGAGCGAGTTTCAGGCCCCATTTCACCAACCTTACAAAATATCAATTTACAATGACAATTCGGTGTATATTGCGAACGTGAAGAGTTTTTATTTTCAGTGCGTTTCATATTGATAATGAAATGTAGATCGAATTGTCATTGTTAACTGATATATAAAGAGTACACGGAAAGAACATGTCTAGTCACTTTTTTTTAAACGAGATTTGAATTTCAAAATGTAGACCACTCAATAGACTATAAAATACAAGTTACCACTCAGTTATACATATAAATATTTATGTAACTTTTTTATCACTTTAAAAAAGATGTATACGAAAATTACATCGTTCCAAACTTTCAAATCGCGGTAACTCAAAAAGTTGCCAAGGTGACGGAATATGTTCTTTTCGTGTACACTTCATTTGCGACGTTGCTGCAACAGGGGCCAGGCTGCAGTGGGGATGATGCCTAGTTGGTTGAATCAGCAACTTATTTTGAAATGCCAAAACGATCAGTCTGTATGTAGTTTGTATTGAATTACTCAACTATGACGTCATAGCTTTCAGTGATCAAACTAATCCTATTATTCGTTTTTGTTAAATAAAATTGCAGTGTTAATTGCAGTAACAAGGGGGCGTCCAATAATCACGTGATGTTTTTAGAATTTTTAGCAACCTTTCCCCCCCCCCTCCCACCCAATGAGGTTTTAGACTATCCGGGCCCCTCCTCTACCCAAAATTACGTGTATTTTTTATAATGCTCATGCACAATGCACATGCTGCTTGAGTCAATGCCCCCCAACGGTGGCCGCCCCACAGTTTGGGAACCGCTGCGCTGCTTTAAACGTGTTTATTAAAAGTACGACAATTAGCGAAGCGGCGCGGCGCGGAGGCGGTGTCTATTGCTATATTCGCACTTGTATGAGTGAAAGAGACCGCTTTTCGCAGCCTCTTTCGAATATGGAAACCGATACCGCCTCCGCGCCGCACCGCGCCGCCCTGCTACCGCTGTTTGTGCGTTCGCACCCGAAACGGAAAAATATAAACCGTTATCGTATCGTACTCCAGTGTATGAAACGGATAGCAGTATTTTATACTCGAAGCGCTGTGCAACGGACATGCTTTCAAAACCATGCATTATCTGGAAGGTAGAATCTTAGAACTGCATTCATAATTATCAGTATTATTACCATACTCCAAAACGTTACGGTTAAGTTAACCGACTATTAGAGACGATAGAATTAAGGTATTTTTCGATTCTATTCAAAACTACAACCATATTATCGTAGTGAGACCAAAGCAATGTAATTATTTTTTCCCAACTTCTGGAATTTACCTTTTTTTAATAAATTTATCGTCATGTAGAACTGCTAACTGTAGTTTAAAAAAAGTTGACCGTAACGTTAAGGAATATAGTTAAAATAGAATAAAACTTACCTCTCTGCTTTCTTGGGCCAACGGCACCTTTGACGGTATCCTCGGTATCGGAACCCTCTGCAAAACATTTAGTAACATAAAACAACGAAATACATATAAAACGAGAAAGAGAAACATTAAAAAGATTTAATTAAAAATGACAATGTCTGACAGAAACAGCAGGCTTGTTGAATAGGACGCTGTCCCTGCGTTTTATGGATCAATCGACTTTTGAATGTTGTTATTCTGTCCCGTCACTCAGGAGACAACAGTGATGCAGTTGCTTAGGAAAATGGTTGTCATGGTCGCATGCTTACGAGATAAGACATGAAAAATAGGCTTATAACTGTCACAACTCTTAACGTTTAGTGGATTTGAGGCATCTTAGCCCTCTAGGTTGGCAACGCATCTGCAAACCCTCCGGAGTTGCGGGTGTCTATGGGCAGTTGTGATCTCTTACCATTAGGTAACCCACTTGCTCGCTTGCCTTCCTCGTTGTATAAAAAAAAAAAAAACCCTAGCAAATCATACTTTTAATGAGTGACCGAGGAGACGTCGCCATGGCCAGTGAGTAACACTTAAAAATTGATTGATCCTTATAATAGCAACACTCATTGAACATGTCTAATGAGTTTGAGAAAATCGAGACTTAAACAGGCTGAATTTAAAAAGGTATAGTTTAAATAGACAACAGTAAGTAAATAGAGGAGATTGGACTGATTGGAACAGCTCACAAGTATAGCTTGAACAAAAGGGACACGGGTGTTTTTTTTTTTCTCTTTCCCAAACACGAACAGCGTATGTTGAACATCATTCTCAGTCATGCTAACAATCACCATCCTTGTCAACATTAAAATAATAAAAAACACATTGACATGCCCTGGCAAGATTAAACATTTCATCGAGGTTTAGAACGTAGAAATACGCAATAAAGATTAAAAATAACTTAATTTGAATGGATAAATAGTTCAACCCGAAATCTCTATGAGGGCTGTCGCGAGTCAAATATCCGCCAGGATCGCTCCTGTCGAGTGAGGTCTAACTCAACATAAAATGACAATGCAAAGAAAAATCTGTTAAGCAGCTGGACTTGAACCAGCAACCTCGGCATCCGTACCACACTCCACCAATTAAGCCATACTTAATGATGGTGCACTTAACGAATTTTTCAATGCCTTGTGCCATATTTTTATTTGGAAGATCTCTCCTCAGCGCCATCTATGAGTAGCTTAATCAAGCGGCTCACCCTCTAAAGAACTTCTACAGTTACGTATTAGTGGCTAGAGATGGAGCTATTTGTATTGTTAAGTGCACCAATGTTAAGTATGGCTTAATTGGTGGAGCGTGGTACGGATTACCGAGGTTGCTGGTTCAAGTCCAGCTGCTTAACGGATTTTTCTTTGCATTGTCATTGTATGTTGAATTTCATACTATGAATGTTTCATAAAAATAAAAACAAAAATAATCAATAAATCGATTATTTTCATTGAGGTCTAACAGTCATTCTCCACCAATGACAGACAAGCTACTGGCCTATGATAGGTGGAAATGAACAGACATACGTCCTTACCTCGCTCGACACTAGCGATCCTAGCAGATTTTTGACCATTACCGTAAAACAAGGACCATAAAACCAAGAGGACTGCCAGTGTCTATACGATGCCGCGTTCCTTTGAAATAATAAGCCTGCTGTAGCTAGTTTCACTATAGAGAGGTCTCTGTACCATTAATTTTGTATGACACTTAGACCTCTGGCTAACACAATAGCGCCATCTATGAACGGAAAGAAAAAACGAATTTAGATGGCGCTATTGTGTTAGCCAGAGGTCTAAGTGTCATACAAAATGAATGGTACAGAGACCCCTCCGTAGTAAAACTAGCTACAGCAGGAACGCTACATTGTATAGCTATTGGCAGTCCTCTTAGATTTATCGTCCTTGCCGTAAAAGGACTTACTGAAAAGATATTTCAAGCTTTGAGAAATTACGTCTTAGAGGCTATGCACAAGACGTTTTTCGCACGGGCTGACGATGGGATTTACTCTTTGCTGCGGCTCCATGTTTTGCTGTGCCTCTGGAGCAATTTTTGAAACAAGAAAACGTCTCGATCGCGTTCGCGTTAACGTCTCAATTACTACGGGCAAATGGCAGCGCCTCCAGCGGCACACATAGGCCACGTACTATTCTCATAGTATTTGACACATTAACGCGATCACGATCGAAACGTTAGCTGCGGCGTGAAATTTACGCTCTGAGCCCTTACTGTAATCAAAGGCCAACAATACGTCTCGATCGCGTTTGCGTTACGGGTGTCAAATAGTACGCAAACTGTTCGTTGTCGAGACGTGCCACTAGTGGCGCTGCCAATTGGCTCATAGTAATTCAGACGTAAACGCGAATGCGATCGAGACGTTTTTAAGGGCCGTTGTTTGAACTAGACGCTCAGCTCGCTCTTAAAAAACGCGGTGTGCGAAGGCCCTTATCCATTCAAATAAGTAAAACTAAAGTATAACGATGATAGATTTTGTATCTGATAACCACGGAAACATGAATAGGTAGATTTAATGCATCTAGAATTTTAGAATCATAAATAAGCTTCAGTGACACTTGACACTTGAAGTGACAAGTCCAGCAGGAAGAGTCAAAAATGGTGCTTAAGAACGAACTGTAAAACGTGTTCAAAACCGGAGACAGTTCTACAGTTATAAAATATGATCAAAGCAGTCTATTTAATAATCAGTTTATAGCCCAAATATTACAAGTTATTATTATTATTACTATTGGTAAGTGTATTAGTTTTACGATCGAGATTATGTAAAACACACAAAACTGTGAAAAAAGCAGGAAACACACTTTAAAACTTAATATCTAATGCCAAAGTCTTGAATAAATTGACGTATCTATTACTTAATGTACTTAGTAAATTTTGTGCAAAACTTTATTTTGTGCCTGTATTATTTTTATACAATAGAGCACAGTGAAATTAGTTCCTTTTTAGAAACATACACAACTGAAGTGCCAACATTATCATTCGATAGTTTGGATTTCCATTGGATCGTTTCTGCACATTACCCGTCGTTTTTATAGTGCCATCCAGTTGATTACAGTTGCCCGATGCCCGGATCGGCGCGCGCTGTACAGCTAGTGTCAAACTTAAATGTGCTTGGAGTGAAGTCAGTCACTTGAGGCGAGACGCAGATAGACTAACGGGATACTTCAAAGGAGTATTTAAGCTTGAAACGTACTGTAGTTGGTTTTCATTACAATACCTCTACAATAGGTAAGTACAAATAAAAAAAAAAAACTTTTCGCTTGGTTTCTAAATGGTTTCTAACATCACGGCTGTGCTCTAGAGTAACATAAAATAAGGTACAGGTGGACCACAAATATAAGTTACTTCGGCAATCTTCGTCCGCGCAGACAAGTGTTGCCGAACCGCCGAACTAAACCGACTGTAATCAGCAATGCAATATGGACCTTATCGCGTTAGACGCAAGGTAGAATATGCAATGACATCTGTCATTGCAACACCAACAAGAAAATGGCCAATAACGTGTCGGCGCCCGCGCACCCTCCCCTCACTCCTCTGCGCCGCCAAACAGACCTAAGAAATGACTACTGCGCATGCCCCTTCTACTTTTGCCGAGCGATCTTAAACCGCCGCGCGACCTATAAGGTTAGTGGCAAACTTAAATACGCCTGTACCTCGAGCACGAATATTCCTACGCAACGTGATCGAGCAGTAACGTTATAACATCGTCATGGAGAAAATTAATATTAAATTTTAGTACCAAATACGCTCGCAGGGGCGCTGTTTGAAACGTCATACAACTTTTTTTATAAATTATGGCTTTCACCCTTGGTGGCTTTCGACAGATAACAACTGACTGACGTGTGACACGTGGCGCGGCGCCGAACAAAATGACAATGGTCCAAAAACATGCTCACTGCGCAGGTAGGTACACCGTTGTAACTTATATTTATGGTACAACTGTGTGGTATATAAACTGTTCTCAACTCACCGGAGTTGAGCTCCCGGACTAGCGTCGACATGGCGTTGGTGACCGAGTCCGCTGCGTAGAGGAGGTCGCTTCTGAGACTGCGATTGTCTATGCCCACTGGGAAAACAATATACCATGAAACATAGTATTACTAGCATGACAACACTCGTTCATGACGAGTGCAAAAACTTTAATAATCATGAGCTTAAAGGACCGACCACACCGCTGCGTATAAACAGCGATGTGTCGTGGCGTGGGTGGGTGGGCTTTTGACATACATTTTGGCGCGTAAACGGTGCGTCAACGTCTTTCAAAAAACTACACGATGAAAAATGAAATTTAGTAATAAAAAAAAAGAACAGAACTTATTCCATACAATGTTGTTGCTACCTTCAAGCACTTCATAAGCGCCTTTACTATATATACATATACTCACTGGTGGTCGGCCGTTGGTTCTGATGGAAGTTTCTTCCATCATTGCCCATACTTTCCATGCCACCTATAATCATGGAAATTGTTATAATAGTTATGGAATAGTAGGTATTGGAATAGTATTTTTTCATACTCCCACATATTTCATGTCCCTATGGTAGCGGAGTATGAAGGAAATTGGTAATAACAGGGGGATCTCACTCCGCTGTTTAGGTGCGTTCGGCTCCGGCATGCTTCTTGGGCAGGCGCGTGGCATAAGGTCGCCGCTTTTTAACAACTATACTAAGTTACTAAAGGTACTTTATTGAATGAACACACACTGAATCTTAATAAAATAATTTTAATATTAACTATATATGCATACGCAAAAACGGTTTGGCGTCAGCGATGTACATCGCAAATATGAACTGTTGTGTCACATGACAACTTTCAGTTTCCCGTGCAAGCAGATAACAGTAAATTTTGTTCGAGAGTGAGCCATCTGTACATTAGTAGGTACCATTAGTTATTGTCTATCTGTAGTAAAAAAAAACAATTCTATACATAATCCCCTTAGTTTGTAATCTCCTTGTATTGTTTTGTGGTTTTCAATAAATAATATTTGTATTTTATTGTATTGTACATACCAAGACTGTGAGTCATGTCGATGCGTTCGCGCTCGCCGAGAGAGGGCGTTTGCGGCGCACTGCGAACCGTACCCCGAGTACTCGGTTCTCTGCAAAAACATCCATCATCATCATCATCACAAGCCTACTTATGCCCCACCGCTGGGCACAGGCCTAATCTCAGTATGAGAGGACTTGGGCTTTAATTCCCACGCGGGCCTAGGGCCGATTGGGCAGTGTGCAGGTTTCCTCGCGTCGGTTTAGTTCACCCTGAAGCTCAAGATAAATTACAAATTTAATTTCACACATAAATTCCGAAAAACTCACGAGATGCGAGTTTAAAAAGTTTTAAGTCAAGGAATAGGAGTATCGCGCAGCAAAGCTCCGCCGATTCAGTCACATTGTTGAGCTTAGGGGGTAGCTACAGCTTTATCTACGGGTTTCAGGCAGAAAAAGGCAGAATTCTAAACCCTAATCTCAATCAATGCTGAGGGGGGCTGGAACCCTTTTAGTATTCCCCCCCCCCCACGTTAGCGGGAGTAGTGTTGGTGTGTGTTACTATGCGTCTCTCCTCCGACTTATACAAACCTCTCGGGCGCCGTGGGCTGCGGCTGGGCGCCCGGCAGCGGAGGACTCTTCGTGGAGCGCGGAGAAGAGTTAGGTGTAGACCGAGGCGAAGACTGCTGCGTCTGACGGGACAACAATAGTAGTTTATGCAACTAAACTAACTTTTTGTATTATTTATTTTTACGGTCATCCCGTTCGAAATTATTTTTCACAAATTTCAAATTGATGCGTAAATATACAGAAAAATTAATTCTCGAATTGGGGTTCGAACCCAAACCTTTACCATACCGTGGTAACGCGTTAATCCAATTACGCTATCCGAGCAATTGGAAGTTAGCACGAAAAACTTCTATATATTCACGCATCAGATTTTGTTACTTTTAAATTTGATGCGTGAATATATAGAAGTTTTTCGTGCTAACTTCCAATTGCTCGGATAGCGTAATTGGATTAGCGCGTTACCACGGTATGGTAAAGGTTTGGGTTCGAACCCCAATTCGAGAATTATTTTTTCTGGTTTTTCTGTATATTTACGCATCAATTTGAAATTTGTTTATGCAACTGTTACATAATGAGTGTTTTAATTCCTAATTATATAACATACATTACTTCATCTACATACGTATTATAAGTGCTCTAACATGGGTTCATAAGCCGAAGACATAATAAACCTGTCACGAATTTGACCGTTTTTTTTTAATCATAGACAAGACAAACACACCGAGCTGACGTTTCGTATCGACTATTATTTAAATTGATTGTATTGTTTTTTGAAGACGAAAACTGACTGTTGTAATGCTGGTCATTACCTACGGTTTCTGAACGCATTATTGAGGACTTACGAGGGGCGGCTGAAAAGTAATCTACTTAACAATGAAACAAAAGACTGTCGTGGCTAATTTTTTTTTATTTTTCTATATAGTCCCCTGCTAGTAAAATGCACTTATTAAATTTTTCAAATATTGAATTTAAAACATTAAAAAAAAAAAAACTTTCGGTTTGTCGTCAAAAAAGTCAGTAACCAACCGCAGCCTTCATTTCGTCATCGGTCATAAACCTTCGTCCCCTGAGGTCTTTCTTGAGAAGTATAAACAGAAAATAGTCACAGGGGGCTAAATCTGGACTATAAGGGGGGTGGTCAATGGTTTCGAAGCCATTGTCTTTAATTGCTAGCTTCGTTGTGCGGGCGGTAAGCACTGGTGCGTTATCGTGCAAAATCAGAATTCCTTTGCTTAGTTTACCTCGCCGTTTTTCTTTTATTGTCTCTCTTAGTTGATATAGTAAGTTTGAGTAATAATCAGCATTCATTGTAGTTTTCTTCAGTAAATAATCTATGAGCAAAATCCCTTCTGTGTCCCAAAAGATTGTAGCCATAAGTTTACTTGCCGATGGACAGACCTTGAATTTCCGAGGCGGCTTCTCATCCTTAAATTTCCACTGTAACGACTCTTGCTTACTTTCCGGGTCCCATTGTCGAATCCATGTCTCATCATGTGATCGAGGGAACCCCTCCCCCTCGACTCATGTCCAAAAACTCTTCGCAACATTTGACACGCCTCTCCATGTCAAATGCAGTCAACATTCTGGGGACCCAACGTGCACTAACCTTGGACATGTTCAAATGCTCATGAATTATTTCATTGACTCGCTCTTTACTGACGCCCACATCTCTAGCTATCTCCCACTGCTTCACTCGTCGGTCCTCTAATATAATTTTTTTCACCCTGGCTACATTTTCATCGGTGACGGCCGAAACTGGTCTTCCGCTACGAGGATCATCTTCCAGGCTTTCACGACCTAACTTAAACTGCTTTGACCAAAACTTTATAACAAATTCGGAAGAACACGAACTGCCAAACACACGTAACATACGCTGTCTGATCTCCGAAGGCGTATTCCCTTCTTTAGTCAAAAACTTAATCACCGCACGCTGCTCGATTTTATCCATTTTCACTTTTTCTACCGACATGTTTGAAACAATTGTAGGAGACAAATAAACGTGATGCAATAAACAAATGAATGTAATACATTTTGAAAATAGAATAACAAACGAATGTAAATCCATACCAGCCAGCATTATTTTTGCATACATTTCTGACCAAGGAGATTACTTATCAGCCGCCCCTCGTATGATATGGGTGTAGATTAAAAAAAAAGTGTTTCGCTGACTTTATGGAGCATTCCCTTTACCCGCTGCCATCGTAGTCTGTGGTAAAAATAAATACCATAGTGAGCCTCATGTGACCGGCGTTTTAGAATTTGCTGTGTACAATATTGTATTGTGTAGTGATTAGTGCTTTTATTCTTTAAAAATAGATAATCAGAAAGTGATACGCATAAGAAGTTGGTTTAACACCAGTCATGCTTTGCAGTCAGGTTGCTCTATTTTTTATAGCCTGTCTATGGCTTACGGGTGAAACCTTCTTGTTTCAGATCTGATGGAAATTTCCCCTTTCGTCAAATGCGCATCCACCGCTGCAATATATGTCGTTACCTGCGTGTACCCAGTTTGGCATCAATCGATTAATTTCTTTAGTCAATTAATTAATCACGATTCATCATCACCATCAGCCTATTTTAGTCCAGTGCTGGACATAGGCCTCTGATAATGAGCGCCATAGCGCCGTCTTCAGCTTGCCGCATCCAGCATCTGCCTTTCGCAAATCGTCAAACGGCAGACGTAGTGTAGGACGCCCTCCGGCCAGGTGGGATGACGATTTAATCACTATTAAATTTAAAAGTATTACCCCTGTTATTCATAAACCTATATCAACTAAAATGGCGTTAAAGTTCGTTTGTCCTTTTTTGTCACATTGACATTTTCCGTTACTAAGAAGAAGACAAAACCTATTTAGCCAATGGAGGCTTAAGTGACGTTTATGAATAAGGCCGTTAATCTTTAATCAATAATCGCCCATACCTTGAGCATCCGCATGAGGCCCTCGAGCTGCTGCATCAGGTGTTTCCTGGACTCCTGGAGCGAGGACAGGTGCCCTTCCAGCTCGTCCTTGCGCTGGCGCAGCGCTCGCAGTTCAGAGACCAGCGGAGGCGCGGAGCCCGAGCCGCCGGCTGACGCTTCGGCCTCTTGCTGACGCCTGGGTGCATAATATTTACGCTGGAGGCGGCTGACAAGACATATGCGTCTTGTCAGCCGCCTCCACATTGAAGCGAACGCAATGAGTCGCGAGTCAAAAGTTCGCTAGGATCGCTTGTTAGTGTGGTCTATCTGTCATTCTTATTCTGTCAAACTAGATATAAGTTTTAACATGAAACTGCCATGAGACTCAATCACAATGAAATAAAACCCCCAAGTTGGAAGACTGTGTTAAATACTGCGTCAACGGTGAGTGTGAACCAACCTTTACACAGTGATGTGACCAGTGTAGTGTGCTACCCTACATTTGACGAATAAAAATGACGATGAAAACGAGGGTAGCTGTGTGCCGCTGTTAACTGCGCCTAGTAGTTGCGCGAGCAAAGCCGCGGCGCGCAGTGTGTGACTACGAATTAGTCCGAAACATGTCAGGCTAAACTCGACTTATATAATGTGAGTGATCCGTTTTTTCGTTTCATTAGATATAAGTTAGGGTATTCAGGGCAGAAATCATAGCTACCCGGCGCTACGAATGGTTAGCGAGCGTGGATGACATCATCACTATTGCTAACGAATTTTCTCAAGTCGGATGCATAAATACAACTTCCAACTCTCTTCCTTCGGACTTTGGTCCCCAGGCGTAACATCTGCCTGAAGGGAGATCTTTCTACTGAAGTCTTTAACAATAACCTAACCTTATCATTTCAAAATTCAATTCAACTTAGCTTAGAACAATCTCGATTAAACGACTAACTAAATAAGCTCGGTGACTCAAAAATAATCTTGGCCTAGGAAACGAGGGCACGCCACCTAACCCGATCCTGAGCAGTCTCACGCCAGTCACCGGCTTGAAACTGACGCAAAACCACCAAAGCGCCAGCCACGCGATACTTCGGCCGACCAACCGGCCGGCGTCCAGTCGGTCGTCCCAGATACGTCCTCCTGACCCCTCGATCCTCATCAATTCTCAGCCAATGGCCGAGCCAACGACGTCTATGCACTTTAAATTCGCCATTCCTCAATTTCGGCATTCTTGCGGATCCTCCAGGTGCCATCATCTCTTCTGACAGGTCTCGATTAAACGAGCTTTCGATTAAAAAAAGCCACATCTCAATCCGTACACAGATCCACACATACACACACAGGTCAAATTTATACTCGTAACACACCTTTTTTCGCGTCGGGGGTAAAAACTAAACTTGGTGTTCCTACGTACCGGAGCCTGGCGATCTCTCTCATGATCTCCCTGTTCTTGGCTTCGAGCTGCGAGATCAGCTCGCGCTGCTGCCGCGCCGCGTCCACCTCGGACCCTTCCGACGACGACCGACCCTGACAGGGAGATAGATAAAGTTACAACTACAACTCAGAAAGGGTGAAAATCCGCGACATTTTTATTGCTAAATCCAATATCTCCAACTTAGCTAAGAACTATCACGGTTAGAATAGTTTTTCATTAAAAAAGCGAAGTCCAAACCGGTCTACCCGTTTAGGAGCTACGGTACTACAGACAGACACAATGTATACCCGTCGAAATTAAAATAATTACAACACTCCTCTTTCTGCGTCGTCAACACTGTTGAAGTTGGAAGATAGTAAAACCATGAAAACTCCGATTTTGCACAATTAAATTATATTATTTAAAAAAAAAATAGTGTACATTTGCAAAAGTTGAGAGCAAGAGCCGTGCGGCGGTCGCTAAATCTTAGATCGGCACTGTTCGGGATTACTCGGAAATATGTAAAATTTTGACTGCATACCCCGCACCTCTCTCGCCTCTTATACTTCCATTCATACGTGAATTCATGCATTGCGTCGCGAACAAACACATTTACAACAATTCAATTTATATTTAATCTGTCATTCATTGGTGATAAAATGTAACGAAAACCAGAAGACCTATTTAAGATGTAGGTATTGTACATGAAATTGTATGCCAATGCCTAAGTCTATGGTTTAAGTTTAACAAATATGCTAACAAATGTCTGATTCGGCTCTAGGCAAAATAACGTTAGCAAGTATAGGCATGATATATCTACATCTACACTAATATTATAAAGAGGAAAGATTTGTACCTATTTTTGTATGTTTGTAATGAATAGGCTCAAAAAGTACTGGGCCGATTTAAAAAATTCTTTCACCAATAGAATGCTACATTCTTCCAATTTGACATAGGCTACATTTCATTTTGAAAAAAAATAGGGATCCTTGGTAAAATTTGAACAATGTAACCGAAGGTGTAGAAAAATGAGTCTTAAAATGTCTTTCGTCGAATGAGCTGCCGAAACTATTAGCGATAGAACAAAATAATGTACAACAATATTGAAGAACATCATAATGTCTACAAAAAACTCCGCGGTAGCATATGTCCAACTATTGTAGTTATGTCACTACAACAACTTTTTTCATTTTATAATTGTCTACCCCGTGCGAAGCCGGGACGGGCTGCTAGTTAAATAATATAATTAATAATACAATAAAACTTACCAGTTCTGGTGTTAGCGATGCTGACCTCCCAGCACGGGGCTACGTAAAAAAAAATCAGAATAAAACAGTTCTTTTTTTTCAGTAGACAATTAAATAACTCTGAATTGAATTATTGAATCATGTTGCAAGTGATAATCTGATACGTGCTAACTAATATTAGGGAATGAGCAAAACAAAATCTTATCCTTTCGTATGCTTAGTCACGGATCCGTGCCAAATGTAAGGCATGTAGGGATTTTATGGGATCTCCAAAAGTAGGTATTAAAATAAAAGAGACTTCAATGCAGTTTTTTTTTACTTGCCGCATACGAGGGGTTAAGTCCTCTTGTAGCAAAAAACTACACCCAATTTTAGTGTTTAGTTTGTGTCAAAATGCATAGAACTGTCAGGCTCAAAACAAGTATTACCATGGTGCGATTCTCATGCGCCAGGCGGGCGGCGTAGCGCGCGATAAGACGATGCTCGTCATCCACCCCGCGCGACAAGTGCTCCGCTATACCTGCGCGGGACAGGGCAAACATACGGTCAATAAGTTATGGTTAGGCGTGGGGAGCGACTCAACTCTTTTGTTGTTAAAATTCCAGCCGTTCGCTTGAAGCGCTTCGCTTTTTCTTTTGTAATGCGGACTGCTAAGGAATGGGATTCGCTTCCGTCGTCTGTTTTTCCGGATAAATATACAGTTTGGTGCTTTTCAAGGCCAGAGTGAATAGGTTGTTACTGGAACGGTAAGCTATATCTTCAGTCTAATCTGCACTTTCCACCAGGTTCGATGGAGGTCAATCGCTGGTCAGTTTTAACATAACATAACATAAAAATAACTCCCATTATTTAGTACATCTTACATTGTTAAATTAGGTCTTAGGTAGGTTAGGAGCGCGAGTCCAGCGAGCCGGTGTTGCAGTAGCCCGCCGCGTACTCGGCAAGCCGCTGTGTACTCACTGCGGTGCGTGGAGCGCGACGAGCGCGAGTCCAGCGAGCCGGTGTTGACGTAGCCCGCCGCGTACTCGGGGAAGCCGTTGTGCGCGGGCACCGGCGACGGCGGCCTAAACAACAATAATAACACTGTAGAATCTTAAAAGGTGTGGATAATTCTGGCGGAGACGATGCTACACTCCCAGCGCCGGGCTGACGACACGTTATAGCTTGTGATATCGCACCGTGGCACCCGTCCCATCTGCTCCTCATATCTAGTTATGTATGAGCCGTGAGATAAAAATTAGTTAGTGTGTCGTCTGTAGCGACCCTAGCGCCACACGCGGATGACGTAATCGCTGTTCTACATCGCGGTTTTACATGCATAATTAAAACTTCCACTTCAGAGTTCGATCCCCAGGCATAGTTCGGCGGCGCACTCACACGATGTGGCTGAGGTCGATGGTGCGCTCGGGCCGGTCGGGGTAGCGCGGCACCTGCGGGCGCGCGCGCTCCGGCACGCAGCGGAACGACTTGCGGAGCGTCGCGCCGATCTGCTTCGACGGAGATTTCTGGAACAACAGACGACGGTAAATTTTTTTTTCACAAGCGTCTTTCGGTCTCATCATCATCATGTCAGCCGAAAGACGTCCACTGCTGGACGTAGGCCTCCCCCAAGGCTCTCCACTCAGACCGGTCGTGTGCTTACCGCATCCACCGCGGTCCCGCGGTCTCGCGCGTTGCTTTCGGTTTAACGAGCCCCATATACGATACGACTGATCGCAATGACGAATCCATTGTATATGTTAACATCGCTTCATACATTACAATAACGATTAGTCTGAGACGACAGATCGTACCGTATATATGATGTCCTTTACTCGCTAATACTGTCGCCAAGTAACAGTGCTTATAACAACCAACATAGCCCGCAACTAAGCAACGTTGCTGGAAACGTCGATGCATTTAATAATACATTTGTGCCCACAGCCGTCATAGCGCGTTTCTAAAATACTGTATTTTTATTTCTTTATTTTTTAAAGATTGAGTGTGTCTTCTTTGTGTAATTCACCTGTGGTTATGTATTGTAAGAGCTCTGTAGCTTATTTTTAGAAATAAAATTGCCAAGTTTCTTGCGGCGCATTCTTCTTGGCACTCATGGTCTTTCCGAAAGCGCTGGTAGACTAAAAAAAACCGGTTAAGTGCGAGTCGGTCTCGCGCACGAGGGTTCCGTAGAAAGATTTTAACGCTTTTCCCCGTTGTTTTACGAAGTCCAGTGTTAGCAAAGTCCTGCTCCTAAGCAAAATGTACGCAGTGTGGGGTCAACTTATATTGGTCTGTGAAATCTACAGACAAACATAAAAGTTCAAGATTTTGAGACTTTTTTGAGTGGTTGTGCTATAAGAGCTACCTTCATACCAAATTTCAAGTTTCTAGGACAACTGGAAGTACTCTTTAGGATTTCGAATTTCGGCAACTTGTATGTATGGAAATAGCCTTTTTAATGACTGTATCTTTTGATTGCGTTAACTTAGAAGGTTGATTTTTTCACAGCTTCAAGGGACCGCAGGCTTGAGTATTTGATATTAATTTCAGCATGCTACCTCCACGCGTTCCAGAGAAAAAGGGTCTTGACAGACAGACAGACAGACGGACAACAAAGTGGTCCTATAAGGGTTCCGTTTTTTCCTTTTGAGGTACCTACGGAACCCTAAAAAAGACGTGTAAAAGAGCATTCAACTACCTATTTGCTGAATAAAATTTCGAATTTAGAATTGTTGGGCGATCGACTCACGTAATGCGCGTACTCCTTGACCTCGTGCTCGTTGGTGTGGCCCTGGCTGACGCGGCCGCGCCAGAAGCAGTCCTGGCAGAGCGTGTAGTTGGCGCAGCGCGAGCAGCGGTAGCGGAAGCCCGTCAGCGCGCTCAGCCGGCACGCCGAGCACGCCAGCGGGTGGACCACTGCACACACAGTCAGTGGCGTGTCGCTAGCACGGGGGGCACCCGGTCCTGGCATGTTCACTAGGATCACCTATCTCCCTATCCCACCTATCCCTAGTATTTTGTTTGTCCAAATAAACGATTTATTATTATTATTATTATTATCCCTCCCATACGAAATTTGAACTGGGGAATCAATCAATAGGTGATCTTAGTGGACATCACGCCCGGTGCCGATGTTGTAGGCGTCACCTCAAAAACCTTACAATGGATTATATTTTTTATAAACTCGCTGAAACATGAATACACAGAAAAAAAAAACAGAAAAATGCCAACCCCGGGAATCGAACCCGGATCCTCGACACTCCGGGTCGTGTGCTTTTCCCCTACACCACGATTGACATAGAGGAAAAGGCCGAACTTTTTCCATGTATTCAAATCTTAGCACGTTTTTATCACTTTTGTCAGAGACTACCTTAGAATGATCCTGAATGAAAGACAAACTTACTAAACACCTACATATTATTGATACATGTTTTATTAGTGGCGGTTATGCACACTGCCACAGTTTTACGTATTTTGATAAATGCAGAGATGTTCACGGCGGTCGGGTGCCGCCCACCCCTATATATAAGCTACGCCACTGACTACAGTATCTACACAGTTACTGGCGGCGCGGCGAGACGGACGTCAAGTGATTTCTCTGTTTGCTGTGGATCGCGCAAATAAACAGAGAAATCGTACCATTCGCTGGAGTCGTCCGCGGCCTTAGGTTTAATGTTGCTTGCTAATCGCTCTCAATATGATCGACCTTAGCGCACCGCTCGATTACCACATACTTGACAGAGCAGTCGAAATTAAACTGTTAACAAAAAAAAACCTTAGAAAAAAAACGTAAAATAATCCTCTAACATAATGGTAGATAAATAAAATAAAATAAAATGCGTTTATTTCGGACAACAGAAACTAAAGCCTAAAGTTTTATGGCCTAGCACTAAGCAGCAGAAATATGAAGTCGGTGCGGTGCGAGCGGAATACAATACAATACAATACAAATATTCTTTGAATGAAGCACTGACTTCATATTTCTGCTGCTTAGTGCTAGGCCATAAAACTTTAGACTTTAGTTTCTGTTGTCCGAAATAAACGCATTTTATTTTATTTTATTTATTTACCATTATTTTAGAGGATTATTTTACGTTTTTTTTCTAAGGTTTTTTTTTTTGAAGGCGGTTTTACTTTTTTGTTAAAAGATTTTTATTTCACAATTTTACGTTGATTTAACATTTTCAGAATTATCCTCCAACTCCTAACCGTTAAGGTGTTGTACCTTCTATCATCAGCTCATCAATGATGACTACCGGACGCAAATACTTGAATAGCCTTAGAAAATATATGAAACACATGATACATGCCTATAAAATTTGAGGGTTGCCCTCGATTTCCCTGAGATCCCATCATCAGATCATGACTTGGTGACAGTGGGACCACCTCAGGATATACCCTTTCGAATAATGATTTAACATTTTCAGAATTATCCTCCAACTCCTAACCGCTAAGGAGTTGTACCTTCCATCATCAGCTCATCATCATGAGATGACGACTACCAGACGCAAATACTTGAATAACCTTAGAAAATATATGAAACACATAGTATGTGCCTGTAAAATTTGAGGGTTGCCCTTGATTTCCCTGAGATCCCATTATCAGATCATGACTTGGTGACAGTGCGACCACCTCAGGAGTATACCCTTTCGAACAAAAAAAATTTTGAAAATCGGTCTACAATAAACGGAGTAATCGATGAACATACATTAAAAAAAAAACATACAGTGGAACGTAGAACCTCCTCCTTTTTTTGAAGTCGGTTAAAAATGATACACACTTGTATAATGCAAAATCAATCTAAGCGTACCTACATAGAAACACATTATATTTCTTTAATTTCAATTCATCTTAACTCATCTGCTATCAGCATTGGGCCTGCGTGGGCGCCGACCTCTCGCAGCCTACTCAGAGGCTAGCTGTTGCCACGCTTCGGTCCCCGTCATACCATCTCTACACCACGACACCACACGAGCCTCCTGGTCACTCCTGGTTGCTCTACGACGCCTGCGCTCTAGTTTCGCCGTCGCCGGAGAATCCAGACACCCGAGGGAATCAATCCCTGAGATTCTTTATTTCTTTTTACTTGTCAAACTAGCCTATCGATTTTTGTATAAATAAATGTATTAAACTTGCAATTTGTTTCCTTCATAAAAACCCTAGATAGCTAGCTATCTAAAGCAGACTGTTCTCCCCTAACAAAACGGCCTGTGACAGTGGCCCAAGCTCTCTCATTCTGAAAAGAGGCCTGCAGTGGGACGGAAAACAAGTCTGGTGATGATGATGATAATGGGAGTGTCATGTATAGTTTGTTAACTTTTATCCTAAAGTTTAAGATTAGTTTAGTTATTCCATAAATTCATACCGTTTTCGACGCTAGCGAGCCGATGAAGGAGCGGCAGCCACACAAGGCATGGCGGTCCAGGGTCAGACATCAATGTGTCCAGAAAATCGTTCACCGTTATCTTGCCGTTCTATCAAGAAAATTAAAGTTCAAAAATTAGTTAAATGTTTGTTATGCTCTGCTAGAATCATCTGGTTCAATAATGAAGACGATGAACTGAGCTCGGACAGGTCATAGCAAAATAATTGCAACACGGCAATAGAACAAGATTAATAGAGTTGCATGATGTACAGTATTATTTAATTATATTTTTCAATTTCATTATAATAGAGTTCAGGGTAGTTCTCAATCCACTTATTAATAGTTTTTATTTTCACCATATTTAAAATATTTGGTTATTTAATAACCACAAGTAAATCATTTTACTAATTTAAATTGTCACCACAAAACTGTTTCAAGAAAGACACTTTGACAAAACCATGACAGATATGCGACTAAATAAGGTTTAATGTTAAATTACGATAATATCCTCTTTTTAGATAATTATAATCATAAGTATCGACTCTATTGAGTATTGTTCTATTTCCATATCTGTTTTTGCTATGACCTGTCCAAGCTCTGACGATGAATGATAATGTTCAGAAAAATGCTTATAGATACCTGATTGAAAATAGACAGTGCCAAGGAATCATTGTAGCTGAACGAAGGTGATTCATACACTGCAGCAGGCAAAGCCAGTACTTCTCTCAAGTAGTCTGACAATCTCTTCATAAGCAGGTGGCCATTGCCATCTGATAGTTGGGAGAATATATCTGGAATGATAATTCTTTATTATACAAATGCATGAATATTATTTTTGAAGTAAAAATGTGTTGATTGATTTTTATTACTGTTATTTAAAATTTGACATGACTTAGGACACTTAGGTGCCCAGCCTTTATAGTCAGGTGATATTATAATATAAATTAAAAATATATCTTTGTGTCAGGTAAACGGAAACCAAAGTTATCTTAAAAAGAGGTTTAGATTTTCCTTTTAGGATGGAAGCCTAAAAAATACTTACATCTCAATTTATCCATTAGTTTCCCAGCACACATGGTGGCTAGTGCCACTTTGATTGAGAACACTCTTATCTTGCCCACATTTTCACTGAAACAATAAAATTTATATGAATAAGCGTTGGGTTGTTGTTATGTGTTGTACTGGTATTATTATAAAGGGTGATTTGATTACAAACCAGAGTAAGGAAGATAAGGTCAACATTTTACAGCACATGCTCACATGACATACTTTTTTCAGTGTAACAATTTTGACCTCTACTCTTAAAGCAACCATCTGTCAGACTTTATAAACCGAATGACCAACATATCTTTAAATGGAGAGGAGAACGTCATCAATAAAAAAATGTGTAATTTATTTTGTTACCATTTAAAACCACTGTATGTACAGTCGAGTTCTCCAATATCTATACAGTCAACAGTCCAAAAATATCTACACATAGACCTTATTGCCAGTTACATAAGGTCTGTGTTTAGATATTTATGAACCGTTGGCTGTACAGATATTGGAGAACTCGACTGTACATACCATATTCATCTTAGTAAACAAACTCACAAAGTGTATAATACAAACTATGATAATGTGGTGTCAATTTCACTTAGGAAGGTCAAATGTATCTGATAACTTGCAGCCTTGACTTCCTTCATTATAAATAGCTCTAAAGATTTTTTTTATTTGATTCTAGTAGACTAACTGACACACTCATAGACACAAATCAACATTTAACTGCATTATAACGACTAATTTGGATACATACTATATTTTATGATAATTCACATATCTGAGTGTGCCAGTAGCTAAAACAACCAATAATAATACTAAAGCTTTTGTAATGGCACATAAGGCAATGCATTGTCCATCTTTAATATGCGAATTCATTTAGTACTTACCTACTACCACAACATAAACATAACTCAGACAAACACTATTATTTGCACAACAGGATCTATTTTTATTTACAAGCCACACTTTACTTGCTATATGTAATTAAACCAATTATGTTAATAAGTCAATTACTCACCCAGTACTATATGCAGAGAGTAACCAATTCAGGAGAAGTGCAGAGCACGCTTCAACTGAGACTTGGTGCGCTGGTGGCAAACGTTTGTTCAAATTGTGGTAGAGTGATGACACTAGAGTCTCCAGACGTGTGACGTTCACACATGCATTAGGTTCAAGAGTGTTCAGAGCATTCTCACGGAATGCTTCTATTACATTCCATATGTCAATTACATGCACTGAAAGAAATAATTACAACATTATTAAAAAAAAAAATTAACCATGACATTGAATCTTTGATAAAAGCTTGTTTTACAACTCTGAAAATTAATTACTATTCTTACCTGATCTTGGCTACATATTCACAGGATAAATAAATAGTTTTAATAATTATGTAAGCACCTTTTGCTTTAATAGCTACAAACTTAGATTTAGAGAGAGAAAGTCTCATGTTGTGGAATATTTCATACATAGCACACTTCAGCAGGAAAGATACAACATAACATAAGTGTAATTAAACAAGTTAGGTATTTTCACAACAACTTTCACAATAAAGAATATAAAATCAGTACATCACTCACAGTTACACTTCTTTTGGACATATCGGAGCTTGCAGGCCGTTCTATATGAAGCAAATCGGATAAGGTCAAAGTTCTGCTCCCTCATCTCCTGGTGCAACTGAGAGCGCGGGTCCGAGCCCCCAACACTCGCGTTGGGCATTCCGCCCATACTGTCACGCTCAAGAGACATTCTGACTCCTACAAACAATTAATTGGTCAAAACAAGCTCAAAAAATAAGTACTATCCTTATCCCGTCACAAAGAGACGTGCCTAAATATCTTTTGTTTATGTATTTGGATAATTGAAAGCCATCACAGCTTGCCAACTAATTTAAAAGAAAACTGATAACTGACGCGAATGTAGAAGCGTCCAGTTGAGGGAAAAAAATGCGTTTACTCCACCTGTTACGGTCAAACATTACACACACCTGCTATTAGCGGTTAACTCATAATTTTGTTGACATAGCGATAATGAATTCACGGCGCGACGGCTAATATTTTCGTAGTTATATCGATTCTTAGACACTAATTTAGCGATATTTTTGTCTGGTTATTTATATCACGATTTAACACTAAAAGTACGCAGCGACACAGTATCATACGTATTTTCTCGACTAATACCAATATAATTAATGCTTTCCCGGTGCTTAATGTTATGAATACGTAATAAAGCACATTACTTCAGCTAATAAATTAAGAAATCTTGGAATCAACATGACAAGTCTGCCATTGATAGTACGTTCCGTATTTCCTTTCTATTTAAGTATAACATTAATCAATGAAATTATCTAAAATTAAACATGATCAAGTAACTGTAAATAAAACAAACGCGTAAATTTTATAAAAATTGGTAGATGATGTAATTGAATCAACAAAAATTTTTGATATCATTAATTAACAACTTTTGTGCTTCAATTAAATGGAATGTGGCTTTATAGGTATGCGTATAATGAAATCACTTCCTTAGTGTGTAGCCAGAAAATTTCTGGCAGAAAATTGGTCATGAACTTAAAACCTAAAATCCTTCCCTCAATTCAATTAAAATCTGCTGAATTAAATAAAAAAATACACATGCAAATAATATTTAAGGCTGTCTTCTAAATTATTTTATTGTACCAATTTTGTTTCTACTCGTTTTAGTAACCTGGTAACATTTAATTAAGCCGCCATCTTTAACTTACACAAAGTTGTAAATTGGTTGTGAATTAAAATTTGGGTTTTGTTTGTTATAGGTCAGTTAGACGTAGATAATATTCGTTATTGCTTTAATATGACAAGTGGGAAGCGCCAGGACGTCATCTCTGTTTAAAAAATAATGTGCAAAAATGATTCGATGTATTGGATTGTGGTAAGTACATAAGTATGTTTTTATTTATTCTAAAGTTTTCCTTATTTTTGCATACGCTTCCTTGCTTAGTTTTTATTTGTAATGTATGTATTTAAAGGTATCACGGTATTAACAGGACACCAATGTAGGTTCAGGGAAAGTACACAAGGGCGCTTTAAGTTTTCGTGGCATGTACCATACATTAAGTACATAGGTAGTTAAGTATTGGACAAGTATAAAAAAAAGCTTGTACTTCATATTTTCTCTCACGTCTTGCCATGTACTTACATGCAAAACGATTTTTAGTAGTAAGTACCTAATCGAATAGGGTCCCGTTTAGCGATGGGATAGTCGAGTTGTCTAATTCGAATCACTCGAATCAATCAGGCACTGCGAGTTGATTCGAATCAAGTTCCTTCGCAATTCGGCGACTCATATACGCCAACTCGAATACGCCGAACTCGACTCGACTCGCCGACTCCCGGACTGGGTGAACGCCATCCGGTTGATCCGAGTCGAGTCAACTCGTATTCTGATTCGAATCAACTCCGACATCCGAGTTGGAAAACGGTCGACTCGTAACATCGCTAGTCCCGTTGGTACCCATTAGACACGGAACCCTAAAAAATCCCAAAATGTACGTTGTCATAGATAACAGACGAACGAAAGATTAGGTACCTACCTACTTAGGTATCATAATTAAATTCAGGTTAGTACTTACTAGGTTGTACTTTTAGGTTAGTACTTGAGTACTTACTTTTTTTCCAAATTTTTTTTTGCAATTTCTAATGAAATGATACTTAGTTGGAATAAATTAGAAAGTGATTTATTTTCGTACTCAACTTATTTTACCTTTACACAATCAAAGTGATAATAATTATAGGTATATAGGTAGGTACGTACAAAAAAACGAAGGTGGTATACAGTTATCTATGACATTTATTTATAAATGAATGAACACAGTTTTACATTAAGTTCTGCGGAAATTTCTAAAATATAATTACGTATTATTTACAACTTCTAATATATTTATCGCACAACATTAATAATCTTTATAGATTTGTTTTTACTCACCCGGAGCATTGCTATTCAATACACGAACAATTTATATATTTTACATAACTATTAATTTTATGTAACCCTTTCAATCATGTATTTTAAGTCTTAAAAAGAATAAGTAGGTACGGTAAGAAATGTACTTATTTCATTAAACGACATATTCGTCTTCCAATGGGTCCAGGAGTTTTTTTTCCGATACCGTCTAAAGAAATAAAAAGTACCTAGGCGTAAAACTGACTTTCTCTCCCTCATACACTCTCTCATGCGCTGCTAAGCGTGAGATACGGTAAGGGTATATATCATATTTGATTTGCGGTAGGTAACTATTACAAGTTATCCTGATGGTAAATACAGATCCCGCCCAGACTCTACCATAGGTACTTACTTACAAGGATGTCTAGGCCGTGGTATTTAGGTCTAGATATTTTATCTTAGTCCTAGATTATTATTGTGCTATATTTTTAGCGATAGCATACTCACCGGCACAATTAACCGCCCACCGTATTTTACAATAAACAGTAAACAATCTAATAATAACTGTTAGGAATTTCGATAGCACTTAAGAATTATAAAGGGAGCTCTCATTTATCCACTTCCGATATAAGTAAATATGTATTGAAAGAATAGAATACAGAAGACACAATTTAAAAAAATATTAAAAGGACAGGCAATAGGCGGTCTTATAGCGTTATAGCTAAAGAGCAATATTTTCTTGATTAAGGCCGTAACTGTACATTTGCCCTTGAGTTATTTTACTTGATTGTTTTTTATATACTTTACTCACAATTATAGTACACGTGTCGTTACACACTTTTTTTTTAACCAAATTGTTCCGTAGTAAAACTTTTATTAAACTACTAATCAAAGGTCAACAAATTAATGGCCAGTAAGTACAGTACCTTACCTACATGAGTAGGTCTGTACAAAATACGATACGTTATTAACAATCTATTTTGTTGTTTAATATATGTATGTATCGATATTTACATTCATAGTCGATAAAAAAATAAGAACTTTCTATAATAATAATAATTCAAAAATGCTACCAAAGTTCCGGACTCTGTATACATATAGTAAAGTACCTCTACATCCAAAATGACTACTAATTAAAATTCAATAGTACCTAATATTTCTTTGCACAACTTGCATAATACCAGTTCTAGTTGGCTAAACCAGCTATTTATTTAGTTATGTTTAAACGATATCGCTAATGAATTTTGTGTGACTTACTGCGTCATTATCATTATGTCATACTTTATCTTTGTTAGATTAAATTCGTCTTAACTGCAGAAAGTTTTTTCACGAGTTGTATTTTAGTAAACTTGGTTAAGTAAGACTGCTAGTGTTAAATAATTCCATACTGAAATCAGTTAACCCTTTCGGCGCGCATGATGCCCATGTGCTTCATGGGATTGCAGTTTCTTGTGCGCGCATGATTCAAGTACCGTATTAAAAAAAATAGAATTTAATTAAACGTTATTTTTAATTGCATCTTATTTAAACTACTGCGACGAAATACAGTTTTCAATTAAAAAAAAAACGTTAGACGTCTTATAAAAATATTTTTAAGCATACAAATGGCAAAATATAATTATATATGTGAGTAAATATGTTTATTCAGGTAAACATTATGTACAAAATTATTGTGTATGTCACAGATTTGTTAGCGAGCTTGGTCCGAATCGGGACGATATATTGGTTACGTAATACGTTGTTTAGGCTTTCATATGTACAATATTAACATTTCTAATATTTCTAACATCGATTATATACGGTTTTAATCATGATACCGCTTTGAGATTTTTGGTTTTACCTACATGCAAAATAATTTTAATAGGCTTCCGTGGCTCGAATTTCACTAGAATTCAAAAAATAGACTATTATTTTTAAGCTTCTTTATATAAGTACTTACTTTTCGTCAACATTATCATTTTACATATATTATAATTATTTATAACACACTCGCGACGAGTTCAAATTATTAGTTCTCTAAGTAAATTTAATGGTAAGTACATCAAAATATACTTGAACTAATATGTACATTTATTTTCATGAGCTCGCACCATATACTCTAAAAAGTACTTAGGTACTCATATTATTTTCTACGTAATTATTAATTACATATTTTTGTGACACCAAATTAAAAAGTTTATGATAGGTTGGCACCTTCAATAGTTAGGTACTTGAAAAAACTCGTATAGTTAAAGAGAGTTTTATTATGGCGAATGGGCCCGCGTGGGAACTATAGTCCAAGCCCTCTTATTCTGAGAGGAGGCTTGTGCCCAGCAGTGGGACGTTAATAAAGCTAATGACTATGATGAGTTAAAGACATAGCCATCGTCAGAGTAAAGTAACGTCAAAGAAGGATGTTAGCTAAGTTTATTATACTTTCACCTATCTGTAAGTATTCATTTGGGTCCTGCCCTTATTCATTTGCGTTTGCTTGTTCGTCT
This sequence comes from Clepsis dumicolana, assembly GCA_963691665.1. NCBI lineage: Eukaryota > Metazoa > Arthropoda > Insecta > Lepidoptera > Tortricidae > Clepsis > Clepsis dumicolana. The sequence goes on from OY829526.1 coordinate 6,283,731, forward strand.
GCTTTAGTATCTATATATCTGATCATGTCAATAATGTGCTCACATTTAGACTGCTTGCATCTGTTGCCACACCCAGTTTTGATCTTGTTTTGATTGATCCCTTTCTACCTATTAGAAAAGGGATGCACAACTAAGAAACGACTGAGAAAAGCAAGTTTGTTTTTACGATTTCATCAATTTAAACGTAAAGCCAATGTCGCCAGGAGAAGCGGCTGACTGGAGCCCCGCCTCGGATAGCCTCGTGCTCGGATTCTGGTGATATGCAGCATGCTATCCGCTGTAAAATGAAATAATGTGTAAATTAATGCTTATGTTTAATATAAATGGTATGTACAATCTTAAACAGGTGAATGATTACTTGCGCCAAATTACTAGTCTACTTAGATGGTTCTAATACTGTTCTGAGCATGCGATTTTTTTTTAATTTTGATCCTGATACTTATATTAAATTTGTATTTGACTGATGTAATGTATGTAACTGGGCAAGAAATAATTATTATTCGAGATCATTTTGCAGATGTTTTGCAGAAATAAATGCCAAATCCAGATATCTCTTTAAATACGAATATTAACCTCTCTGAAAGTCCCAGGCGTAGTGAGGAGTTTGTAAAAGGCAACGACCGGGATCATCAAGATGGATGAGCAAGCGAGCCCCCAGCCCAACACCTCGGCCCACCTCGGATACGTATAGTGCTGGTACTGTAGTGGTTGCTGGTAGAGAAGTCCGAAGACCACCACACCCTGGAAATATTTAAGACGACAGTGGCTATAGAAATATAAAATGGAAAACTAAAAGCTTCTCAAGGTAGGTAGGTACGGAAAATTATTGATGTTGCTTTTTTGAACTGTAAAATTATAATTAATTGAATAACTCGTGTACATTTTAAGAAATGTATACTTACTATGATAAATATAGGACTGACGAATTTCCAACATATTCTCCAGTACAGGCCAGGTCTAAAGCCGAGCATTTCTTCGACATCGTCACCAAATCTTTTCAGTCCTAAAAACAGCACAAACATTATTTTTAAATTAAATAAATAAATATCAAATATCATGGGACAAATTGACACCAAGTGACCTAGTCTCAAACTAGGCAAAGCCTGTACTATGGGTACTAGACAACGGATAAACATACTTATATAGATAAATAAATTTGCCCCGACCGGGATTCGAACCCGGGACCTCAAGCTTCATAGTCAGGGTCGCTAACCACTAGGCCATCCGGTCGTCAAATTATACGTATATAAACTCAAATAGCGTTCATGGTTCACTCCACGAGAAAAAAAAATCTTGATAATGGTTGATTGTGCAATACTCTCAAATCTGGATCTGGGTTTCAAAATTTTTGTGAAATGTAGCTGACACCACATCATTAACAGTTGCTTACCGTAGAACCAAGACACTGCCACAGCTTCAAACAACGCTGAACATAGCAGAGATATGCCTGCGGCGTATGTGTCCAGCAGATGGAACATATAAATGCCACCCTGGAAAATAAAACAAGATTTAAGTACTCGTATTTGATGATTGATCGAATCATCGGTCATGCTTACGAATGTTAAAAGTACTAAGTACATGTCGCAAAGTCAACATCTACGATTACTGGATGTAAAAAGTGTGAGTCTGTGAAGGCTAGCTAAAGGACGATTACTCACTGGTGTGATGTTGATACAAGCGACGCAAAAAGAAACGCACACGACCAGCAAGGTAAAGTGTTCACGGCGCAGCCAATGTGCGCCGCTCGCTCGCGCCTGATCCAGCAACCCCGTTATTACACACTCTAGGCCTCCCATCTGAAACAAGCACATAATCTAAAACACCAAAAAGGTGCAAAGCAAACATCTGTGCACACTTGTATAATTCTTCAAACATCAACTTTTTTGTTTATGGCAAAAAAGTTGACTTAGTTTACTTAGCTCCCGTTGCTAAACTTCCTACACCGTGGGCTTTTTTAGGCGTAGGCAAACGGTACAAGATCGTGCGTGAAAGACATGGCGAATGCCTAAGCGAAGCCGAGCGCGTTAGGCAATTAAAAAGGCCTCGCTCGTGGGAATTTACCAAACTCCGTCCTCCCTTTTCTACACCATGAAGCCTGCATGCATAATTTGGGCTGGTCAACGGCTTGCGTTTGACCTTGATGAGTCAATTAGCCAGGACTTACGTATTAAGAAGACGAAATCGCGTTTCTTAAAGCTCACCCCAGAATCCAAACCAAGCATGATAAGCATGAAAAAGAACAGCATCGCCCAAATACTGGCTCCAGGAAGAGTAGCCACGGCCTCGGGATAAACTTGAAAAACGAGACCAGGTCCTGGAATTTGAAAAAAAAACTAAAGTCCCTACTAGAATTGACTAGAATTTTAACGGTCTTTGAAGATAAGTTAGGTACATAGTCCACCCTCGATAATAATATTACCTTCAGTAGCCACAGAGGAAATGGGAACGCCTTGCTTGTGGGACATAAACCCGAGATATGTAAAGATGACGAATCCTGAGAAGAATGATGTGAAGCAATTCACTAAAGTTGTCACCAGGCAGTCCCTGCAAACATTTTGGTCAGTTAAAAAGATTGGAAATTATGAAATATACTTAGGTGCAAAAAACTCATGCGTGCATTAGTACAAAGGTAGATGGTTTCGCAGAAGTTCACCTGTAGCAGTTATTATGAAATGTGTTATAACTCGCATAAGACAAATGAACGCCGAAACCAGCTCCCACCGAGTAGAATATCTGGACTGCAGCATCCACCCACACCTGAAATCAATGTTTAATTTAAGTTGTGTATATGTATACTTCCATTTTATTATACTTCTATAGAAGGTAGGTAAATAAATTAAGTATAAGACTAACAACGCAAATATACGTTATAATAATGTAAAAGTATAACCCAAATAGATAAAACGGAGAGATAAAAAATCTTATTGTAATGAACCACACAGACGTACAACTTGCTTAAGAGCCGGGAGAAGTGAGGTGTGGGGAGATCACAAATGTTGATCGCGTATTACCTGCTTTGCTCTAACTGCGTCTCAAATTCGCTTTGGCACTGCAAATCCCAATTAAATTGTTAGCATATAAGTTCTTGAATCTCACCTGGGTATCCTTCAGCCTATTCAGCTCGGGCTGCAGATAGTAAGCGATGCCTCTCGTAGCTCCGGGCAGTAGTAAGCCTCTCACGAGAAGGATGGACAACACAACGTACGGCATGGTCGCAGTCATCCAGACTACCTTACCTGGGCGCGTAGTAAAAATGAAGGTGAGACAAGACAACGCTAATGATAAAAGTAAGGGATAGAGCTGTATGTAACGTACCAAATAAACGTGTATCTACCTTTCTACCTAGTACAACTTCCCACGCACACGTTCCAGTCGTGAATTGGAGCGGTGCGACAAAAATGTGTGCAGAACTTTTGATCTGATATTGTGGAAAAGACTCGTTAACGAACTAGAACTATACTTAGGTATAGCAGTCTGGTTACAATTTTCGATAAGTTCTGACTTTGGATTATGAAAATCGCAATGTGTGTCACTTTTACAAATTATGAAGTCCTACGTGAAAACTAAGTATAGATGTAGAGTCGACATTGTCAAGAATTAAGTTACACTGATCTAATTAATTAGTAATACATAGCTTACCAGAACTCTTGACTCCTTTGAAGAGCGAGAGGTAGAGCGTGACGTACACTATAGCGAGGCAGAGAGCTAATTGCCATTTTGGGAAGCCCAAGTCATTCAGGCCTTCGGAGTACTGCATCTCAAGGACAGCTCGACTAAAACCAATGAAATGAAAACACATTATGCGGTTACTTAAAGGTTGTAGGCAAGAAAACGCAATTGAGCGTCTCATTTGTACCGTAATATTTTACCTACTCGAAACTCTCACTAGATATTAATTATGAACTAAACTTACTGGAAAAATTCAGAAGCTGGTGTGAAGTGCGACAACGGTCCCTGATAAAGCACCTCGGTTTTGTTGGTGGTGTTGTGTCTTGTGGCATCCCAGCATTGCTCGGTGTTCCACGAGTTGTCGCAATGTAGCCACGGTAGTTCGGAACGGGCTGACGATACCAGGAAGTATAAAGCCCAGCCTGAAGAAATTTTATCAAAACGTTATACAAACTCCTTAATGAAATTATGTAATACCATGGAATACCTACAAAGAAATGCCACCGTCTATGGTATAAGCGCACTACCTAGAAAAGGGCTGATGGTACTGAAAGTAGAAGCCCCCAGCCTGAGGAAGTTTAATCCAGTAACTAACTGCAGTACTTACTGAAGTTTCTTAAAAGGCTCCGAGTATAAATAAACGACGAAGTGTGGCGATAAAGTCTTAATAACTATTTTGGTGTGAAGGCATCGTAGAGTGAAACCGCAGCTACGCAAATTATCCAGCAATATAAAACATTACTTCTGATTTTTCGAAGTAGTTACGCAGTCAACCAATCGAATATATCGATTGTTGTTGCACCACGAAGAATCTGAATGTGGATTGTACGATGCCTACTAGATAAGTACCTTGAAAACTTTACAACTTATGTAGTAGATAGGTAAATACAGTTAACGTGTAACAGTCAAAATTAAAATCCATTAGCCCTTGCAGAGTTAAAATTAAATGTTGGTACACCGGGCCGACATACTCGCACTTACATAATAACCACAAACATAATTTGTCGCCATTTGCCGTATAGTCCATTTAAAACCACATTTCCTGTAATTCCCATTTCACGGCTAGTAGTTGGCTGCTATTTTCATTTGGAAGTTTTCCAGCGCGCCCTAGGGACCCTGTTTGAACGGGCAGCCCTGACTAAATGACGTGCCGTTTAAAATATTACCTTCGTCGTTCTGTTAGCTGTTACATGACTTATGGTTATGGTTATGATTATGACCGTGAGCTTTACACTTAGCTACATGTATTAAAATTATACCTGCTTATTAAGTTTTATTGGAATATTAGTTACATATCTGTATTTTTTACAAGATTAATTAAAACGTAGCTTCGATATCAAATTAGACCCCGAACTACCGAACTGTCGAAACTTAATCAGAATTTCTGCTGCAGTTTGAAAACTTAACAAATAGACAGTTGAACGACAATTCCAAAAACCATTTGTTTTGAGTTCGAATGCCATTAGTTCGTTAAATATGATTATGTCATAATTTTCTATCTTAAAATGATCTAAAAATAACAATAGGTAATGGAAGTAATAAATACTCGTAAGTATGCAATAAACTTACCTATAATAACATTGTAATAGAACGAGACGTAAAATGCAACCATGACTGCACAGAATCCTACACCTGAAAGATAAGTTCAATTTAATACAAGTTAGTGGAAGCAAAATTGAGGATACTTCATCTGCAATGCAATTCTGCGAATTTGCAAATGCAGTTCTCTAATGGAAAACTAAGTAGCATTTATTGCATGCAATAAACATCAACTTTATACAAAATAACGTAAAATTTAACATTAGATTTCTCTATGTATGTGACTGTTAGGTTTGTCTGTTTAAATGTTTGTACGAAAGTAATTGATAAAAGTTGAGGACGCCATGCCTCGCCTGCTTTTTGACTAACTCATGTACGTTAAGAGCATTATGAATAATTTTGAATAGGTATAATAACTTACGAAGTTTTTTCTTCAAAGCTAAAGCTAAAACTAAAGCCAAGACTGTTATTAAACAAACTTTTTTAATATTCCTTGGTATCTACCTACGCGTAACGATAATGAAATTTTGATGTTGTGTCCCTCGGTACCTTAATCAAAAATAAGACATGGTTTTCGAAATTTTATGCGACAAGAAATTGTAAAAGAGTTCGTGAAATTTATACTCTTGACCCTTAAGTGCCTACCTATTCAAAATTGTTATATTTGTGTTATGTATTATCCTGTTATTATAAATTTATACTCTTGACCCTTAAGTGCCTACCTATTCAAAATTGTTATATTTGTGTTATGTATTATCCTGTTATTATAAATTTTTACTCTTGACCCTTAAGTGCCTACCTATTCAAAATTGTTATAATTGTGTTATGTATTATTCTGTTATTATAAATTTAAACTCTTGACCCTTAAGTGCCTACCTATTCAAAATTGTTATATTTGTGTTATGTATTATCCTGTTATTATAAATTTATACTCTTGACCCTTAAGTGCCTACCTATTCAAAATTGTTATATTTGTGTTATGTATTATCCTGTTATTATAAATGTATACTCTTGACCCTTAAGTGCCTACCTATTCAAAATTGTTATATTTGTGTTATGTATTATCCTGTTATTATAATCCTACCGTTATGATTGACGTAAACAAGTAATACCTTTAAAAAGCGGACAAATCTTCCAGAGTGTGATGGGTCCTTGCCGGTTGTACTGACCAAGTATCAATTCCATGTAGAACAAAGGGACGGCCCCGAATATTAACATCAACGTGTAGGGTATAAGGAAGGCCCCTGAAATTAAAAAGAAATATAAAGCCCTGGACATACATAGTAGTCATTTTATTTGGTTTACCATTTAAATTGGTAATTTGACGCGGTAATGCGTTTAATGGTCAGCCATTAAGAATTCGTTGAGACTTGGAGAGAGTGCGAAACAGACAGGTACTTACCATTATAATCTAAACAGTACCGCGGAATGGAGCTTAGGTAAAATACGACACGGGTATGACTTACCACCACCGTTCCTATAGCAGAGGTAAGGAAAACGCCACACATTAGCCAGATCAACTGCAAAACCAATAATGGAGAGCAGAAAGTCTGCTCCCGTACCCCACGTCTCTCGCCCGTCGTCTGCTTCTGTACAGAATAAGCACAATACTTATTTTACCCTTATTACCCTTGTTACAATCATAGCAATCCTACAGTCAAGAACGATTAAACTAAGAAGACTGACAATGTCTAACCAATATTGTGGTCCTTTAAAATAATTAGTCTGCATCTATAACTGTTTCACTATAGAGAGATCTAGGTCCCATTGATTTCATATAACACTTCGACTTCTTAGACGTTTTGAATGGCTACTTATACGAAATGAATGGCACAGAGACATTGAAACTAGTGCAGCAGGCTTATAATTTTAAAAGACTTGGCATCCCTTTTGATTTACAGTAGGTACGAAAATATGCATTGAATGACTTAAAAGGAAACTTCAGAATAAAGTAACTTACCTGGCTTAATGCTAGTAGATCTAATCTTTTTCGATGCATCATTGTAATATGTCTCCTCTTCTACTTGAATTTTTGGCTCCTCTGTAGACAAATACACGGAGACTCTAAATAGGATATAGCATGGCTCGTTGTCTAGAGATAGATAACTACTTATATTTTTTAGTAAATCATTACAGTGTACTTGTTGAAATACTCAATCCAGGAAATCCAGTGACCTCAAATCTAATAATTCAACAGCTATTTCATTTAAAGTTTATAAAACATTTTAAAAACAAGTTTCGGCTTATACCTAGGTACTTTTAAAATACTCACTGAAACATGAATACACAGAAAATGCTAATCCCGGGAATCGGGAAAAATAAAAAATTGGAAAAAGAAATCAAAAAGATACTCCAATTAAGATCATGAAGTTTCCGCTTTCCAGGATGCCATGAGTCCAATATAGGTAGGTATGTTGTACAAGAAAGTCGTCCTAAAATAAAGTTTAACTTACTCTTATAACAAGATAGGGTGACGACTGATCCCTTTGTAGATATATTGTTATCTGGGGAAGAAATAAAAACAATTAACGTAATTCTCGTCTCCGCTATGTTTTCACGGCTTAAGAATAAACATTTAGGTTTTGATTCCTAAAATATATTAGCACAACAACAATAAACGCTATGACATAAAATCAAATACTGATAAAGCTTTATTCTTGACTTTTTAGAGGTGAAAACCTCTAAAAAGTCAAGAATAAACTCTGCATTAAATGTCTCTGACTAGGTACCTACATTCTATACAATCTAGGTAATTAACAACTACGACATCCAAGCACTTAAATTTCTTATCACACAAAAAGCAACATGCTCCACGCACATCACGCTAGCCGGTGGCCAGCACCTCGGATACCGCGCATTCCGCACCCTTAATAGAGATACCGATGTGAATCCGCAATACCGGATAATAGGATGCCACTGGGGAAAAATTTCGCAATAATTCCGCACCTCTATTGGAATTCAAAAACGGATCGCTAATGGAGTGCGGATTCCGACGCGGAGGCATTCGGTAATTGAACTCTAGCTATGAATGCATTGATGGGGTTTCCGCTTTAATTTCTGATCAGATTAAATTAAAGATGGCGGCGTCTTCTTAATCTAGATCAGACTCAGCTTAGAATAAGTTTGATTCTTTACGCAAATTCGATAATTTTTTGAGCATTGAACGATTTTTGTTGGCGTGTTAAAATAGTTCGGAACAGTGCCCTAAGCACGACTTGTCGAATCCTGCGTCACGTAAAATCGAATAGTAAACTATAACGAATTTGTATGACGTTTGGAACAGCGCCCGCCCGTGAGCGTATTTGGAACTAAAATTTAGTATGAGATTTCTCCACCTCGATACGATAACCGTAACGTAACGCAGGATTCGACAAGTCGTGCTTATAGCACTGAACAAGTATTGGCCGTGTAAACGTTTTGAGCTCAATCGAACCTGGGCTTTGTTAAAAAATATCAAATAACTGTTTTGTAATTGCTACCACCATACTAATAATTCCGATTAAATACAAATCCAACTTTTTGAATTTATTTCCAATAAAAAAATTACTGTTTATTCCATACTAATTAATAAAAGTTCTCCACGGTCACACTAAGTAAGTACCTACCTACGAAACTTTATGGTGCATCCGATAAACAAGGCCCGCCTTGGCAGAGTCCTTCAAAGTTTTCCTATTCCTCGAGCTAGAGTGTCTATTTTAAAATTTAAAATTAATGGCGTTAAGAAAAAATTAACTTTTTAATTTACCGATGATATGCTAATGATAACGTTAATGGAGGTTTTATTAATTAAAAAAACTGGCATGCGTATACCATAGCCAATAATCCTATTATTTTTAAGGGGATAGAATTTAATCGTATTGAGAAACAGCATGTCTTAAGTATCACAATTTGCCAAGTCTCATTATTTGACAGCTTACATATTAACACGAAGGCAGGAAGTAAAAGGAAAAGGCTGTCAGATTGTGATGAATGAAATACTGCAGGTAAGGTGCACGCGTCAACCTCCAGATGGGATGGAAACAGACATTTTCCAATAGAGAAAAGCAAGATATGAAAGCTTTTCTCTAATCGCTGTTCGATCGTCACTTGTGTATTTTTAATTACAGTTAGTGGGCATTACAAAAGCTCTCCAATATCCTTCAACGTTTTTCTAGTAATTCAAAACAATTGAATGTCTGATCGAAATTTTTAATTTGCCCAAAAGTCTGTCGACGTAAATGATGGGGCTCCAGGCTGTCCCCGAGGCCCCGAAGAAGACATTTAGACGAATATTTTAAATCATCATTGGACCGAGCCGCGCGCTTCAATGGATTTTTTGATTGATTGCAATGAAAAAGGTGGCTAGATAATCTTTATTTAATCGGAGAGGTTCGATTTTAATAAACTATTTTATACATTGTTAGGAATAAACAGAAAAATCGTTTCCATATTAGCGCAGCAGGTTTGACTAATAAAATGTTTTCAAGCGGTTCAGTTTGCCTGCAATAATATTCACTTAGCCTTGCTATGAAACGATAATACTTAAATAGTCCGATACAAGACACAATAGGCTTTAAATTGTGCAATAAGTTTTAATAAAGGGAAATATTGCGTTCCTAGACTCTACATTGAGTGCCAAGGTCGCAACGCTGCAAGTTCCATGTTATTGCCTCTTCACTTCCGTCTTGTTCTGATTACCTTGTATCAGCTGGTTTTAAATTAAATATGAAAGCCTTCTAGCAAGTTTACAAGTTATTAAATTACATGTTGGTGTTTATACAAGAAGATAATTCAGACACGAATTGAACAGAATGAAGATGGATTGCACTTGAGAGGGCAAGATGACAAGTAACTTTTTGAGCCAGCTGGGGCAATATGTTGAGTGTCAAATTATAAACGAGAACTTGTAAATTGAAACTGCAGTGTAAGTTACTGAAGTTAGTTTGACTTTGATATACAAACATTACATTCTCGTTGTGTTTCATTGATATACTAAGTAAAATAATGTATGTATGTATGAATGTATATCTCTTTATTGCACATAAAACAAAAAAAATAATGCCAATAAAGTTCGCGTAGCTATTTTCGTAGCACGTCTACAGTGTTCGTAGCAGCGTCTACGCTGTTCGTAGCAGCGTCTACGACAAACGATACAGTAAAAGATCTTCAATGTTCACAGGAATTTTAGGAATCATTTTTTGTTACTTAGAATAGCCAACGAAGCGGTGACATGGTAGGGTAGGTATTAGCTGCATTTAAGCTACAAAAAACCGACCGGCAGTTTACCGATTTATTCCTTGTAACCATAGACTAACTTATAACCTTATAGTTATAGTTAGTTAGTCTATGTTGTAACATAACAGATTTTTCCTGCACAGTTTGCCGTTACTACTACTAACAGCGCTGTCACCATTGCTGCTGAGGTTGCAATGAACGCAATCGCGAGTCACAAATTCGCTAGGATTGCTAGTGTCGACTGAGGTCTATCTGTCAATTTCCACCAGTCCCAGTAGCTTCTCTCTCATTGGTGGAGAATGACAGAGGCCCGAGTACGAACATTCGAAACCTGCGTAACGTAATCGAGTAGGTAGTATCAAGAAATTTGTATGACGTTTGGAACAGCGCCCGCCCGTGAGCGTATTTGGAACTAAAATTTAGTATGAGGTTTCTCGACTTCGATACGATAACGTCACGCAGGAGTCGTAAACTTTGTGCTCGGCCTACAGATATACCTCACTCGACACTAGGGGGATCCTAGCGGATTCTTGACTCGCGACAGCCTGCATTAGATACCCGTACCGATCCTGCTGGCACTGACCTCGCGCGCGCGGCGTGCTGCTGGCGGAGCAGTAGCCGTCGTCGCGCGCGCTGCGGCCGCCCGGCGTGCCGGTCGCGCGGCTCAGCAGCGCTGGGCTCGCGCGCTGCTCCTCGTACGACGGGGCCGCGTGGGTCACTATGCCACCGCCGCTGAGCGTTGCCTAAATCAAAGATTAAGGGCCTTATTCATAAACGTCTGTCAAGCCTCCATTAGCTAAAATAGGTTTTGTCTTCTTCTTACTAACGGAAATGTCAATGTGCCAGAAAAGGACAAACGAACTTTAACGGCTAGTTAACATGGGTTTATGAATAACAGGGTAAGAGTTAACATTATCAGGGTTAAAATATTCAATGAGTCAAAACAAAAGAGGAGCTAAAATATGTTGGTTATCAGAAGTACCTACCCGCGATTTAGTCCCGGGAAAGTAGTGACTATAGTTGGGCAGCCTCTCGATGCGTGTCTTTCGGCACAATATTTACCCTGTGCCCTAAGCACGACTTGTCGAATCCTGCGTTACGTTACGGTTATCGTATCGAGATCGAGAAATCTCATACTAAATTTTAGTTCCAAATACGCTCACGGGCGGGCGCTGTTCCAAACGTCATACAAACTCGTTATAGTTTACTATTCGATTTTACGTGACGCAGGATTCGACAAGTCGTGCTTAGGGCACTGATACTAAAAATATTGCCATTATCAGGGTAAATAGTTTTTAAGTATGGTGCCGATAAAATATCAAAATATGACAAACGGCAAGGAAAAGTAACGGAGTAAAGCTACGAAGAATGAAACTTTCTTAAGTATACCTAAAACAGATTTTTATAAGTAATTGTAATTTTACCATTGTAGGAATCTTGGCATTGTGGTAGTCTCGATTGTAGGGCTGTCTCGCCGGCAGCGCGCTGGTCAAGTCCGGGCGGTGACCGTCCCCATCACCCTCGTAGTCCTAATAAATAAATCTATCAATTTGTAATTTAAAACCCTCTATGATGTATTTAAATTAAAATCGAAGGAAAGAGAGGCAGAGCTCGGCCTAGGCGAAGCGTCATGGATCAGATAAAGGAGAAGGCTGGTGTGTCGTGTGGTTTCAGGAGGTCAAGGAGTTGGCTTATAGGGGAGATGTTTGGAAAACACTCCACCGACAAGATTATAAGTCTTAGGTTTGATGATGATGATAATTATATTGATATACGGATCGATGCCAAAGGGGTTATGTCACAACAAAGAAAGTCATTGACAACATTAAAGGAAATTTATTAAAATTACATTATTAATCAGAGCCAGCGGAGCGGTTCCGTGTTCAAAATGTTCCAAAGGGCATTTCCTGATGTATAGCAATGATCAAATTTATCAGGAAGAAGTTAAGTCGACAAGTCGCGGGAAATACGGTCAAAAATAAAATAGAATGCAGGATGATAGAGATATTGCGTTTGTGAAAATCCACCTGCACCCGGTGTGGGGAGGAGCCTCGGCGAGACCCACTGCTGGACGACCTGTTGCTGCTGTCTGCAACAAAGATTGACGATATAACGATATTTTAACCATCACCTTACCACCACTCAGGCGCGTGGTTGTTGTATGCAATAAACGCTACGTTAAACGCGATGCGTTTGACGCGCGTCATTTTACATCATATAATCTTATTACCGAACATTGTTTTACGCGATGAACGCAAGGCAAAAGTTGATCGCATGCGTCTAACGCTGCGATTTCTGCAAAAAAACAACCACCCGCTTTAAATTTTACTTTAAAACGGTTGGTTTTCGAAACTGTAATTATAACTGGCCACTTTGCAAGTATAATCTGAAAAAGAATGAAATGCTGATATTGTGAAGTTAAATTAAAATTCCCATGAGACTTGACCTCACTCAGCCTATTTGCATTGGCACGCACTCACGCAGATTACCAAATTAGATTCAGTTGCATTAAATTTCCAAGCACAAAAAAAAAATACAATCATACGTCAGTCAGTCATCGTAGTTGACAGCAAGAAATTACTTTTCATAAAAACATAAACTTCATATAGTAACAACTTTTAAAACGAGGGGTACGCGCTTGCTACCTACGTCGACACGACACGGCATTTCCATTTAGCTTCAAAAATTGCCGGCACGAGATTAAATGTACATAACTGTGTTAAAAATTAAGGGCATTATCGGATGATAAAAAACTGTGGGAAATGAAAAGTTGAAGTGACACTTTTGCTAAAGGTGGAATACCAAGCCAATTGAACATAGGTGGATTTTATGTACCGATATAGGTAAAAGTAGCCCGAGTGTAGGCAATCCTGTGGATATAAGCCACGCCATATGTATAGCTCGGCAGACATATTCTGTATGGATAGAACAGAGTCTCAAGAACAAAAATATTGGCCTTAGTATTTTACTCAGAACTACATTAAATTAAACTGCAACTATGTAAGTATATGTAGAGTTCATGCGGGGTTTTCATAGCAACGTACGCAGATGCACGTATTTACAGCGAAGTGTTGACGAAACATAAGTAATATTTAACAGGTTACTTATATTAGACTAAAGTACTGGCATTTGATGAAGAACGTATTTGTTTAGGCCCCGTGAATCAGAGGTACGTGTACATTTTTATTTGATTTGGGGAGGTCGAGTGGCGTCAGTTCGAGGGGATCGCTTTTTGAATTACGCGTAATTACGATTTCAAAGCTTAAGGTAGGTCCGTGTAAATAATAATGTTAGGACATTATTTACAACAGCTCTATTCGAAGCTAATGTTAGAACATAATTATCGGATCTATTTGATGCTAGTCGAAGTAACTACTCAGGCATATGCTGTCTATTACATATAAGTGCTCGACCCTCTGTTCTGTCACGGCGTCTCCTCGTGAAGCCGGCATTAGAGCTCCCATACAAACTGCAAATTCGCATTGTATCGCAAAAATTTGGGAGCTGTAAATTATCCCTGGTCCAACTTACAGATTTTTGCGATGCAATGCGTATTCGCAATTTTAGCCTCTGACCCACGACACAACTAAGTAGGGACGCTGTTCAACTGGTTGAGCCATCGGAAATTTAAATTCTCCATAGCAGCACACCTATTCGATTTCGTTCGACGACTATCCTAATCCTAACTAATATTATAAATCTGAAAGTAACTCTGTCTCTCTGTCTGTCTGTTTGTTATCTCTTCACGGGAAAACCGCACCATCAATCTAGATGAAATTTGGCAAGAAGATAGTTTGAATATTGAAGAATAACATAGGCTACTTTTTATTCGGGAAAATTATGTAGTTTCCGCGGGATCGCGATAACCGAAATCTACGCGGACAAAGTCGCGGGCAACAGCTAGTGAGTCTATATTTATTTACTAGGTTGGGTTAGGTTAGAGTTGCGTCAAGGTGTGAAACGTCTTAAATACACGGAATAGGACGTTGTCTCATACTCGTCAAACGAAAACTAGTAAAGGTGTGCTGTGGCGAATTTAAATACCCGATCAGGGTCAGAAAGGGAAATTTTCTGTGCGAGCCCATAGGCCCTTATATTTATTATCAAAGAAAACTGTAGTATAAGGTACCTCGGATGGGGCGCAGGTCGCCGGCGCCCACGCTGTTGCCCAGCACTGGCATGCCCGCCATGCCGCCTGTTACACTCCTCCCGCCTTCATTTTATACCTGCCGACAAGACAATCCTCATAAGTCATTGTATGTTATATTTCAGCGTCTCGTCGTCATATAGTAAGTACTACTACATTATCACATATGGATAATTTCGGACGAGACACTTTATAATTATAATTACGATTAGCCTCCACCTAAATATGATAAGTTCGATTGATCTTATAATTAGGTATTCATAGCAGGCGCGGTCACAGCTCAAGATTTTGGGTAAGGTCGGAGGCTCGAATACGAATATTCGAAACCTGCGTAACGTAATCGAGTAGTAAACGTTATCGAGAAATTTGTATGACGTTTGGAACAGCGCATCGCCCGCCCGTAAGCGTATTTGGAACTAAAATTTAGTATGAGGTTTCTCGATTTCGATACGATAATGTAACGTTGCGCAGAATTCGTAAACTTCGTGCTCGGCCTTCAGGACACCTAATCGGATGATTTGGACGGACTTGTCGTCCCCCCCCCCCCTCCCCCTGTCGAAATGCCAATGATTGATAGAGTCAATGAATAATAACAAAAAGAAAATCCTAAACCCTAGCCAGGACGCTTTATTGTCATCAACGTTTTAACGCAGTCTGTCGGCTGTCCCACGCACAAACCAAACTTGTAAGAAAAATAGATTTTTTACGTTGGTTGTGTTGTCGTTGTATGTTAAGGTAGGTAGAAGTCTTGTCTAGAGCCTCAGAAACGCGTAGAAAAAGTATAAAACACCTTTAATCAAGCCGAGTTTAACAAACCGAGCTGAGCTGAGTCGTGTGCTCCTAGAGGAAGGACTACGAATTAGTCCGCAACGTGTCACGATAAAAACTCGACTTAGGTAAATTTCACGTATGCGATAGAGTGAGCCGTTTATTACACTAGTATTATCCAAAGTTAATGAAACACTCGAGAAAGGAATTTTAGTACAGAAATCTGAAAAAAAAAGATAAAATGTGCTGTCCGTGCCTGTAAATATTTTATACGACATGCCATCTTGCATGAATTCATATTTTACGACGGTAAGAACATCGGAACATACTTCACCCTTGACATCAAGTGCATAGTAAAAAAATTGATACCTACATAACTACGTTTTATACGATTTAAAGACAGAGTGAATTGTTTAGGTTTATTCAGATCCAGTTCACGAGTTGTTAACTAGTTCCAAAAATACCAGATTTTGAAAATGTTGTACTACTTGTTTTCAAAATACCATACGCTTTACTCTTTATAGGTACTTACCCCCCCCCCCCCTCCTCTTTACCCAGCATTGGTCAGACAACCCTGTTGCGACGGAAGGCAATTGACAGCTTGACAGGTCGTAACGTCGCGCCATACAATTTACACAAGGGATCCAACGTTCATCAACTAATAACAGCTCGGGGACCTCGCCCCTTTATTGATATTATTTAGTTCATTGTTGAAATAAGCTTTGGAGGTCAATAAATTGCAAGTTACATTCAGTACCTACCTAACCTACTAGTCTACGAGAGAACCAAGAAATGCTTAATAAAATGATTGAAAATGTTTAATAAGGAAGTACTCCTATGTATATAACCGCATGTATTCCTAAAACACTGTTCTCATAAAGAGTGATTTAAATTTTGCTTAATTTACGAGTGCAGTCGCATAACTACTTGGCCGTGTTTTACAAAGCTACAAGTACAATTTACAAGCGGCGGAAGTCTCATTCTATCACATTTTGTTAAAAAAGACTACCGCTTGTAAATTGTAACTTGTAGCTTTAAAAAACACGGCCTTTATGTCGCGTTGTAATGTAGTTTCACGAATAGTCAATTACCTAAGTGTTTACGATTGTTTAGGTGGTGAAACTGCAACGAGTCCATCGTCCAAGAACACGACTGCATTCAGCCACAGACTGGTAGAGCGTCGAACTAGAGCTGCTTAATATAAATGTATAACTCGGCGACTGGGACCGGGACGAGACATCGCACACACCAGCGGACTTGGTTTGCTCGCTAGCTGTGTCAGGATGAAATGGGTTTTACACGTAGTAGAGCTTGGTCATGAGCTTTACTCATCCTCAAGGTCGATTGAGGTGGTAGAAATAACTGCAGACACATCATGTTTCACTTCTAGGCCAGTCTTTATTTGATTAAGGCCTACATCAATGACTCTACCGCACGGTTCGGAAATAACCTCTATTGAGAAGATACCGGCAAGAAACTCAATGAGGTATAATCTTTTCAATAATAACACCATACGAGGTCTAAATTAGTTACAATTGATATCACAGTTAACTCGTTACTATTAACGCGAAATGCAAGTACCATATTGGAAACGTTGGAGAGTTCTGTGCTTGCGCCCATTCACGTGATCTATTGCCAAGATATCATTTAAGACTCAAAATAAGACTCTGTACTTGGGGCACAGGCACTTAGTTCATTAAATCACTAACAATTCTCATTAAAACTCAAAGCACCAAGCCGATGCAAACGGATTACATTACCAACTTGTGATCAGTCCGACCCCCCGATCAAGAATGCCCTTTTCTTTTCAAAGTTACTAAATGTCATTTCGACCTTATACCAACTACCCACAAATGAACCAAGCACAGACCACTCCCAAGCAGTATTTATTTGACAGCTTTCACCGCTTGACGTTTCGTTAAAATCATAACAAATGAAGGTAATTTATAACTTTAGACTATGATCAACACCGACTAGTGTATCGATTCTCCGACATATACATATACCCACATAAGTATTTTTAAATGTTAATTTAATAATTGACACAAATTGACCTAGTCTCCAAATTATTAGGCAAAGCCTGTACTGTAGGTACTACTTATTATACTCCGTTTATTTTATGATAGTTAACGGTCAAAATCGCACAATCTAAAATTGTGTTAACTTGTACGAGAAAAACATAATATTGAAAACATACATACAGTGGAACGTAGAACCTCCTCCTTTTTTGAAATCGGTTAAAATGCCTTCGAGAAAAGGATGGTAAGTACGACCGTGCCTGTTTGTTTTACTTGACTTGGCGGGGCACTGCCGTGCCCACAGATATACCGCCAATAAATCTTATTTAGCAGACGAAACATCTTTTCGTGTACATTTAGCCCCAAAAACTTGTCGAGTTCCTTAAAGTATTTTGTAGTAGTTCGTATCTACTGCATAGTTTTGATCATTTCTAATGACGACTATCCTAAGGTCCTGAGTAGGTTGTTGCTCCTAATATTTTATGCGCCATTTACTTAGGTAAGTATATACCAAAATATTAATATGTCGGTCTGTACGCGCTATAAAACATTAATGGGCCATCAAAATGACAGCTGGCAACACTATGAAAGTTAAGAGATGACATAAAAATATATTGACTTTCACCGAACCATTCAAAGTATTAAAATATATCCTTAAATTAAATAATATTATTAAGTAAAATCTTCAACCTACATGTAAGGGGTTATTCACATTTTTTTTTAAATAATCTGCGATCAGTCGAGAGACTTTAATAGGATTTGGTGAGTATAGGAGGTGTAGCGCTTTGAAGGGAAAATGGCCATTGCCCTTTTCTCCTTTACACAATACATAGCGTCTCTTCAGCCTTATTATGTTGCTCGAAGTGTCCAGCAGCTGGGCGGCCAGAGGGTTGGGGTTGGTTCACATTTATGGGAAAATAAATGAATCAATGAAATAAGGTTTCAGTTTCAGTTTATTTATTTTCATAAACAATTTTACATTGTGTCAGATATCAACAAAAGCTATGGCAAATAACTTCCCATTCATAAAGAATTTTGCAAATATACCTACTTTACACCACTTAAGTAATTCTGGCCCACCAAAAATTTATAAAAAAAAATACGAAATCAAAGTTTACTTGAGAGAAATTAACAATTGTGAAACAATAAAAATACGAATATAGAAAAATATTTAAAAGTAAATGACAAACAGTAGCCAGTATCATCAAACAGACGGACGGACCACAAAGTGATCCTATGAGAGGGTTCCATTTTTCCTTTTGAGGTGCGGAACCCTAAAAAGAACTATCTTCCAGACAATGGATATTATAGGATACGGCTTTATCAAAGGCAGTGGAGTACGGGCTAGCGGGCTAATTTGACAGCTCTGTTCATTATCCACAAAACGCCCACGAAGCGCCGGCCGGCTAAAGGCTGCTATTCGCAGGCCGATTTGTGCGTCCTTGCAAGTTGGATACTTACAAGTTCCACGTAGAAAAAAAACCTGCCAAGTGCGAGTCCGACTCCCGCACCGAAAGTTCCGCACAATTTTATTCCCGCTTTTCCCCAGTGTTTTAAGTTGTCCAGTGTTAGGTCCCTAAGGCCCTCCTCCCAAGCAAAATGTACGTAGTGTGGGGTCATTTTATATTAGTCTGTGACAAATACAGACGGACATAAAAATTTTAGATTTTGAGAATTTTCTGAGTGGTTGTGTTATAAGAGCTACCTTCATACCAAATTTCAAGTTTCTAGAACAACTGGAAATACCCTTTAGATTTTCGCAGTACGGCAATTTGTATGGAAACAACCTTTTTAATAACAGTTTTAAATGATTCGCGGTTAATTGCATTAGACATAATGAAAACGGGATATTGACCGCGATTACCTTATAGGTTTGATGAGCTCCCGATATTTCGATGCAGTTGCATGCATCATGATCACGGGCAAACTGACGAAACGCGGGTAGACTCTAATGTTGCGCAGACCGGGCTCTGTCTACCCGCATTTTTGCGCGCCGACTGCGCGCACTGCCACTACTATCGGTCACGTTGCACAGCCCTAAGATCATTTCGACAGAACGCCATTATATACCAAGACTGGTGAGAGAAGCGGTTGAGATTAAGAAACATAAAAATTTTAACCGTGAGGATGGGTTTAAGTTGTCAAATGTCTGGAATCCGGTGATTTCGTTATGCAAGACTTGTCCAGAATCAGTTTCGGGTACGCGTAGTGACACCGTAAGTATTGTGTGCTTAAATCGAGTAACAAGTGAGAACGCGACCGATAGTAGTGGCAGTGCGCGCAGTCGGCGCGCAAAAATGCGGGTAGACATAGCCCGGTCTGCGCAACATTAGAGTCTACCCGCGTTTCGTCAGTTTGCCCGTGATCATGATGCATGCAACTGCATCGAAATATCGGGAGCTCATCAAACCTACGAGGGCTGTTTGATAAGTACCCGTTTATGGAAAAAAAATTTTTTTTTTTATATATGCATTTATTTTTCTACGTAGTCACCTTTTAACTCTACATTTGTTCCACATATACTCAAGCTTCAATAAACCATCCAAAAAGTATGATTTTGGAAAGTCATTAAAATAGACCTCTGTGGCGGTAATGACTTCGTCATTTGATCCAAATCGCTTGCCACCGAGCCATTTTTTTAGGTTGGGAAACAAAAAGAAATCGCATGGGGCCAAATCTGGAGAATACGGGGGGTGAGACAATAGTTCGTAGCGTAACTGTGCTAATTTAGCCGGCACAACTCTAGACGAATGAGCCGGGGCGTTGTCGTGAAGAAACAGTACTTTTTTCTTTTTTAAATGGGGTCGTTTGTCCTTCAACACGGCGTCAAATTCATCCAATAAATTGACATAGTACTGCCCTGTTATTGTTTTTCTCTTTTCTAAATAGTCAATATGTATAATACCCTGCGAATCCCAAAAAACGGTCGCCATGACCTTTCCAGCCGATGGGACGGTTTTTGCTTTCTTTGGAGCAGGTTCACCCGGTAAAATCCACTGCTTCGACTGCTCTTTCATTTCCGGGGTGTGGTGGTGGTCACGAAACGACGCAGAAATTCCTTCGGGTTACGTTTGAACACGGCCAAACACTGCTCCGAAGTAGTCAGTCGGTTCCGTTTTTGCTCCTCCGTGAGTTAACGCGGCACCCACCTCGCCGATACTTTCTTCATACACAATTTTTCTTCTAATATGTGTTGTACCCTCTCGATTGAAACGTTTACAGCATCAACGATTTATCGAAGTTTAATTCGGCGGTCGGCTAAAACGATATTTTCATTTTTCTTAACCATATCGTCTGTAGTCACCTCAACTGGCCGGCCTGGGCGATCCTCATCAAAGACGGTTGTTCTCCCCCGCTTAAACTCGTTATACCAATATCTGACGGTTGTCATAGAAGGAGCACATTCATGGTAAACCGCTTGCATTCTTACTTTTATTTCATCACGTGTTTTTCCTTCAAAAAATGAGAATCTAATTACAGACCGATACTGTTCTTTCTACATTTTAACAATTTTAAGTTCACGCCTTCACTGAATCGTTGTCAAATGAGAAAAAAAAACAAAAGAATGCCATTTTTTTTTATTTTCCCGCCTCTGAAAAATGGCTTAAAAAGGTGGTATACTTATTTGCGGCCAGTGATATTAATATATTTAGAAAACGGGTACTTATAAAACAGCCCTCGTATAAGGTAATCGCGGTCAATATCCCGTTTTCATTATGTCTAACCTTTTTAATGACTGTATCTTTTGATTGCGTTGACTTAGAAGTTTTATTTTTTCACACCTTCAAGGGACTACCGACTTGAGTATTTGATATTAATTTCAGTCTGCTACCTTCACGCGTTCCAGAGAAAAAGGGTCTTGACAGACAGACAGATGGATAACAAAGAGTGATCCTATAAGGGTTCCGTTTTTCCTTTTGAGGTGCGAAAACCTAAAAATCGACAAACCAGTCGCACAGCGAGTAGCCATCCATGTCAATGGTGGTTAATGTAGCAGGCCCTAACTTACGCGCGGCAGATAACGGCTGCAGCGGACGGCCAAGGTTTAGGTGAAGGTGGAGCGTCCACCGCGACCCAAGATTTTAGTGATACGGGGTGGTACCCAATAATTAATAACCCGTGAACGGGACGACCTAGCAAAATCAGAAAAAAGAAAAGTACTTTATTAAATTAACGTTTTTCTTATGTTTTTAACCTTTTCAACGCCAACGACGCATACAAAAGTTGTCATCCAGACGCCAAGTTGGCATAACTTCAACGCGGACTTAAACCTTAAGCATACGTTCGAAGGTCGCAGTTGCACTGTGAAGCCGGACACCTATAAACGTTGGGGCGTCGTAGGCACGTCGGCTCATGACACTTTTAAGCGTTCTTGGCGTTGAAAAGGTTAAACGAAATCTGCTGTAGAAGTAGAACACTGTTGCTCTTAGCCGCAACAATATATTAATGTTTTGAATACTTCTCCACTTTCATATTTTTATCTTCGTATTAAAAGTGACAAGAATGCTATACGAAACTGGTTACTTCAAAGGTTTTTACTTGCCGATCCTCTAATCAAGATGACGATAAATTAACTCTAATATAAACTTGACAAGATCGGAATATAACTCAAAAGCGCTTTATGACTAATATTTTCCAACAAATCCAATTTCCTTTCTCGCTAATGAAAATAAAAAGCCTAGCCAACAAAAAAAAAACTTCGACGCAGGTTTTATTGGGGAACCATTTAAAGTAAGTATACCTATCACAGCTTATTTCAGAGACTGTTGACTTTTGCAATCGCTTTGTTTTGCACTTTTAAGCCAACTCATTGAGAAATAAGTTATTCTAAGCTTGTTTTTTTCGCAAAACCCTTTCTATACTTTGTCTAGGTTACAAGATTAATCTCTACGCAAAATTTCAGCTTTCTAAGTACAATGGTTTGGATTGGGCCTTGATGAGTCAGTCGGGGCTTTTATTTTTTTATATAAGTATTAGCTGCTGCCCGCGACTTCGTCCGCGTAGATTTCGGTTATCGCTATCCCGTGGGAACTATTTTTCCCGAATAAAAAGTAGCCTATGTTATTCCTCGATGTTCAAAGTATCTTTTTACCAAATTTCATCTAATAATAATAATAATAAATGATTTATTTTCCGAAATGAGGTACATAACATAATGGGTTTACAGATTTTTACTATGGCATTCATGAACTAGAGTTTAGCAGCGGTTCTCACACTAGGTCGGGCCTGTATCGTGAGAACCAGTCAAATTACCAGAGGAGTATAACCAAAAGAATATTCAATTTTACAGAGCAGATGTAAATGACAAGCATAAAAGCATCTAGATTGTTGAAGCGGTTTTCCCGTGAAGAGGTAACAAACAGACAGACAGAGAGGACAGAGTTACTTTCGCATTTATAATATTAATTAGGATACTTTTTTACACTGAGTAGATATACATACGAGTATATAGCTATTAAATGAGTAAATAATACAAAAGTACCCACTTTCACAATTTTCCGTAAATTTAACCAACAAAAAACCTCCCGGCTGTGTCACAGCGGTTTATTTAACAGCACCGCAATCTGCTAAGACTCAATACTTCCGACGGGCCCTGATGTGGTAATATCCGGACTCGGTTCACAGCTTCTAAACGTTACGCGTTATCCGTCCTTAACCTTTGAGATCGAAAATGAAAACGAATTTATTGACTTAGCAGACGTTTATCGACGTCTAAGGTTTGAGGATGAGGATATTTTTCTTAAGTACAATGATTTTTTTCCCAGAGGAATTGTTGACGCAAATGTGGGCTGCCTTTTGTGTCCTCTGGTCTCAAGCAACTCTACTATAGACAATTTTCGAATTGGCAGGTACTATTTAAGTAGGTAGGCAAATTATATTAAAAAAACCGTTGTCTGAATTAATGCCATTACAGAGGTTCAATACCTGTTAACAAGTTTTTTACAAGCCTTATCACCACTAGCAAAACCAGTGGTTCCCTTGCCTTGCATAAAAAAATGTGCAACTGAAACTGAAAATACTGTGTTTATTACTGGTTGGTTTAGGCTTTTGTTACGCGTATAACTTCCCTGTAAACTCTACTATGTTTGCATTTAATTTACGGCATTCGACTAATCATTAAATTGGGATAACACAGTTTTAATTTATCCGTTGTCTAGTACCCATAGTACAGGCATTACCTAGTTTGGGACTAGGTCAATTGATGTCAATTTGTCCTATGATATTTATTATTTATTATTAATGGGAGACAGTGTAGACCCGAGCAAAACATAAATCTACATAGTATTACACTTGACCTGCTGTACCTATACTATCGAATTTGGATTCACTTCACTAACACGTTCCTAATTGTACCTATATTATTGCGTCTATGCAAATGACAGCTCCATCGGTTAAGCACTTAGCGCTTACAGATAAACATGGCTGTTTAAGCACTTACTGGTACTTAAGCAAGTAATTAAGCAAGGTACATTGTATATCGTAACAAGTGGATCTTAGATCTTACCAACTAATGACGTTAGTGACAAATTCCTTTGCATTCAACGGTTTATTATCACCCTCTTTGTTGGCTATATAAGGACCACAATAATTATTAAGGAAGAATGTGTCATGCACGAAACGCATGTCAAACTTATAAAAAAAAATCTTTTTTTTGAGGCAACAGAGCCCATAAGTAATAAATTTCACAATTAAAACCTAATAATAATACCTAAGTATTTATAATGACACCTTTTTTGGCGTCGGGGTTTCAAACTTAGCAAACTGAAATGGCAACGGGCTGGCCATATTTTTCATAGAACCGTCAATCGTTGGTGCAAACGAATACTAGGATAAAAAAATAAGAAGTATTTATTTCAACATAAAAATCTTTACAAAATTAAAATTCTTCGGCGGTCTCCTCACTAGACTCCAAGCCAGTGACGCGGATACCAGAGGCAATTGACAAATGACAATGGAATTCAATTTCTCTTTATTTTACATTGGTATACCTTTGTGTCTACAATTATAGATCAAAGAGGCTATATGCAATGGAGGTAAAAAGTAGCAATAATACGCACGCGTCCATCTGTTTAAACTGCTCTACCATTGGTTACAATAACTGGTTACAATAAGTTAAAAGTAGTCAGCTATAATAATTATTATTTCACAATTTAAAAAGGAGTCACCACATCCTATTTTTATACACTTAACAGCCTTGTCACATTTCCGCTGAGCGCCCTATCATCCACAGGTATGATCGTAAATTCCATCTTATTATGAAGTGATAAGATTAAAATTAGAACAGCAGGTATATTAAATTATGATCACATTATCTGTGATCACAAAGGCGCTCCACGGAAAAGTTCCCTTTAAATTGTCACCTTCACTTGTATCTTACTTCTATCACCTGAAAGCTTGTCTTTGAGATAGATCGAGGCCCTTAATTCGTTTGCATCGAACACCCGATTGCTTGCAGCGAGACTGAGTGCACCCCTGTCATCGGAATAATTCTGTTTCAGACCATCTGTTACAAATAAAATCCTGTAATGAAACTTAAATGACTGAATTGTTTTGGCGATGTCTGCAACTACAATGTCTACACTATACAATACAATAACACTTTTAAGCACACCACGTAACAAACATTAACAAAAAGTAACACCGCCATAAAAAAAAATTAAATAATCATCTATAGCTACCACGGTTTTATAGCCTAGCACATTTGTGCTTGAAGAAGTTGGTACGGTGCGGTCGGAATATTGTTTCGAGTGAAGCACCGATTTCATATTTGTGCTAACTGCTGAGCCATAAAACTGATGGGATGGCTTTAGTTAGACTCTAAAGTTTAGGGGATTATTTCATGTATTTTAAAGCGGTTTTACTTTTTCGTTAAAAGTTTTTTTATTTTACAATTTTATGTTAAAAAAACTACAAAATGTTAAAAAAATTATGCAACTTAAGTATATGGGGCCACTTCAAAAAAGAAGGTGGCAAACAACGCGAAGCCAATCAAGTTAATGCAGCATCCGAACATCAAAGAAAATATTGTAAGATATTCGGTAGGCGAGGTGTATTCTAAGGAATAGATGTGATGGTAGTAAATGAAATTATTATAGAAAAAAAAGCAGGGTATTCTTATGAATAGATAAGGTAAGTCCTGAGTCCTGACAAACGGACTGACTGACCCACCTTGCAATGAAATAACGATAAGATTTGTCATTTCAAGTGTCATATAAGGATCGTCATCGTCCTTGGTACTATGGAACCAACTGAATCGTGACTCACTGTGGAACTTTTTCGAAGAAAATGTCATGGTGACATCGCATTGCCTAACAAAGAAAATAATTATGACACTTACTGTGAGGATGTTTTATGTTCAGGAATCAAATGGTTCGACTGTACATGTGTTTTTTACGCACTATGTGTGCGTGCCTTATTGGACACGGGCGCACAGGGCTGTATTGTATCCAGGAGGTTGGTGCAAAGGGTGGGCTCGGCTTTGAAACCCTACGCAGAAAGGGTGCGTGGGGTAAACAACGTAACAGTGTCAAATCTGGTTGGGCAGGTCATTTTCACTTTTGGGCAGAGTCCCGCTTCCCATGCTAGGGTTACAGCTCCCGCATTGGTGTTGGACGAAGTGGTCGGGAGGCACCCCCGGTGAAACTGCCGCCAGAGATGCAGCTGGTTTGAGCTTGGCGGTTGCTGGCTATGATACCCCTAGTCCGGTAGATGTGCTGCTCGGCGCAGACTTCCTGGGGAGAGTTTTGCTAACAGCAAACGGACATTGCAGCTTTACTGCAAAAGTAAAGTTGTGTTTAAAAACAGCCAGGCACATTAAGGAAAGCAATTGTGATTTCGTTGTGGTAAAAAAAGTAGTTTCATTAAGTTTTCGAATAAAAAAAACTGAGTCAATGGGTAACAAGTTTGAGAGACAAAAATATGTCTGTAAAGCGATATAACGGACAGAATGGTTTGATTCTTACATAAAGGGTCAGGAAACCGCATTCACCCTAATAGGGTATCCGTCCGCTAACAGCCCTTTTAAAACCTATGAGAAAGGATATTCTGAAAACGATATACCTATTTAGAATCTTGGGACTTTAAACTTTGTCTAAATGTCCGTAAAGAAAAAGGGCCCAAAATTTTACAACTTAATTCCAATAACTGACACCCTTTGTATCATGACACGCTTCTTGTCATAATGCTTATTGCTATAAATTAATGGTAAAGGTGACGACTATTAGATTCGATGAAATGCAAGACCACGGCTAGTGCGATGTATAGTCGACCAAGAAAGTGCTTTACCACTTTTCGCCTCTATTTGTATGGGACTTTCTTGGTCGACTATACTACCGAAACTTCCAGATTTAAGCTCCACTTAGCGAGAAAAAAAAATCCGTAAAGTTAGTACTATTATGTAGGTGTATTCTATCTTCGGTAGAGTAGAACTGTAGAACTAATTAGTTTTAAAACAGAAAGGTTAATTACCTATGTAGCTCCCGAGCGTATCGTTTTCAGTGCCCTAAGCACGACTTGTCGAATCCTGCGTCACGTAAAATTCGAATAGTAAACTATAACGAGTTTGTATGACGTTTGGAACAGCGCCCGCCCGTGAGCGTATTTGGAACTAAAATTTAGTATGAGATTTCTCGATCTCGATACGATAACCGTAACGTAACGCAGGATTCGACAAGTCGTGCTTAGGGCACAGGTTGCACAATAGAATCCAACCCGCTATGTTTACCAAGGATTACTTGTTTCTCAATCTATTAATAGAGCTAGACCTAGACATTTCAGTATTGCAGAGCACAAACAAACACCATTAAAACGGATGCACGAAGGTTGCGGCCGCGACGAAGGCAGTATTCTAAACAGGCTACATTTGTGCAATGTCGCAAAGTGGCCACTAAATTGCTTTGGGGTTTAACTTTGCCATTGCAAATTGCTTGGATGAAAATAGCTAAATTCCAATAGGTATACAACATCTGACATCACAAACATTTTTTAACAATTTTTTGGCCCTTAAGTATTTAGATTTAATTTAGTTTTAGTCGAACTTGTAACCAACGGGCTGGCAGTTTGCTCTCTGAATGAATCAGCATCGCTATTCAGCGAGGCAACGCTGCCAGCCTTTTGGGCACGTCCACGGGGCCCTTATTTAGATTTAATTTAGTTTTAAGTTTTAGTTTAGATTTAATGACTTTGTGAATTGCTTTTACTATGTAAATAAATTGTGCATGTTAATATTAAACATTTAGTTTTAAGCTTTAGTTTAATTAATTTTAACTTGTAAATTGTTTTTTAACACTAAGTTTGGGTGTACACAATTTTAACAGCTTAATGTATTTGCCTCAACGCGGTCGGCAAAGGTCTTCCAAAGCTGTTTCCACAACCGAAGATCTCGATCTAACAATTTGTTCGCTGTGATCAAAGAACTAATAAAAAGACACTAGAAATGCTATCGTTCGCATTTTCTTCTAGAACAATGTCGCCACTTCTTGCCACACTTACTGTGAAAACGTTCTACGGTGATTTCTCAAATTTCATACTGAAACGTAAACAGAAAGACCAGAAAAACAAATTCTTGAACTGCGATTTGAACCCAGGACCTCCGCCATACCGTGGAGTCGCGCTACCAACTGCACCATTCGAGCTATCAATGGTAGCAGCAAAGAAGTCCTATATATTAATGTTTATTTCAACATGCTTAGCGAAACGGTTTCTACGGTGAGTCAGGAATCAGGTCCGACTGTAACTGTGTGCGTGTCACGTGGACTAGCTGCGAGATGCAGCCTCGGTGCAACGTGCTTTGTTCCTGAATATTAGACTTGCGGGTTCAGATTCAGATTATTTATTAGCCAAGTAATCAACATTACATTTTAGCACGTCATTATAACTATGTACATTATTGAGTCTTAATATTAACAAGCATTTATTAGTTAGTTTATGAACTTAGTTCTAATCATATAATAATGGAATAAATAAATAAAATAGAACCCTAAAAATACGTGTAAAAGAGCATTCAACTGCCTAGTTGTGGAATCAAATTTTGAATTTTGAATTGAATGACTGATTAGGTACATACTTACCTGTATTACATGCAAGTACAACCCCGAATTCTAAGACCCGCATGCAATTAAATAACGTTCATTTGCTAAATTAAGCCCCTTGCGAATTGAGCGTTTTTGTGTTTTGAAAGATTGGTCACATTTCGTGTTTGTATTAACTATGACGTCGCAGACGAGTGACTTTGCAATTAAAAGACATCATCACCAGCCTATTTTACGTCCCACTGCTGGGCACTGGCCTCCTCTCAGAGTGAGAGGGCTTGGGCTATAGTTCCCACGCGGGCCCAGTGCGGATTGGGAACTTCACACACATCTTTGAATTGCTTCGCAGGTGTGTGCAGGTTTCCTCACGATGTTTTCCTTCGCCGAAAAGCTCATGATAAATTACAAATGTAATTCCGCACATAAATTCCGAAAAACTCAGCGGTGCAAGCCGGGGTTTGAACCCACGACACTCTACTTGAGAGGCCATAGGTCAAACCACTAGGCTATCACGGCTTATTGGACTATCACGGCTTATTAAGAGACATAATTGATTGAAACGTTGCGAAGGTCCATATTTATGAACTAAAAACCGTTATATTTGATGATAATTTTTACAAAGGTACAGTCAAGAAATTTAATTCCTGACCCACCATAGAACATTTTCATAGTAAACGTCATCACGATTTTCTTTGTCAAGCAATGCGGTGTCTCTATGACGTTTACTGTGAAAAGGTTCCATGGTGGGTCGGGAATTAATTCCTCGACTGTACATGATAGTTTTCAATACGACCGTGTGCCCTTATGACCAGTTTTGTTTTAGGCCAGCAAAAACTGCTAACCACTTCCGCAAAGCATGTGGCAACTTTTAGTTTCAGTGACTTGGCAACACTACCTGTACCAAAAGTATCACTTGTGAACAAAACTTCGTCAAGATCCGAACGATTAAGCACGGCCGGTAGAATTGTTTGCAATACGAAACAACTAAACACGAAGTGATTTGAAGTTGAAAGCATTTGCGGGGCCTAAAGAAATTCTTTGTTAAAATGTCTGAAGAATTCTTGTTAAACTCGAGACGAGGTCGAGGGCGTTAAATAGGCGGTTTCTAAACTAATTGGTGGATTCATGGACGTCAATTATTATTTAGTTTATAGTTACTGTGGATTTTCAATTTTTTTTAGCTACGCATGTGAACTTTCTAACTGCTAAGCTTCTCGCTGTTGGAAGGAAAATAGAGAGGAAAATGTGGCTGAGGAAGGTGAAGCTATTTTGGACAAGTGAGGGTAAAATACAATATCCAACTTAGATAAGTTGAAAACCCCCCGACGTTTTCATTTCAAAGTTCAATAACTCTAAAACGGTTTAACGGATTTTTATGACACTTAGTTAAGAACCACCACTAGAAAACCTGCTTTTAACTAAGAAAACCGCATCTAAATCGATTCAACCATTTAAGGGCTACGGTGCCACAGACACACACACACAAATATCGCTCAAACTTATAACACCTCCCGTTTTGCGTCGCTAGTTAAAAAATGGCTGACCACAAACCCACAAACGACAATTCGAATGACGATTTTTGCTAACGTTCGGTACCTAACCAGTATCTTTTACGACAGGCCTGACCGAAGCATATCAGATATCACACCCCATTCTGTGTCCACACGGGTGATTAATTACCTCGAGGACAGGTAAATCAAAGCCACATCAGCGAAAACCGGGTGAATAAATATTTGTAATGGAATGACATAAAAAAAAGATATCAAACGAACGGTGGCCTCATTGGCCAAAACGAGCTTTACCTCAATCCTTAGTGGAGAAAAACGGCAGCACTACTACCGTTCGTTAGGTAAGTAAGTAAACACTTTATTGTACAAAAAAAACGGGATAAAAACACGACCTACAACAATCAAATTCGAGGACAAAGGCGGACTTATCCGTTTAAGGGATCTCTACCAGCCAACGTTTGAGTGTAAGTTTCATTGATTTTCATGGTATTTTTTTAAAGACCAATTTCCATCACCTCAGAACAGTTAAAAGGTCCCCTAATTTTTATATCAAAGTTCAGTATTTCATAATCGGCTCAACCGATTTTGCCGAAACTTAGCTAAGAACCTTCTGGATTAAATTAGCTTTCGATTAAAAACAGCGGCGTCCGAATCTCTAAGAAATGTTCCTTGTTCAACTTAAATTGTAAAGCAGCACAAGTCATAGGCCTTTGTCGACAATTTGTTAGCCGCACAATTTATCTACGCCTCATTGGAAATCAGTCGGTTTGTAACTGTAGTTTCAAGCCCATGTAAAGTAAATACAGCTTCAATTCGATATCAATAAATAATAAATAAATAAATAAATATCATGGGACAAATTGACACCAATTGGCCTAGTCCCAAACAAGGCAAAGCCTGTACTATGGGTACTAGACAACGGATAAACATGCTTATATAGATTAACTAGTATTTTGGGTGGGGGCCGCGGGCCCCGAGGGGCCCGCGGAGGGTTCCCTGCCACCATGTTTTTTTAATATCCTAACCAATTATCAAACTAACAAACTAAGCAACTAACCAACTGTCCAACTAACCAACAAACAAACTAACCAACCAACCAACTAACCAACAAACAAACTAACCAACTGTCAAACTTTAAAACTACCAAACTAACCAAGTATCAAACTATTAAACTAACCAACTATCAAACTAACCAACTAACCAACCAACAATTTAACAAACTAACAAACTAACCAACTAACCAACCAACAAACCAACTAACCAAATAACCAACCAACCAATCAACCAACCAACCAACCAACCTACCAACCAACCAACCAACAAACTAACCAACTAACCAACCAACCAATCAACCAACCAACTAACAAACTAACCAACTAACAAACTATCAAACTACCAAACTAACCAAATAACCAAGTATCAAACTACCAAACTAACCAACTAACCAAGTATCAAACTACCAAACTAACCAACTAACCAAGTATCAAACTATCAAACTACCAAACTAACCAACTAACCAACTATCAAACTACCAAACTAATCAACTAACCAACTATCAAACTACCAAACTAACCAACTATCGAACTGTCAAACTAACCAAGTATCAAACTATCAAACTACCAAACTAACCAACTATCAAACTATCAAACTACCAAACTAACCAACTAACCAACTATCAAACTACCAAACTAACCAACTAACCAAGTATTAAACTATGAAACTAACCAACTATCAAACTATCAAACTACCAAACTAACCAATTAACCAAGTATCAAACTAACCAACTAACCAACCAACCAACCAACAAACCAACTAACCAAATAACCAACCAGCCAACCAACCAACCAACCAACCAACCAATCAACCAACCAACAAACTAACCAACTAACAAACTAACCAAATAACAAACCAACCAATCAACCAACCAACCAACCAACCAACAAACCAACCAACCAACCAACCAACCAACCAACCAACCAACAAACTAACCAACTAACCAACCAACCAAGTATCAAACTACCAAACTAACCAACTAACCAAGTATCAAACTATCAAACTACCAAACTAACCAACTAACCAAGTATCAAACTACCAAACTAACCAACTAACCAAGTATCAAACTATCAAACTAACCGAGTGTCAAACTATCAAACTAATAACTAACCAACTATTAAACTATCAAACTACCAAACTAACCAAGTATCAAACTATCAAACTACCAAACTAACCAACTAACCAACTATCAAACTACCAAACTAACCAACTAACCAAGTATCAAACTATCAAACTACAAAACTAACCAACTTTCAAACTAACCAACTAACCAACAAACAAACTAACAAACTAACCAACTAACCAACCAACCAACCAACCAACAAAACAACTAACCGAATAACTAACCAACCAACCAACTAACCAACCAAACAACCAACCAACCAACCAACCAACCAACCAACCAACCAACCAACCAACCAACCAACCAACCAACCAACCAACCAACCAACCAACAAACTAACCAACTAACCAACCAACCAACCAATCAACCAACCAACCAACCAATCAACCAACCAACTAACAAACTAACCAAGTATCAAACTATCAAACAATCAAACTAACCAAGTATCAAACTATCAAACTACCAAACTAACCAAGTATCAAACTATCAAACTACCAAACTAACCAACTAACCAACTATCAAACTATCAAACTAATCAACTAACCAAGTATCAAACTATCAAACTAACCAACTATCAAACTATCAAACTAACAAACTAACCAATTAACCAACTATCAAACTAACCAACTAACCAACCAACAAACTAACAAACTAACCAACTAACCAACCAACCAACCAACAAACCAACTAACTAAATAACCAACCAACCAATCAACCAACCAACCAACCAACTAACCAACCAACCAACCAACCAACTAACAAACTAACCAACTAACCAACCAACCAACCAACAAACTAACCAACCAACCAACCAACCAACCAACCAACAAACTAACCAACTAACCAACCAACCAATCAACCAACCAACTAACAAACTAACCAACTATCAAACTACCAAACTAAACAACTAACCAACTATCAACTTATCAAACTACCAAACTAACCAACAATCAATTTTGTATGGCGGCCATCTTGTTTTCGCCATTTTGAAAAAACTTTGACCGGCTCACCCATTGGTTGGCTGTTCTGAGCGACTTTAGTTCCGGGCAAACTCGGTAGGTCAACTCGTTACAGAGAGCTACCTCATGTGTCGGGTCAGTTTCCAAGTTCAGGTCGATTATGTATTTTTTTGTTGGTCGTGGCGGCATTTCTGATGTGATGGTGTATAGAGTCGAACCCAACCTCTAAGGTCAGACATAACATTGTATGGCCGCCATCTTGGAAAATTGAGAATTCGAAAAAATAATTATGGCGTTGAATATTGTACCCTTTAAGAGCCCTGGATGCAAAATTTCAATCGAATCAATCAAAAAAAATTTCGCCGCCATTTTGAATCCGCCATCTTGGAAAAAAAAAATTTGCTTCATTAGATTACCCTTTCTATTTTGAACAACATTAGTTCAAGCACCTTGTATCTATCTAGACTGGCCTCTGAGATATTCGCTTTTCAATTTTGTATGGCGGCCATCTTGTTTTCGCCATTTTGAAAAACTTTGACCGGCTTACCCATTGGCTGGCTGTTCTGAGCGACTTTAGTTCCGGGCAAACTCGGTAGGTCAAGTCGTCGCGGAGAACTACCCATGTGTCAGGTCAATTTCCACATTCAGGTCAATTTCATACTTTTTTAGTGGTCGAGGCGGCATTTCTGATGCGATGTTGTAGAGAGTTGTACCCCACCCTTCATGGGTTCTTCAAAACAGCATGTCAGTGAGCCAGATTTTCCATCGTATGGCGGCCATCTTGGAAAATTGAAAAATCGAAAAACTAATTACGGCGTTTGATTCAGTGGCCCTCGAGAGCCCTGGATGCAAAATTTCAATAGGATCAGAGTAAAAAAAAAAAACGCCGCCATTTTGAATCCGCCATCTTGAAAAAAAATATATCCCGATAGATTACCCCTCCCACCCTGAATGACATTTGGTCGAGCACCTGTCATCCATCTCGACTGGTTTGCGAGATAATCGCGTTTCAATTTTGTATGGCGGCCATCTTGTTTTCGCCATTTTGAAAAGATTTTGACCGGCTCACCCATTGGCTGGCTGTTTTTTTATGTTTTTTTTTAATATCCTTAACCTAACCAATTATCAAACTAACAAACTAAGCTACTAATTAACCAACCAACTTATAAACTAACCAAATAACCAATCAACCAACCAACCAACCAACCAACCAACCAACCGACAAACTAACCAACTAACCAACCAACCAATCAACCAACCAACTAACAAACTAACCAACTAAAAAACTATCAAACTACCAAACTAACCAACTAACCAACTATCAAACTACCAAACAAACCAACTAACCAAGTATCAAACTATCAAACTACCAAACTAACCAACTAACCAACTAACAAACTACCAAACTAACCAACTATCAAACTAACCAACTAACCAACCAACAATTTAACAAACTAACAAACTAACCAACTAACCAACCAACAAACCAACTAACCAATCAACCAACCAACTAACAAACTAACCAACTAAAAAACTATCAAACTACCAAACTAACCAACTAACCAACTATCAAACTACCAAACAAACCAACTAACCAAGTATCAAACTATCAAACTACCAAACTAACCAACTAACCAACTAACAAACTACCAAACTAACCAACTATCAAACTAACCAACTAACCAACCAACAATTTAACAAACTAACAAACTAACCAACTAACCAACCAACAAACCAACTAACCAAATAACCAACCAATCAACCAACAAACCAACCAACCAACCAACCAACCAACCAACCAACCAACTAACCAACCAACAAACCAACTAACCAACCAACCAACCAACCAAAAAACTAACCAACCAACTAACCAATCAACTAACCAACTAACAAACTAACCAAGTATCAAACTATCAAACTACCAAACTAACCAAGTATCAAACTATCAAACTACCAAACTAACCCACTAACCAACTATCAAACTACCAAACTAACCAACTAACCAAATATCAAACTACCAAACTAACCAACTAACCAAGTATCAAACTACCAAACTAACCAACTAACCAAGTATCAAACTATCAAACTACCAAACTAACCAACTAACCAACTATCAAACTATCAAACTACCAAACTAACCAACTAACCAAGAATCAAACTATCAAACTACCAAACTAACCAACTAACCAACTATCAAACTACCAAACTAACCAACTAAGTATCAAACTATCAAACTATCAAACTACCAAACTAACCAATTAACCAAGTATCAAACTATCAAACTAACCAACTAACCATTTAACCAACCAACCAACCAACCAACCAACAAACCAACTAACCAAATAACCAACCAACCAATCAACCAACCAACCAACCAACCAACCAACCAACCAACAAACTAACAAACTAACCAAATAACCAACTAACCAAATAACCAACCAACCAATCAACCAACCAACCAACCAACCAACCAACCAACCAATAAACCAACTAACCAACCAACCAACCAACCAACCAACCAACCAACCAACCAACAAACTAACCAACTAACCAACTAACCAACTATCAAACTACCAAACTAACCAACTAACCAAGTATCAAACTATTAAACTACCAAACTAACCAACTATCAAACTACGGAACTAACCAACTAACCAAGTATCAAACTATCAAACTACCAAACTAACCAACTAACCAACTATCAAACTACCAAACTAACCAACTAACCAAGTATCAAACTACCAAACTAACCAACTAACCAAGTATCAAACTATCTAACTACCAAACTAACCTACTAACCAACAATCAAACTACCAAACTAACCAACTAACCAACAATCAAACTACCAAACTAACCAACTAACCAACTATCAAACTACCAAACTAACCAACTAACCAAGTATCAAACCAACAAACTAACCACCTAACCAAGTATCAAACTATCAAACTACCAAACTAACCAACTAACCAATTATCAAACTACCAAACTAACCAACTAACCAACTATCAAACTACCAAACTAACCAACTAACCAAGTATCAAACTATTAAACTACCAAACTAACCAACTAACCAACTATCAAACTACCAAACTAACCAACTAACCAAGTATCAAACTATCAAACTAACCAAGTGTCAAACTATCAAACTACCAAACTAACCAACTATCAAACTATCAAACTACCAAACTAACCAACTAACCAAGTATCAAACTATCAAACTACCAAACTAACCTTTCAAACTAACCAACTAACCAACTAACAAACTAACAAACTAACAAACTAACCAACTAACCAACCAACCAACCAACCAACCAACCAACCAACAAACCAACTAACCAAATAACTAACCTACCAACCAACCAACCAACCAACCAACTAACCAACCAACCAACCAACCAACCAACCAACCAACCAACCAACCAACCAACAAACTAACCAACTAACGAACCAACCAACCAATCAACCAACCAACCAACTAACCAACCAAACAACCAATCAACCAACCAACTAACAAACTAACCAAGTATCAAACTATCAAACAATCAAACTAACCAAGTATCAAACTATCAAACTATCAAACTAACCAACTATCAAACTATCAAACTACCAAACTAACCAATTAACCAACTATCAAACTAACCAATCAACATACTAACAAACTAACCAACCAACCAACCAACAAACCAACTAACTAAATAACCAACCAACCAATCAATCAACCAACCAACCAACTAACCAACCAACAAACTAACCAACTAACCAACAACCAACCAACTAACAAACTAACCAACTAACCAACCAACCAACCAACAAACTAACCAACCAACCAACCAACCAACCAACCAACAAACTAACCAACTAACCAACCAACCAATCAACCAACCAACTAACAAACTAACCAACTATCAAACTACCAAACTAAACAACTAACCAAGTATCAAACTATCAAACTATCAAACTAACCAACTAACCAACTATCAAACTACCAAACTAACCAACTAACCAACTATCAAACTACCAAACTAACCAACTAACCAACTATCAAACTACCAAACTAACCAACTAACCAAGTATCAAACTATTAAACTACCAAACTAACCAACTAACCAACTATCAAACTACCAAACTAACCAACTAACCAAGTATCAAACTATCAAACTAACCGAGTGTCAAACTATCAAACTAATAACTAACCAACTATTAAACTATCAAACTACCAAACTAACCAACTAACCAAGTATCAAACTATCAAACTACCAAACTAACCAACTAACCAACTATCAAACTACCAAACTAACCAACTAACCAAGTATCAAACTATCAAACTACAAAACTAACCAACTTTCAAACTAACCAACTAACCAACCAACAAACTAACAAACTAACCAACTAACCAACCAACCAACCAACCAACAAAACAACTAACCAAATAAATAACCAACCAACCAACTAACCAACCAAACAACCAACCAACCAACCAACCAACCAACCAACCAACCAACCAACCAACCAACCAACCAACCAACCAACCAACCAACCAACCAACCAACAAACTAACCAACTAACCAACCAACCAACCAATCAACCAACCAAGCAACCAATCAACCAACCAACTAACAAACTAACCAAGTATCAAACTATCAAACAATCAAACTAACCAAGTATCAAACTATCAAACTACCAAACTAACCAAGTATCAAACTATCAAACTACCAAACTAACCAACTAACCAACTATCAAACTATCAAACTAATCAACTAACCAAGTATCAAACTATCAAACTAACCAACTATCAAACTATCAAACTACCAAACTAACCAATTAACCAACTATCAAACTAACCAACTAACCAACCAACAAACTAACAAACTAACCAACTAACCAACCAACCAACCAACAAACCAACTAACTAAATAACCAACCAACCAATCAACCAACCAACCAACCAACTAACCAACCAACAAACTAACCAACTAACCAACAACCAATCAACCAACCAACTAACAAACTAACCAAATAACCAACCAACCAATCAACCATTCAACCAACCAACTAACCAACCAACCAACCAACCAACTAACAAACTAACCAACTAACCAACCAACCAACCAACAAACTAACCAACCAACCAACCAACCAACCAACCAACAAACTAACCAACTAACCAACCAACCAATCAACCAACCAACTAACAAACTAACCAACTATCAAACTACCAAACTAAACAACTAACCAACTATCAACTTATCAAACTACCAAACTAACCAACAATCAATTTTGTATGGCGGCCATCTTGTTTTCGCCATTTTGAAAAAACTTTGACCGGCTCACCCATTGGTTGGCTGTTCTGAGCGACTTTAGTTCCGGGCAAACTCGGTAGGTCAACTCGTTACAGAGAGCTACCTCATGTGTCGGGTCAGTTTCCAAGTTCAGGTCGATTATGTATTTTTTTGTTGGTCGTGGCGGCATTTCTGATGTGATGGTGTATAGAGTCGAACCCAACCTCTAAGGTCAGACATAACATTGTATGGCCGCCATCTTGGAAAATTGAGAATTCGAAAAAATAATTATGGCGTTGAATATTGTACCCTTTAAGAGCCCTGGATGCAAAATTTCAATCGAATCAATCAAAAAAAATTTCGCCGCCATTTTGAATCCGCCATCTTGGAAAAAAAAAATTTGCTTCATTAGATTACCCTTTCTATTTTGAACAACATTAGTTCAAGCACCTTGTATCTATCTAGACTGGCCTCTGAGATATTCGCTTTTCAATTTTGTATGGCGGCCATCTTGTTTTCGCCATTTTGAAAAACTTTGACCGGCTTACCCATTGGCTGGCTGTTCTGAGCGACTTTAGTTCCGGGCAAACTCGGTAGGTCAAGTCGTCGCGGAGAACTACCCATGTGTCAGGTCAATTTCCACATTCAGGTCAATTTCATACTTTTTTAGTGGTCGAGGCGGCATTTCTGATGCGATGTTGTAGAGAGTTGTACCCCACCCTTCATGGGTTCTTCAAAACAGCATGTCAGTGAGCCAGATTTTCCATCGTATGGCGGCCATCTTGGAAAATTGAAAAATCGGAAAACCAATTACGGCGTTTGATTCAGTGGCCCTCA